>OZ025197.1:6370148-6965148 GCA_964019065.1 Catostylus mosaicus
ATTTGTGCATTTGACTATACTATCCTCTATTCAGGGCAGTAGCTAGATGTCTTGTTCTTTGAAGGTGTCTAGGACGAAATTGCTGACAAAATTTGCATACAATCCTATATTTGCTAACAAGTCAGCAAAATTGGCAGTCCAAATACCCCTCCAATGCTGAAAGTGCCCTATCTTTGGCACATAATTCTGCCGCTTGGTTTAGCTACGTTTTAACGTTAAATATAAAGTTAAATATTTTTAATATCTTTCCAGGAAAATATCCTTTTCCCAACGGAAAGACTAGATGTATCATATCACTTCTCCAACACATATGCCTTTTGCATCAGTTTTCCTTCGCCAATAGCAATCGCATTTGGGTTTGTTTTGTAGTAGCTTATGCTTTCGTTGAGGACATCTCTTCCACTTTCCATGCAATTTTCTTTCCGTAGAATTTCTAACTTGAGATTTTCAAGCTCCCCATCTTTCTGCCCGTCAGCTTTTACAATTGAATTTTTGATGAAGGTCAGACACTCTTTTGCTGCTTGCAACGCCTTTGCACTTACAGGAAAGTTCTTCTCTCCTAATGTCCCATAATGTCTTAGATGCAAAGAGGCCATTTTCAAAATGACAGATTTTACGCCTCTATGCGCGAAGAAGCCCTCCTTTTCTTCGATTTTGATGTGCTGAAGGTATAAGTCGAAGAAATGGAGACTTTGTTGCTCAAGGAAAACATCTGGAGTCTCGCATTCCCCTGCAAGGATCTTATAATTGACTGCTTTTAGATAGCACAACCACGCTATCGTTTCACCGGCTTTGAAATTCTGCAAATAGTACGTTGCTTTGGTCAGTTCGTTTAAAGACCTTTCACAGTCTTCTTCCAACAAAGCAATATATCCTTTGTACAAATAGATTCGACCGAACAGCAATGACGAGTTTTCTGCTTTCGCTGCAATGCTGCTGAGGCTTTCCAAATACTTGACAGTTTTGGCTTTATCTTTGGATATCAATGCAAAGGCCTTGCTAAGGCCAAACGAAAGCTGGATATCAGGAACATGTTTGTACTTTTTAAAAGACTTCTTTAGGATGGTTTCGAGCTGTCTACAGTCGCCACTCTTTCTTAAATCGTTACAATGCTTGATCATTGCCGCATGCCAAGGCTTGGCTATCTGTCCGGTCGGACAGAGCACATCAGGAATCGCCACCAGGTCATTGTGAGCCAACATCCCTTTAATAAACTGTGGAGTAAACAAAGACATGGACTCTAAATGTACGTCACTGCTCGTGCTGACATGTTCCGCCTGCAATGTTAGGTTCATCTCTGTTTTGTTACCAATGATGGAATTTTCGCTAAATATCCGAGTGCATCTGTAGTCTGGCATCAAAGCTGTACCGGGATCCGCAAACCACATGCATCGATCTTCATTTGGAACCTGGCTCTCTTTACTGTGAAGGTCTGTTGCTGAAAAGGCCTCGTTTGCGTCGCAGTGGATCAAGTCTGCGCTTGTTGCCATCAGGAAATTCCATCCTGTTTTTGTTGCATTTTGGGAACATCGCATTCCGTTAGACCAAGATACTCTGACTGTAACTCTATCACGTGGGCTTTTGAGCTTTTTGCCGAGACAGTACAAAAAAGTTTCTACATCTTCATTTGCAATACCACTCAAACGCAGCTTCTCATGAATGGTTTTTATCGCAGCTTGCATCTGCTTTTCATGTTTTCGTGCATTTCTTTGATTTGCAGTATCCTCCGTTCCTTCGTGGTCACCAAGATCGTCATTCTCAGCATATGCTTCTATTGTGAATGTAATTGCTCCTATTTCTACGTTATAGCTCCCTCCAGCTCCACGAGCATTTTCACTCACCTGGGAGTACATCGTTGAACATCCCGTCAGTTCTCCAAGCTCCTTACCCTGGTCTGCCCGTGTAAATCCACGGTACGGAAGTAATGCGAGACGGTTTGCAGCGGGGGAGCTAGGATTTGTGTTTTCCCCAAGCATGCGGAAGTTCACGTTTGTGTCATCTCCCACAACAGCTATCTGGCTTTCTATCCTTTCAGAGAAAAAGTTCATTCTTGGATCGCTGATGTTAGAAATTATCAATGGAGTTGGACTTCCGTGCCTAAAAATCACCCATTGACTTTGCTGTAATAAGATAATACCAGTGCCTTTCGCTTCAAAGCTCATGTAGCTATCAAAATCTTGATTTTCTGGAAGTCGCACGCTGCTTGTCAAGCGTTCGTCTTTTCCGTAAATGTCAACTATCCAATCTTTTGGCTGGCCATTTGATTGGTTTGTGTTTTCTTTGCTCATCTTTGTTGCTGTTTCTCTCAATACAACTTTACCGTCAGTTATTGCTGGATTGAAGATGATATCAAAGTGTCTGTTGAAAAAATATACCTGCTTTAGTTTTTTCTATCATGAAAGATATTTAAGGGGGGAAGCCCTTCAGCGGTAGCTGCTTTACAAGGGACCCTCCATCTAAATGTACAATACTTTGAAAATATCTAACTGAATTTCAACCTAAGTAAAATACAAATAAATCATTAACCCTATTTACAAAAAGTATATGCTAAATATACCTATTAATAATACTAAAAAACGCTAAAAATGCTACTCTTAAATGTTGAAAGGTTGAATGCTTTCTTTGATGCTAATGGTAAGCTGTTCCAAGTTGCCATTCCCCTATTTGAGAAACGTTTTTGCCCATTTGAGGACATTTTCTTGGGCAACCTAATGTCCTTAGCAGTACGCCTTAGATTGTACAAAGAATTAGACGACTTTGCAACAAATAGATCAGAGAGAGATTTAGGATGTGGTTATTTTTAATCCTGGGTACCAGGGCGGAAGATAACTTCACAAAATCAGAAAAACATTTATACTTCATCTTGAATATTGAGTAAGTTCTCATACCTCCACCCTTTTTAAGTGGCATGGTTTTATACCCCTTCCAAATTTGAACATACTTTTTCCTCAGATCAGTTGTCCCAAGCAATCATACCAAAAAAGTGATGTACTTGTAAAGAATTGACAGCAAACATACCTTACTTGCATCATTCTTTACAAACAAAGATTAACAGCATTTAAAACCTGGTTCTGAGTGTAGTTTTTCACCTCATAAAAATCTTTCTTGAAAGTTTTGCCCCCACCAAATGATAGCAAAATGTTTTGTACCCCTGTCGAAAATCTTCCAATCTGGTAACCAGGATTTAAAATGATCACTCCCTTAGGGGCAAGCTCATTTACAGATTCGAAAACCATAATTTTCGTTTTGTCTTAAATTAGCTCTTCAATTGTTTTCCAACCCAAGGTTCCAACCAGGGGTTTACTGGCAGCGTTATTATTGCTTGATTCATCACTTTAAGTTTACCAGAAAAGACGAACCTCCACTTCGGAGCTCATTAATCACAACACTTGGAACTCTTATTTCAGGAATAAACGCCCCCGGCAATTTATAGTTTCAAAATTTCCATCCAGGATCTTCTTATTCTAGACCCTCAAGGCAACTAGATGCTGAAAGAATATCATGATTAAAAGGCATGAACTTAGAGTTTGTTCCTTGGAATTCCAGCCCCCCACCCTCCGGTTATTCCGCCCCCCATTATTGTTAGTTATGAATTTATCCATCCACACAAGCATTTACAATAAATACTTTAGGCCGTATGATTTTTTAACTATGGCGGCCACTAAATTCACGCTCTTTTATGAAATTTTCATTAACAACCCTTGAGCTAATCTGCATAAAATGTCAGTCTATAAACATTTTGCCAATAGCACATAAATCACATTAAACCTTTAGAAAATTACAGTGATGCTTAGGTTAAAACTTTTATTCTGTTATACGAGGCTACATGCACATGAGAATGGTGTTTCTTGTACACTTAAATTCTCCTTTTTGTAGCCTACCCCGAAATTTAGGGAATAATTACTTCGCAGAGCTTATCTAACATTCTCCTGATCCACCCCGTATAGTTTGGCTATTGCTTGGTCACGTGACATTTACTTTATTCACATCCTTTTCATCACGATTCGCAAGAGTTTTTCAGTACAAAAGTACAAAGCTTTTCACTGCGTACGCAGCCAGAAATTGCGGAGTCAGTTCGCAGAAATTGCGGGGCAGTTTCGCAAACGCTTAGAAACGACCATGTAAATATTCGCAAACCCTTGGATACCAATTCATGACGTAATGCCAGAGGAAGGCCAAAATGATAATAGACTACCTGTTCCTCCGCAGAGGCAGAATAAAACCAAATATTGTTTTGATATTTGATTCTATCTTACCTTAGAAAACACACAAATAGGGGTTGATTATTAAAATATTGTTTAATCATTTTTTATAAAAATATCAATGGATAATTCATTTTCAAGTGAATAAGCAAAGGACTGTAGAAAATCTGACGTTCGCATTTGCGAATGTTGTGAATGTCTGGATCCACCCCTGGATCTGTAGAAATCCAAATACAGTGTAAAAATATCACAACTCTACGAATTCACACGGAAGTGAAATATGCCTGTAATATCGTAATTTCATCCATTTTTTGCAATGTCTGAGGATGTTTTTGTCTGATGCATCAAAGACAACATCTAATAACCAATCAGTTTATCAGCTTGTTTACGTTTTTTGCTGTTTTGCCAAGGCCGATTTGCAACGCGAAACCCAAGCTTGGATTCGGTCCATGAAGTCATTGTTAAAAATATCTTAATAAGCAGACAAAATATGTGTATGTAATGTACAGTTAAAAGGCGTGAAAATCTTTTTGAAAATCGTGAAACTTAGTTTGCTGTCATAAGGCAGGGAAATCTAAATTCTGAATCGCAAGCAAACTGATTTTGGGAGTTCATCGATTAATCGAAGTATCGTTCATTTGTGAAAATCTTTTATTTTCCTTTTGTTGCAATTTTGCTGCTTTTTTGCGTGCTCCCGAAGCTTATCAAGATTCGGGGCCAGTTTTGATCGATAACAGTGTACTTTTGACCGGTTTCCAGCCTTTCTTGCGACTTTCTTGCGAGCGTTCAAAATGGCCGACATCAAAGTCACTGAACTCGAAGAGGCATTGCTCGGGAATGTTTGAACACATCAGGCTGTTTAGGGTATCAGCCATCCAAGCTGCAAAAGCATAAATGCCCAGGAAACGACATGGATAGAAAACCAACGCGGATTTCTGCGATTTGCGAATGACGTGGAAATTGGCCTGGAGGCGAAAATATTTATATCGAAAGGGTAACTTCGAGCAGAAACGACAACATTTGAATAAATTTGTAGTTGATATTTCGCCCTGGCATACTTATTGATAATTATTCTTCAGAGCTAATAATTATCAATCACTTACCAGAGATTTTTCCTGCTCTTGTCTTCAAATTAGCTTCAAATTCGCAATTTGATTTGTATTCGTCTGCTCTCCACTTTCAAAAGTTTTCCAAGAATAGTTTGAGGGCAGCGACATGTTCTTCGAAAACGTTATTTGCATGAATTAGCATATGATATGGAACGCTGATTGGTTGCGTGCTTAAAATATGCAAACTGCATAATTGTATTTTCACTGAGAAACAGGAAATGGGCAAGGAGTGCTCAACAGTCACGTGGCTACATCTTGGACATTGCAAATGAATAAATGATGACAGTACAAGAAACCAATTGTTTACGAATGGCGTTGCACTTAGTAGACAAAGAATTTGAATAGAATAAAGCGAGTGTATATAATAGCAGACTAGACTCGGAACCAGGAGCTGTGGTGCTTTTAGGAAGGTGGATAATCCCCCGTCTTCTGTAATTCAAACAAACGAATGCGAAATAACAGATATCTTTGAAGATGACAGATACTTGCGGTCTATACTAAGACAATGTCTATAAAAATATAAAAACTGTAAAAGAACTTCTTGGCTGGGTTTTGTTCTTTATGTGGGTGTGTCGTTATTTTTAATCCACCTGCAGAAAAGTCAGAGGATTTATGAAGTACGAGCAAACGCTATGAAAGGCACGGGGGGTATCTTCAGGGGTTAGGTTGCTAGGGACGTGCCATTTTGAAGTGCAAAAAGCTACCCATAACTCCTTGTCACTGACAAGAAAAGTGCAGAGTAGCAAAAAGGTGCATTGTAGTTTTAAAAGATCCTAGATGCACCACATTGTTTCAAGTTCATGCTTATGATGATGTCTAAATCAGCCCCAACACTTCATTGTAACGTTGACATTTGGAATTGCAAACAGGTCTGCCTACTCAGAACTTGGTTTTCGTTCATTGACTGTCTTAAGCAAAGCAAAGCTATAAAAGGAGGGGAGACTTTCCTCAATCAGACCTTAGTCAAAGAGAGCGCGTGGGAGGAGCTGAAGTGGAAAAAAAGGAAGAAAGTTATTACCCACTTTTAATTTTCCTTCTCAAACAAGGCCTCATCCGCAGGCTACATACAGTATAACAATTTTATTAACCTCCTTCGCAGTTTTACCCCCACGACCATCGGAATTTGAGGCAAGCTTGCGCGGGTGGGGGGGGGGGTTATCTATAAATTTTTAAAGCTATTGGTGTATTTGAAGATTGATCAATTTTAGGTCAAAGGTTGGAGATGAATAAAAGACATCAAACCGCACTTCAAGAATGCCAAACGAGACCACATCAACTGAAACTCTTAGATAGAGAACATGCTGAGGAGAAGAAGGTTGGTTATTGGCCATCGACATTCAGGTTTCACCATACATCGCGGCTTTTAGCCGTGATGGAGGAGGGGGTGCAGCCTAAAACCGTGATCAATTGCAAATTGATGGTACCTGTAGTAATGCTCCCATGGAAAATGAGAACTTGCTTTTTCCATTCTCAGAAGCACGTGTACATCTCTAGAGAGAACTGGGAACACAAAAAGGTACTTTCTAAGAAAGTGGGGCCACTTAAAATAAAGCAGATAGATCCCTTTTTGAAAATTGATAATCTTTAATGTTCATGTTTAGCGTAATATGTAAAACTCTGTAACACTTTAGGACCACGTAGAAGCCAGGCGTACGGTATTAAGAACACAATTATCGATGCAAGTAATATATCCTTTATTTCCATGCAGGCTATGGACGAGAAGTTCGAGCGGGAATTAGTTCAACTTGATCAGAAAATTTTACTGGAAGTCGACCAACTTGTTATTGACCAGCAAGCCACATTGCAAGTAATGTATCACATTACTCTTCTCCAAGTATTTTGACTAATTTGAAACTTAAGACTATTTCGAACAAAACAGTCCGGTCCTTTGAGTATAACAAATTTAGAATACCTTCATGATTTTCTCTAATTCGAACTTCCTGTAGTTCGAACGACTCTCCAGAGAGTTCGAATATGACAATGTTAATCCAGAGATTCAAAATGCGTTATTATAAAAGCTGTTCGAATATAAACTGGATCCAATAAACATTTCTTTCGGATCTAAACTGGACCTGCTTTGAAAGAGATATAAGTCGGAAAGCGGACCAGAACTGTTTCAGATCTGCGATATCTCGTGTAAATGCAATGCTTATATCCTAACCAGAAGTAGATCGGATTCAATTTAGATCCGATCCGCTTTTGCTCGTGAAGGCGTAGCCCAACTTTTTGAATCGGCCTATTTAGAAAATCGCATTTCTAACAAAATCAAAATTGCATTTTAGAGAGCCGGTGTACCACTATTCTTCATTACAAATAAACACGAAGAGGTCCAGCTACAGATGTATCTCTTGGATTTCATAACAAGACTGATGCCAGATAGAAGAACGTAAGATCAAATTGGGCCTGCCCTCCCTCCTCCCCAGATTGCGATATTTGAATACACTCATGCTAGCCTCATACCAGACTCTCTTAATTCTGCTTTTAAACTGGATTGGCAAGCTTAGGCGTAGAACAGGATGGGACCGGGAGGCAAAGGCTCCTGTCAAAATGTTTTGCTAGGGGGGCGTATTAACCCTTTCACCCCTGGACGGGCCATATGGCCCAATGATAAACACCGTAAAAGAAAATTTTTCAGGGGGTTAAGTACAAAATATTACAGATGTTCTGATGGCAATCTCTATTATAGTTTACGCTTTCACCTATATTATTTGACTATGCTACCCCCCGAAAAGCGTAGAGTTATATGTGTTTTAACAGTTAAATGAAAGTAAATCCGGATGCGAAAGGGTTAAATTACAAAGTATGATCTGATTAAGACAACAAACTTCTTAACAGCTTTTGCTCAATAATAACTACGTAGGCCAAGCCCTCTAAGAGAGATTTCTCATAATAAGTGAATCTATTAGGCTTATTTCTCCCACTTAGTCCACCTGCTCTCCGCCCATTTGATACATTAGATCTCTAGACCCCTGGCATCAATGCTTAACAATAGGGGGCCTCTTTTTCAACATTTTCACCACTTGAGGTAATTTTTGGAAATGCAGGTTTTTTATTTAGACCTAAGAGACACCAGTTTTTCACTGGAATATGTGCAAAAGTACTAAAGTTCTAAGCTTTCGACCAATGATGCTAGAACCAGACACAAATGCAGAATTTCCAAGAAATTGCAGTAAGAACTTCAGTCTGTTAACATCTTCCTTAGTTTTAAAACCTAGTGCAGAGGACTATAGCAGAATAAGGAGTAAGTTGAAAAACTCGCTGTCTTTCTTTCATTTTTATCGATAATCCATGTATCGTTTAGAATTATAACACATGAAATTTCAAATCATTACAATGAAAAACAACAAGGATACATATAATTTTATCAAAATAAATAGAAGATGAAAGTTAATCAACTTTTTGTAGGATTGTTTACAAGGCTCATTATCAGAGAGACAGATCTTTTTAAACACTTTCACTCCTGGACGGGCCATATTGCCCAAAAACAAATACAGTAAAAAAATAATTTTTCAGGGGGTCAACTACAAGATATTGTTGATTTTCTGATGACAGTTTTCTATAATAGTTTACGCTTTACCTATTTTAATTGACTATGCTACCCCCTGAAAAGCGTAGATTTTTAAAAGTTTTAACAGTTAAATGAAAATAAATCCGGATGCGAAAGGGTTATAAGAGATGCTTAAAATGGTGTTCGCAATAAGCAAATGGTTACCATTGACCAATGGTTAACCGATTTTTAGTTAACCAACGCTTATCATTAACCAATCGTTAAATAAAACCGTGTTCAGCAAACGGTTACCATTCACCAATGGTTACGCTTAACTAATGTCTACACAGGCAACGAACGGTTATCATTAACCGATCATCAAAATGAACCGATGTTTAGCATACGGTTACCATTTACCTATGCTGAAAGTTAACCAGTGTTTGCACAGTTAACCAACGGTTATCATCGACCAATCCGTAAAATAAACCAACGTTTTGCAACGGTTACCATTAACCAATGCTGAGTGTTTGCAGAGTTAACTAACTTCATGTTATTATCGAACAATCCTTTAAGAAAACCAATGCTTAACCAACGGTTATCATATACCAATGGTTACGGTTAACCAATGTTTGCACAGTCAACCAATGGTTATCATTACCAGTCGTTAGGATAAACCATTGATAACGAACGGTTACCATTTACTTATGGTTATGGTGGGCCAATGACTACAAAGTTTATCTACGGTTACTATTTACCAATCCTTGAAATGAACCAATGATTACCAAACGGTTATCACTGACCAATCCTCAAGAGAACCAGTGATTACCAAACGGTTACCATTTAACTACGCTGACCGTTGACCAGTGTTTACACAGATCAGCAACCGATCTAGGTTACACAATATGTTACAATTACAATATGGTTTACTATGTGATGCCTATCGCGTCTAAGAATAATTCATTTGAAAGCAATTATTTTTGCTTCTTGCTGTAACCACAAAACCTCCATCCGCATCTCCAATTTACGATTCGGGAATGGGTGTGCTGAGCGACTTGATCGGCGTTCTCAGTTCCTCGTCACTTGAAGATGAATCGTCCGTGAAACTTGTCCGTGGAGACAGTCTGCATCCTCTGGCTAAGTATGTCTGCAGTTTGCCAATTGATGATAATATCAAACCGAGGTATGGGGCCGATGGCTTCAACGGACGGGACAGGAATTCAGGGTGGAACTGAACGGCAACATAATAAGGATGCCCTGCGGGCGAAAAAAATTGCAATTAGACACTAAGCTTGACTCCATTTGCTTGTTTTTAGATCTAATGCCACACTCTCAAAGGCTGTTATGTATATATAATATATGATATATAATACATATACTCATAAGCTAGCGAACAACCAGGATTTCTCCTTTTTCGGTCAAGACAGGAACATTTTAATTATATGTAGATATCATCCCCTAGAAACAAAAACATACCTAGCTATATAGTAATTTATTAAATATAACAAAAAATCTTGAACATAGAGTGTATTGTTAGTCTAGATGCAGCCTCTACAAATAGTGCGGGGGAAGATGGGAAGGAGGAGGAAAAAGCAACTCCTTGCCTAAGAATCTTGTTACTTCTGTATCCCAACACTCTAAGACAACCTCCCATTAATCAACCTAGGATACCTTCCAAGCCAAAGGTTGATACGCAAAAACCACGTGAAGATGACGACACCATCATAAATCATAAAGGAAAAACATCGTCCAATAATCCACATGGTTTTCAACAGTTTCCACATGCTCCTGCGCCAAACAACTTGCTGTGGCGTCATTATTACAACGACTTCGCTATCGTTGTAAAGGCTAGTCTTCCCATGGACTTGCCTGGCAGTTAGCAAGCATCAGTAATCATCACATTGAGTGATATGACATGCAATACCTCTAAATAAATAAAAATATAACCTTGAAGTTCTATTATTTCCATTCTTTGACCATCCACGTCTGTACCAACAAAGGTAAGGCCTCGCTCCTCAAATTGCGCCACAAACGTAGGGTTCACCTAATGAAATAACAATAAATGATATAAGCAAATTCAGATGGCAAGCACATGTTCGACCGGATTTTGTAGATTAAGCCAAATCTTTCTTGCTTATGTTTGAAGCGATTGGCGAATTGAACAATGGGCACCACCCCAAGGGACTCTCTTTTGACAACATTTAAAATAGTATGGAATTGCTAACAAGATACAATACCAGCACTATGTAGGGTAGTACATAAACCAATTATGCTCAACCTAATATTGCTCAATTTAAGTCAAAGATAGAAAAGAAAGAAAGAATGAAAGAATGAACAAAAGAAAGAAAGAAAGAAAGAACAAAAGAAAGAAAGAGAGAAAGAAAGAATGAACAAAAGAAAGAAAGAAAGAAAGAACAAAAGAAAGAAAGAGAGAAAGAAAGAATGAACAAAAGAAAGAAAGGAAAAAAGAAAGGAAGAAAGGAAGAAAGAAAGAAAGAAAGAAAGAACGAAAGAAAGAAAGAAAGAAAGTAAGAAAGTAAGAAAGTAAGAAAGAAGAGATCTTTTTCGGTTACTATGTAGACGGATTGCAATCTTTCTTGTTTATTTTCCTTCGCCTTTTGCTCTTGATTCATAAATTTACACTTCGAGTAGCGGCACTTGGTATTTATATCAACCTTGGCATTTAGCCATACCATCAAATTGTAAACAGATCATTCGATCTAAGTAACCAAAATTAAGTGCTACCTCGTATCGATGTCTGTGACGTTCTTCGATGAAATCTTTGTTTTTGTATAATTGCTCTAGAAAAGAGAAACTGCTTATTAGGCAAATCTTCTCAACGCCATTTATTTCGGCTTAAACACTTATTTCGTTATTTGCAAATAGGGATTCCAAAAGCAGAGGGCAGCTGCGGTGATTGCCCCTCCACCATCTGTATATTTTGTTACTGTTTTGCTCTTATTTTTTACTGTGTTGCTAGTTTGCCCAGGGGCGTAGCAGACATTTCTGTTTACAGACACAAGTCAGGGAGAGAGACCATCGTTTGAAAAGAGGGGTTATTTACAGGGGCGGAGCTAGGGTCACATGGTTGGGGGGCAAGTAGTTCTGAGAGAGGAATTTGGCCGACCAGCTAACCAAAATTTGACCGACTAACTGAAAATCTTTGCCGTCTCAAAAGCGATTGGGTCACCCCCCTGGCTCCGCCCCTGGTTATAACTTGGGTGTCACGGAATCGACGTGGGCAATTTCTCAGCGTTTCTGATGATGGCCTTTGGCATGAAACTCTGAGTAACAGCTTTCACGTCTTGTTTAACTCCCAATATTCTTATTTGGCTACATTTGGTAACAACAGTGATTTTGAATACGTACTTATAACCGATTCAACGTTCTTGAAAATTGTCTTCCTTTTACCAAGTCTCATAGTTCCACCCATTTGTCCTGGATTGTGCTCTGGCATGTCTACTACCTAGAATAACCAGACATTACGTCCAACAATGTGTCGATTCATTTCTAACGACTGATTCTAAGGCTGATGTGATCCTTTACTTTCACGCAAGAACACAACTTTATATCTCATTGGTTGGTGCAAGGATAAAAGCTTTCATTTCCATTTGAAAAAGTTTCTAAAGATTTGCTATGTATACAGTCTTTAAGTGTTCAGGATAATTACACTTCAATAGTTAGCAAGTAATTTTATCATGACATTTTTGCCACATTTAATGCCGCATTATACGCTGGGTAAAAAAATTAATGCTTTTGCATAACACGTATTACCCTGCACAAACTCTTGAACACCTGAAATTCGCCTAAAATTTGCTTAGAAAACGTTTTGCTAATTTGCAGAAAACATCTGATACGTACCACTTGATGCTGTGTGTTTGGGTCTATCTCAGTTGAATGGGCATCTAAAAAGAGAAGGACGGACGTCAATTAGGATTTAGGTTCCTTTTTTCTTTCTTTCTATCTATCTTTATTTCTTTCTTTCTTTCTTTCTTTCTTTCTTTCTTTCTTTCTTTCTTTCTTTCTTTCTTTCTTTCTTTCTTTCTTTCTTTCTTTCTTTCTTTCTTTCTTTCTTTCTTTCTTTTTTATTCTTTCTCTCTTTTTAAAATTTTTATGCCTTTCCTTCCTTTTTATCTTTGACTTGATTTGGTGTAATACTATTGAAAATTATGGTCCTACATACTATCTAAAATTGTATTGGGTTTGTATCTTGTAAATTGGATTATACTACATTTAATGATGTTAATGGGTAGTTCCTTTTAAATTGGCTTAAGCTGAAGTTGTTTCACTTACCTTTCCACTCAAGAACGTGTCTTGCGAATTCTATGACAGCTATTTGCAAGCCAAGGCATATGCCTACAAAGATTAGATAAAAATAATCGGTCGGGTGTGTATGAGAAAGCAGCCTAACAAATTAAAACTGAGATTGAAAACATCGCCAATTATAGGATTGCTTGCCAGGATTTGATAATGAAGTGGGATGAAGATTACATAATTCTATTGGCGAAATGCATGTCAATTTTATCTTAAATTCATTAACAACAGATTACGAGGGCAATGG
Source organism: Catostylus mosaicus (assembly GCA_964019065.1). Lineage (NCBI taxonomy): Eukaryota > Metazoa > Cnidaria > Scyphozoa > Rhizostomeae > Catostylidae > Catostylus > Catostylus mosaicus. The sequence continues at coordinate 6,383,505 of OZ025197.1, forward strand.
AAGATGAATATTAATGATAATGATGAAGATGATGATGATGATGATGATGATGATGATGATGATGATGATGATGATGAAGATGATGATGAAGATGATGATGAAGATGATGATGAAGATGATGATGAAGATGATGATGAAGATGATGATGAAGATGATAATGATGATGAAGATGATAATGATGACGTCGATGATGATGATAATGATGATGATGATGATGATGATGATGAAAATAATAATGATTATGATGATGATGATGATGTTGATAATAAAAATGATGATGATGATGATGGTGATGATAATGACGATTGATGATGATGACATTGATTTTAATGATGATTTGAATAATAAATAAAAGAACATATTTTCGTTCTGGTCCAACTATATCATTATTAGACCACATCTTTCTAATATGAGAATGTCATTATTCTTGAAATTGAGACATTCATACCAAGATATGGCTTCTTTGTCTTCCTTGCCCATTCAGCGGCTCTTATTTTACCTTCGGTTCCTCTTGATCCAAACCCGCCTGGCACTAGAATACCACTAGAAGCAACGAGAGTTTTTACAAATTAAATGTTGCTAAACCAGAAAAGCGAGAATGATTACAACGTTGAACGTGCAGTTCACAAGGTACAGGATAACATAGAACAAAACGGGAAATCTTCTCGTAAATCGTGAAATCTTCACATTGCTGTGATTAATTATTAGAAACAGAAACAATAAATTTCCATCCAGGTTTGCGCCATGCCATTACCCCAACTAAACAATTTAGTAGGCATATTTGAAGATGGAAGCTGTTGCCAAGTTCCAAGTTGTTAGTTCTCGTATGTTTTTGTTGGTGTTTTTCTTTTTGAAACCTTTGTGTTTATAATTGTAAGTGCTATCCGCTGAGGGAACAAGGTGACTAGGCGAATCTCGTGTCTTTTTCCGCCGTGGATAGCACAGTTAGATATTGTAGAGGTAGTTTTCTAGTTTCCTTGATAGAAAGACCAATAAAAGAACATGTTTTCGCCCTGGTCAAACTAGATTAATGCGACTGCAGAGAGTCAAACTTACTCGCAACTGCAAAGAGACTGCCAAGCTTCATGGTATTTAACAGGTTCCTCATTCCGCATTTGTTCTTCCAAGTATTCAGAGTCCACGTACTGCAAATGAATGCATTAGAATATCTAAGTAAAGACCTATTATAATCGAGAGAGATGTTGGGTTCGAGCCTTAATGATTAATACTTTGGTTCATTTGATGTCTACTTTGATCATAATTAAACTGTTTTTAATAAAGGGAATTATTAATAGTCGGCATGGGCCTCTTGAAGATCAACTTCCAGGCTGAAGGACAACCCTCCACAGGCTCCACAGGGAGCTGGGGGGGGGGGGGCTCACTCTTCCAACTATAAAAATATCGTCTCCTGGAAGGGCAAAAATAGGCGCTGCAGGGGGGGGGTTTAAGTTATGAAGTGGACAATTTTAACAATTTCGAGATGGCAAAGAGTGCTTTTGGAGGGAAAAGTTTCATCACCCTCCCAATCCGAAGCATAAAGTGACGCTGATGGCTAGTCCAGTGGTCAAGTGATGTTCAATCTAAGAATCATACCTTAACCACGAGCTTCCGTTTGCATGTCAATGCTGCATGTTTTAAAGCTTTTATCACCGATATGTATGCATCTTCAAGCTTAATATACTTGCCAACCAAGGCAATTGTGACTACTTCGAAAGGACTGCTGTCCCTGCAAAAGAAAGATTCTGTTCATAGCAAATAAATTTACCTCGTTCAATTGTTCCTTTGTTCGTTTATACTTTGGCTCTTACGTTCATTCGTCTGTTCATTCATTCAGTCGCTCGTTCATTGAATTGTTCGCTCGCTCACTCGATCGCACCTTTGCTCGTTCAATCGTTTGTCCGTTCGCCCTTTGAATCGTCCTTTCCTTTCTTCAATTGTTTGTTCGTTCGTTGAATCGCTCGCCCCTTCTTGAGTCGCTCGTTGATTCTTTAGTTGATTCCTTCGTTCATTCGTAAAGTCGTTCAATTGCTTGTCTGTTCCTTTATTCGTTCGTTAAATCGTTTGCCCATTTGGTCATTGGTTCCTTCGTTCATTCCCTCCTTCTTTCATTCAATTGTCTTTTTGTTCAATAGTTTGGCCCTCGTTCTTTCAATCTTTCATTCGTTACTTCGTTCGTTCGCTCGTTTGATCTAATCACACAGTTCAGAACATAACTTATCCAGCTATGCTTATAATCTCAGGGACTTCCACTTGAAACACAGGCAAAACTATAATAGTTCTGGGTTATTGTGAATGAATGATTCTTGCATTTGTCTAGTGACAGCGCTGTGAAGTTCTTACCTTTCAGCCAGCTCCCTCCATTTTGCCAGAAAATTTCGCCTGTGAGGTGTTGACAGCCTCTCCGTTTCAGCCAGATTTATATTCAACTTATACGTGAAATATTCAACGAGACCTTGCTTTTGCAGTAATAGGGGAACTTTGTAGACTGAGTCCTGATCAGGAACACTTATCACCTGTAAAGAATTATAAGAAAAATCAGAGTGTGTTGTTCCATGCGTTCATGCAACGTTAAGATGTGCAATCCAAAAGAAATGCTTGATTTGAATCTAGAATAGAATGTTGCATTGGAGGCAGAGATATAATGATAAGAAATTGTGTGGTGGAATAAGGAAACAGCATATGATGTTGTATAGTGAATATTACAAAATGTCTATATAATGATACCGACAAATAAAAAGGCGTTTGTAATGCATTTCGCTTTTTCCCTATCATTTTTACTGATATACATGTGTTTATGTCTTTAATAAGGTTAAAAAAACCATCTTTTACAAGACTTTACATACCTGTTTGCAATCAACCATGCAAAACATTGATATCTTTTGTTTTACTGATTCATCAAGGTAGGTTTTCCCTCTGCACATTATCTGTAGAAGAATGACATAAACATGGTATGGTAATCGGAAAACAATCGATCTTCTACAGTATACTACATTGCCTGTCCACTTTTTAATGCAATTGTTCAAAGAGATTTCCATTGTGAATTAGGTAAGGGGAGGAACATTTGAGCGAAACAGAAAGCATTTGACATCGACGAAAACTTAATATAATGCAGTTGAAGCTAACTTGATCAGTGACAGCAACGATCTATACTAAAGGCCTTCTTTTAAGGGACTTTTAGGGGTGGTGAGTGCTGGCCCCTTATTAAGATACGCCAATTAGATTCAATTCGCCATAATCTATTCAGTATTTTAGTTACTTTAGTACGATTCACTTTGTGCCTGTGGTGTTCAGATCTTGCCTTACAGTTTGTTTCCCAAAATGTTTTTCAAGGGCCTTTCTTGCTGGAGTTTTGAAATGCAGTTACTTAAAGACAACAAATTAAAAATGATATTGTCATATATATAAAACATAAATACTCACTAAATCTGGAGCAAGACCCAAGCCTCTTAATTCACGCACGCTCATCTGTGTCGGTTTCGTTTTCAACTCCCCTGAACCAGTCTATGAATGAAAATGAAAAAAAAACAGTTTTAAGTGCTTCAAATTCATCATATTCATCGTATTAGGGGTCGGTCACAATTTTAACATTTTAGCAGGCACACAGTGGCCTCTTTAAGGCCTTCTCTACACACAAGATGTATATGTATATATCCAAAACAATGCAATCACATGCTTTTCCTATCATACGCCTATTTAACCCTATTAAAATTTCAGCTGTTGTTCAAGCTAACCCTTATTTCTATTTGTAAACCTTACTATAATATACAGTAAAATGCATTGCAACATATATATAACATAATAAATAGCTCCTTGGTAGATAACACTAATGTAGTTAATGAACAAATCAACCTGTATAAATTTGATAGATTAACACTATTTTTATTGACCATTGAAGAATAAAATATTCATGATTTTTAAACTAATATATATCTTTATATATTTATCTATATATGTGCTTCCCAACTGTTATATTTTTAGCAACTGTGAATTGATCAGCATAACAATACATTTGAACTCGCATATGATCAATGCACTGTGCCACACAGGCACACCGAAATAATAGTGAATATCTAATGTAGTTTTGCACAGTTCACACCATGGGAGACTGGGCTTAATGCCTTCGTCAAAGCCAAGCTTTACACATAGTAAGAATTAGGCATTGGCTTGCATGGATAATTAAGTACACTAACCATTAAGGTGCTACCCAATTGTAATATCAATTCTTTATATATATATATTCATTCCTGTTGTTTCTTTCAGGGATTTCAAATTTTAACTATAACACATCAATCACCACATTGCAACATTAATTGAAAAGAAATGTAACATTCTAATTGGTATACTTACTTGTGGTATTAAGCTAACGTGGACAATGCATAAGTTGTCATGACCAATTTTGAACTGGAATTGGCGAAATGCTTCAACATAAGGCATACCCTCAATGTCACCAGTAACACCTCCAAGCTGAAAAAAATAAAGAATGTATCAAAAACAATAAACAGTCTTTTCACCAATTAATTCTATAAGGAGGGAGCTTTAGCCAATTCTGATTTGGGATCTGTGTGTGCTCTAAGTAACCAAGATCTTGCCAGAACTTCATTGGGATTAGCAAACTTATTTGAAAATTGATTTTCATTAGCTATAAAGCTCTATTGACATTTTCGATGAACGTTAAGCTGTCATCTTTGTGTTCCTTGAATAGGAAAATATAACATTGTTGCGAGAGAATTTTTAAGGGAGTATACATTATAGTTTTACAAATTTCTACACATTTTAACGGGCTGAACATGAATTTTCTGTGCTTCTCAAGACCATGCATTTGAATTTACTTATAAAATTTGAATTTGAATAAGGCAGGTGCATATTGGCAGAGTCACTTCAATTGGTGATAATGATTATGATAATAATGATGAAGATTAAGATGATGATGATGACGTCGATGATGATGATGATGATGATGATGACATCGATGATGAAGATGATGATTTATGATGATGATGATGATGATGATGATGATGATGATGATGATGATGATGATGATGATGATGATGATGATGATGATGATGATGATGATGATGACATCGATGATGAAGATGATGATTTATGATGATGATGATGATGATGATGATGATGATGATGATGATGATGATGATGATGATGACATCGATGATGAAGATGATGATTTATGATGATGATGATGATGATGATGATGATGATGATGATGATGATGATGATGATGATGATGATGATGATGATGATGATGATGATGATGATGACATCGATGATGAAGATGATGATTTATGATGATGATGATGATGATGATGATGACGTCGATGATGATGATGATGATGATGATGACATCGATGATGAAGATGATGATTTATGATGATGATGATGATGATGATGATGATGATGATGATGATGATGATGATGATGATGATGATGATGATGACGATGATGACATCGATGATTAAGATGATGATGATGATGATCATTGATGATTGATGATGAAGATGATGATTTATGATGATGATGTATGATGATGATTGATGTTGATTGATGGTAATAATTGATGATTGATGAAGATGATGATTTATGATGATGATTTATGATGATTGATGATGATGATGATGATGATGATAATTGATGATGAAGATGATGATTGATGACAAAGATGATACACAACAAGATATGCAAGCATACCTCAATCAAACAAACATCTGGCAAGCACCCTGATTTGTCAACTGGTTGCATGGCAACACGCTGGACCCACTCTTGAATGGCATCAGTAACATGCGGCACAACTGCAAGATTAAAAACCAGAATTGCAATAATAATTCACAGACCAGCTGCATGGCAAAGAAGACAAATGACTGGTCTTCACAAATTTTTAGGTAGAGAAGTGCCTTACGTGTCCAAAATGTTTATGAAATCAGGTGAAATACACCAACAAGAGCTGCTGTAACTAGTGACTTTTGGGACCCAAAATACTTATTCAAACCATTTGATGTTATGGAGCAAAAGTTTGGAGTTTGTTACCAACTGAACTTTCTCACACCAAATCTATTGAGAAGTTCAAGGTACAATATAAAGCCTATCAAAAAATATAAATCTGACTCTTTTCCAAAATAAGATTTGTTGTTCCATTGAACTTTTATGCCTTAAGAACCCTTTACTGTTAATATCTTTGTTAAGATTTTATCTTTTAATTTTCATTGACTGTATTTTACTTTGTGAACAAGGCTGTAAACAAATTTTTATCAAACTTAGCTGAAGTTAAAAAAATTCATGCAGCCATGCAAAGAAAGGTTAATTGCAATAAATTGCATTTATTGATTTTACATGGAATGCACCATTAACCTTTAACCATTTCTCAATAAAAGTGAGATATGGTAGTTCCACTAGTTATACAAGCGTCAAGGTGGTTTAAGATATGCCAAAAAACAACTTACCTTGAACCGTTTTCCCAAGGTAGTCTCCTTTTCTTTCTTTCTCGATAACGTTTTGATAAATTTTTCCAGTTGTTATGTTATTGTCTCTGTGTAAATCAACATCAAGAAATCTTTCATAGTTTCCCAAGTCGAGATCAACCTCCCCACCATCATCTAACACAAATACTTCCCCTAGAATAAAAAAATGTCCTTTTTCTGATCTGCAATGTTACACAAGTTGTTGCACAGAAATAGAAAATAATGTTTGCACAGTTTAATGGAGCAAGTTGGACTTTGCTCCTGAGGTAAGCTGTCATTACGGCTCACCATAACATTAGGGTGTAGTCCATGTGCTATACGCCAGAGCTCTCAGGCATGGAACTTTGGGAAAATTACATGTTTGCACTTGACTTAACATTTGATGTGGATTTTACATGGAATGCACCTTTGATGTAATAGATAGCAGTGGTTAGGGCTAAAAAAGTAGAAGCAATTCATGCTCTCAAAGAGCAGCTTGAATTAGAAATTAATAGTGTGTCGTAATAAATAAAGGCCTTTTTAGGTATGGTCTTGGGCCTTGCAAAAACCAAAGTTCAAGACAAGATACAATGAGAGTCAAGCTATTTTGCAATAAACGAAAGCAATATGAAAAGCTGAGAAAAAATTGCGCCAAAAAAAGATTTGGAATTTTGCCGCCAGAAGAAACAAAAGGGATACATAAACAAAGCATTCCTTAGATTTTGTTCCATGTATTAAGTTAAGATTTTGCCTGATTTAAGGGGCTGCGGTATAAAGAATTTCAAGCACAAAGTTTCATAACAGTGGGCAACGGAGAAATAAACTTAATATTTAGGAAAATTGAACAAAAAAACAGAAGACTTGTTACAAAGATACTTGCAACCTAGTGAGAACTGCAAACGGTAAACGCGAACATTATTGATTCGAAGACAAGTTAAACTTTGACCAATCAAGGCAGATATGAAAGCATTAGGCCGATGAAATAATTACTTTATAGCTTCCCACGTGAGAAAGGCAAACTCATCAAGATAATGCCCGGCTTAACTCTTGCAACACGTTTTGTTATGATGGGAAATACTGAAAAGTTGACAATGAACAGTCAATAATATCATCTAAAATCATCTAATTCTCACCGTGTTCGTAGGGTGAAAAAGTGCCGGCATCGATGTTGAGGTAAGGATCAATTTTAATTGATGTGACTCGTAGGCCGCAGGCTTTCAACATAGCACCAATGCTACTTGAAATAACGCCCTTGCCAATCCCGCTTATCACACCACCAGTGACGAGAATGTACTTCATTTTGTACTGATACCGATCAGACTTATCTTAATAATGTGAGCGTTATTTGAGTTGAAGAAACGACGGTGATGTTTCGAACCTTGAACCACGTTTTCCACTTGTGTCTTCACTTCAACTGGCGCCAAAAATGTATTTTATAAATCTATAATTTCTTGGCTGCTGATTGGGTACAACTTATCACATGACTTGAATTTATCATTAAAAATTTATTCGACCCAGACCTCATTTAGAGAAAATTGCGCGAATCCAAACTTATCCCCCACCCTTTCACCCTTACTATCTATCTATCAACTACCAATCATCCAAAGATTAATTATTGTATGAGAGGAAATAAGAAAAAATAACCACAAAATATTATAATTACAAGTTGAAAATTCTTCATACATTTTGTCTGAAATGTTTCGTTGAAAAACTTGTTCCAACTGGATCGTAAAATAATCTGGACAACCTCTCATCTTTCATTCGAAGGACTCTTTGTGTACCTTTGACTCTAACGCTGATGTGACAAGGAGTAACCTTTCGTTCAGTCCTGAAACATTGAGCTCTATAAACTCAATTTCGTATTTCTGGAGCAGCTTCTTAAGTATTGAGCTATAAAGAGAACAGTCTTGAGCAGACATTAAGAGTCTTACTCCATCATCGACCGTTTTGCCTTCCCCCCAAGGATGAACAAGAACAAACAATGAATCTTTATACCTCTTAACTGCTTCTTCAACCTTAACCTTGAAAAGATAAGAAAACTAGTGTAAAAAATGATGTATGAAAACTTAACCCCCTATTTGGGAAGACAGAAGCTAAAACAGGGTGCCTACAACAGGGGGAGAGAAGTTGCCCCTTGAGTCTACAGAGAAGGTGCAACTCTTTCATTTTCTTATTTTTATGTCCTAATTTTTAATGTCGTTGCCACCTTTCTTTTGGATGCAGCTGGCGTCTATGGAGAGATAGAAATCATTTTGTTACTAGGACATTTATGTGGAATGAGGAGCGAATGAGCGCTGATAGTTCAGTGCAAGGACCCAGCCGGGTAACATGTGATATGGACGAGTTTAATCGATTATCAAAACAGCTCGCTCTCAGCATGAAAACAATACCCATTGTTATGCAATACTTTGAGCCCATTGAGATCAGTATGAGAGAATCTTTTTCGAAGCCAAATTAGAATGTTTGTAATGTAATCACTGCATATTTTCCAACCCGGGAAGCTGCAACCCTCTCAGCCTAGGCCTACGATTACACATACCTTGTTCCTTGATATTATCTCCTCAATCTTTGCATTTTCCAACTCACCGCCTGTCTTCCATAAGATGTGTGCAAGGCAATCCAGAATCGACCTATCACTGATTAAATTAGCATAGCCATCTTTGTTCGCCTCTGCAATGCATTGCTCTTTGAGAATATCTTCTTGGAAGCAAATGAACTGGTCGGTATCAAATCTTTTCAGATCTTCGCCTGTCATATTCCTACCTTTCATCAATTCGCGTGCAACTTCTGAAATATGCTCAAAATCATTGAAAGCATTTTGTCTTTTCAAAGCTTGAGCAAGTGTGGTTTTGCCGGAGCCACCCGGCCCAGTAAGAAATAATTTAACCATTTTGAATGAGGTGTAACTGACCTGCTTCCAGGAAAAACGAGATCACCTGCTTCTTTGCTCAATCAGGACCCTTGTGTCTGTGAACGAAGCGAGCAGAAGGGCAGAAATAAGGAAAGCCTGGGAAATGAATCTTAGAGCTTTTAAGGATGCTCCTATCGGGAGATTCCTTGAGTACAACTAACGAGGCTATAGATAAACATTTTGCTATTTGTTGATGAGGCCCCCTGGACCCGGAGGCCCTGTGATTTGTTATTGACCAGTGATCACGGATCGCAAAAACTTGACCTCTTGACCTTCTTTTATCCAATCTGGCGCGCTTTATTATGACGTAAGCTATCTTCAGGGGGAAATCCCCTCAAAATTTGATCGAATTATAGAAAAACATTTGTTCCCATTTTTGGACAAATGGTTATAGTGTTAACGATTTTGCCTTTGGTCTTGTAACCATGGAAACAAAGAAGAAGAATAGGTGTCAATTTTCTCAGAATTCATCATAGTTACAATGTTTATCACATTGTAAATGAAATCTGATTGACCTTTCAAAAGTTATTACTCAGGGGGGGGGTTTCCCCCTTCAGCCTAGAAATCCTGCTAAGCTCAAATCACTCGTCAAATCCTTTGCATAGCTGTGGGGGGGGGGGACAGGGACGTAGCCAGGAATTTGAAAGGGGGGAGCCGACAGATGCTAACAACAGAATCTGATTTGCATATTGAAAATATGCATCAATGTCGATTTTTTTCGTTGTATAATATACGCATCAGTCGCACCTTCGACATTCTATTTCTTAGGAAAGTTTTGAGGAGTTGTAAGGTGGAAAATTTCCGCTCAACAGTTGCCATGGATAGATGCAACGTCAGAAGCCCACGTACTGTCGGGAATACTGCAGCATATCAAACTTGCATTGTTGCGATTGTAATATTTTGATATGGCAAAATGGGGAGCCCTGGCTACGGCCCTGGGGGAAGAGCTTCCGTAGTAAATTCGATAGGATATAGACAGTAGCAAAATTAGGGTTGCAGTGCAGGTGTACAAAAATACAGATTTATCGCCTTTGCATTTTTATTCACTAACTTCCCTTCATCATTTCTTTGATATCAGTGATTACATATAACGATACTGTTTATATCAACAAATTAATCTTCAAATAGATCTATCTTATAGTTATTTATCTAAGAAACTCCTTTCAGTACACTTTTAACACATTTGAGAACGTCTTAGATACTTAAATTTATATTTTTGAGGCCCACTGGTCTCCCAGATTAGGCCTCTGGTAGTATTTATCATAAGAATGTTGTTCTCGTGTGTTACCAAACTTTGCCTTAAAATTCTTAATACAGCAGCCCCTAAACCGGGAAGAGTCTTAACTGTCAATCATGTACTTCTTTGCCTTTGACGTCTGACAGTTGATTTTATTTTGAGCAAAAAAACAGCAATATCTATGAGATGTTCTCTGTTTCCATAGGGCATTTGCCTATTGTGAGTTAAAAATGCATATGGACAAGAAGCGTCTTATGACCTTGATGATAGCCTTTCTTGTTTGTCCCATTCCAAAGCCATAAATAAAAGGATCAACCAATGTGTTTGCCATTGCTAAACTCACCAATGCTGACTGAACAGAAGGGTTATCGTCTTTTAGGCCGACTAGTCGAAGGGAATAAAGCATTGTCATTGGCACCATACAGACAATATATGCCACAGATACAACACCAGCAACAAAAACAATTCTTAATTGCCTTTTTCTGAAGTCAGGTACGGCTCTTTGATTGGTGCTAGCGGCAGCAGGAACTATCCTGACCATTCTAGCTCTGCTAAACTTAAATAATCGAAACTGGATAATGGCTATTATCACAGCTGATGGTATTACGAGTAGGGTACTGATGATTGCAAATGAGGTTTCATCTCAAATTACTGTTTCAACCTTCTGTTTATCATTTGTAGCCGAGGTTGCTACAGCTATGATTAATCCAACCACCCAATAGCTGTACAAAACATATTTCGTTCTATTTCTCGAGAATAGTCTTCGATACTTCAAAAAATACATGCAGATTGTCATTTTTTCGATTGCAAGTGTTACTAGCGTTAGGCTGCCTGTCACGGTCGTCATTGAAGCTGCTAAAACAAGAACTCCTCTTAGAATGCTGCAAGTGTCAAATCTATGTCAACAGCGAAAACTATGCCAGGAAGAGAAGTTATGCAACTGATCAATATCGGATTTAATTAAGGGTGAGTTCGAATTTGATAGCTAGACTTGTTTGTCTGTCAAACAGTGAATTTTCATAGCCTTTATAGACATCTGAAAATGCTGCATTTGCATTTTGTAATAGAATTTTCTAAGAAGACAGAAATCAAAAGCGCACAAATATAATCGATGAGTTATTAATGATGCTAAGACATAATCTCCATAGGAAAGGGAAGTTTGTAAGTTGAATACGTTTTCAATGGAATCGTCGGTAAGTCTGGCTCATAGCATGTGCTCTTGTTGACTAAAAGAGAAATAGCTAATGATATCCAGAGGTATATTGCGAAGGTTAGAAAACGTGGGATGGAAGTCGATTATTATTCTCGCTCTTTTGTCAAATTTTGATTCATTTCTCGTAGCTTTTCTAGAAACTGCAAAAGTTGACAGATGTATTTTTAATAATGCATATCTGCAGTAAATGAAGTTGAAAATTATTTTGTGGCCATTCATCAATTTCACAATCTCTTGATGTTGCTGTTTGTTTGAAAACAACTCCCCAAGGCCCACCAGACCTTGAAGTTTTTCAGCCAAGAATTTGATGTCAATGTGCCTTTAGAAGCAACTTACTTTCATGTTGTGTTTAAGAAAAGATAGCACTTTTTATAGACAACATATATCTTTTTATTTATTTTCATTTCTGTTAATCCCCATCGTTGATCGTCCATAAATCATAAAGTTCTATAAGTACTTGAATAATACTATTTTTTCAATCCATGTCATCAATATTTGTGAAAATACAAAGTTAAAGATGAGTACCCTTTATAATACCAAAAAAGTCAATCAAATGTGTAGGTAACAAAATAACGCAAAAATTACATCTGATTGTAAAGCTGCAATTTTTCTTAATATGTACACGTCTTTCTCTAAGTCTTGAAGAATGTCAAGAGTAGCAGAAGACAAAAAGAATTATATTTAATGTTTATAAAGAGAGATTTTTAAACAGAAAGAGAGAATCGATGGGAGTAAAACTAGACTAAGGATGGTGCCAGGAATGGTCTGACAAGGGGGTTGATGCTTCCGGTAGGGGGGAGGGTTAACCATTTTTGTTCCACAGCCTTGAAACCCGAGGAAGCTAGTAGGACCATTATCGAACTGTGTACCAGCATCTATAGCATTGCGTTGCAATGACGTTGTAAAGAAACAAAGAAACAGGAACCGCATCCATAAATTTGAAGAGTTGGAGTAATGGTTGTAACAATCGATAGTTTCGCCCCGACGGGAGGGGGTTATGGGGAGGGGTTATAGGGTTGTAGCCCTCTCAAGCCTCCCCTGGTGCTTACCCTGTAAAAGAGTTAATATATTTATATCTACCATTTGTGTCAATTCCTATGCCGCTATCTTGGCTTTTATTCCAATGGTTTTCCTTTCATGACTATTTGATGTTCCTCTGCTTCAACCTCTCATTCGCATTATTATGTTATAAATAATTATCAACATTAATGACACATAGATGTATATATATCGATTAAAATATCAATTTCTGATGAATTTGACAATTGCAACATATTCATGGGTACATATCTTTAAGATTTATTATACTTGTATATTTATATATAGGAAAAGTTTCTGATTGAATACATTTGCCACATTAATACGTGCTTTATACGTGTACATGTAGGTGCGATAAATTTTTGCAGGCAAATTGTTCTTTTATGGTAAAAACTACCTACAGAAATTAATACAGGCTCTTTAAAAGTTTTAAAAAAACATTAAAAATCAAAATTTGTTAACCGAAACATAAGTAATTGCAAAACTTTTATATCCGAATCGGGAATCCTATAATTATCATATATTTACTTTAAATTGTATATTAGATTTTGTAATAAGTTTGTCTAAATTAGTTCACATTACTTGTGAAAGCTACTGTTAATCGAAGACTATACTGTAAATATCTTACTTAGAATCAAAGAATTAATCATTATTATTTTCATTATTTTATAAACCTCCTTGTTGTCCCATCCAACGGCTAAGCCCTCAGTTGAGCAAACTAGCGGCAAGATAAATTTACAACACGAGTCCCCCCCCCCCCCAATCAAATTTACAATACAACACTCAAAATAAACATGATACAATTTCACAGCACCAAAAGAAATCATTACGTAATATAAATTGCAAATTATTGCTCGCCACGGAGGAGCAAGCTCATTAATGTTAATTTCGAACTCTGATATATCATAAATGGGCAGCCTCGCAATTCGCGGATGCTGCTGGCCGCTTGAAAGAATGGTACAAACATTCAACATTTCTCGGCTCTAAAGATGCTGTGCGTTATAATGATAGATGCTTCTAGTTACCATTAATGATGCAGTTATACCCAGGAAATATTCTAGGAAACTTTCACTACATTAATTGTTGATTGCCAGGATGCCTAAAAAACTTGGTCCCCTTACTACAGGAGAAAGCTTGAGATGTAGCAGCTTACTACTGGGTTGAACATTGGGCCTATTGGCGAACTTCCCATACGCTCTTAGCAAATATACCTTTCATAATAGAGTGATGCTTTCATTTGGCAGATGTCCTATGTATTGACAAGAAACTTACTGCGTCGGCGAAACACATGTGCAAAAGATCCTCCTTAGAAGCCTCACAAGAACTTGTCTTGTTTGAGCCATTCCGAAGCCATAAATGAACGGATCAGCAAGTGTGTTAACAATGGCCAAGCTTACTAATGTAGCTTTAGCAGATGGGTTGTTATCTGTAAGGCCGACAACTTCAAGCATAAACATTATTGCCATTGGCACCATACAAGCAATGTATGCTACAGATACAATTCCAGCAACAAAAGCAATTCTTAATTGCCTCTTTCTGAAATCAGGCACGGCTCTTTGATTGGTGTTAGCGGCAGCAGGAACTATCCTAACCATTCTTGCTCTGCTAAACGTAAATAATCGAAATTGGATGATGGCTATTATTGCAGCAGATGGTATAATGAATATAGCACTAATGGTCTGAAACGATTTTATTTCACCAAGAATCATTTCTGCTCTTTGCTTGTCGTTTGTACCCGCTGTTAATGCAGCTATGATCACTCCAAACACCCAATAGCTAGACAACAATTTTGTTGTTCTTTTTCTCGCGAAAAGTTTTGCATACTTCAAAAAGTGCATGCATATTGTCATTCGTTCGATTGCAAGTGTTACGAGGGTCAAACTGGCCACAACGACCGTTAATGAAGAAGTAAAGACTATCATGTCTCTCAACACACGACAAGTAAGTGACTGAGTCGTCAAATCAAATACCCTCATCACTACTGTTGCAATTGTTCCAGCAAAAATCTGTAAAGCATCTGATATCGAGAGACAGAACATGATCTGGTGACGTGGCATCGACAAATCAACGTCTTTACCAAGTATCTTGATCATCAAAGCATGAAAAGGAAATGCAAGTAATGTTACTATTATTGTCGTTGTACCACTACTTTTTGGGATACATATATAGTTTACTGTATCGTTGTTACCAAAGGCAGCCATGCTATTCTTCCAAGGGTTCTGTATACGGCGATGAATTGCAAATAAGGTGATGGCAAATGCTTTGATACCTGGTACTTGATGCAGCAGATTTTGCCTGATGCTACCAATGATTCTTCCCGGTGCAGTATTTGATGCGTATAGTAGCTAATAATACCTGTAGCAGCTTGGAATACTTGTAACACCTAATTGTGACCGGCAGAGTGCCTGTTACTTCTTGAAGTCTACGAAGGAATACTTCTTATCTTCTTCATGGTTACTAATAAGGTGATCTTTTGCCCACATTGCTTTGTAACGGATTAACATTCTAAATGATTGCAGCTTTTGTGGTCTTTCTATCATGATTATCACTGAAAAGCCCATCTTCGCATTCAACTGTTAACTACTGCAGGCGTAACTCAATTGTTTAGCCATCATTTCAATTCACCAGATTAGCAGTTGAGATTGATATTTTTCTCCATGTGTATGCAGCTGGAAGATCCATGACATCGAAAAGTGTTGACTTTAATTGATTTTTGTAAAAAATCTAATCCATTTCGAAATACTATCGAGATTGCTGAATACTAGCGCCCTCTATAAGCAGCTGGGGATCCATGACATCTATTAACGTGATTGGTGACTTTGATATAGCCAACTCAGTTCGTAGTATCAATAGTTCAGATGCTGGCTTTGCTCATGTTTAAGTAACTGTTGACCCGTGACATGGACTTATCTGAAAATGATGATTGCCTGCTATATTACTAATCTATTTCATAATAAAATCAGGCATTGCAATTTGCTTCCAGCCAAGGGAGCAGCCACTAATACCATCACTGCAAGATATGCCTGTATTTCTAGAATCTTGCCACCCTTGTTATTTGTATTCAAAATCATTATTTCACAGGAACTGCGGAGCGATCTGAAAATCCGGGGGGACTGCTGAAATCGGGCGAAGGATAAAGAATGGGTCCTCAAAATAATTTCTAAGTCACGCCCTTTAAGAATCAGACGTGGTGATTTTGGAAGCCATGCCCTCTTGTGTTTCCTATATTATTAGTTAAAAATTCCTGTACAAGTTTGAAAGAAACAGACCACGTAAAAATATTAAAAAATGTTGAAGAAAAAATTCTTTTGAATCTTGATCTTTTGAAAAACAAAGAGCTTGCCTTCAGTTTTCGACTGTTCTAATTAACCAAATTTTGCAAAAGTGAGGTGCTGTTGTCTTTAGCGACAGGTGCTTTGGCAGTTTTGTTAGAAGCCGGTAACATTTCATATCTTGGAGAGTGTTTTCGTATTTTAAAGAAAAGTTGGAGGAGAAAAAAGCTTATGAAAACTCACTCTAGGCTTTAGGCTTTAGGCCTAGAATCCGTCATATCAAAATTTAATGGCATCTCATAGCTTCTTATCTGAAATTATTCAAAAGAAATGTACGAGGGGTTACCAAACGTAAACATCTTTGTGTAATAATTCAAAAAAGGCCTCGATACGAGAAATGTTATAGCCTCGTATCCAATCCGAACCATTGCGGATCCGTACCAGCCATTTCCAATAAACTGCTCAAGTACACATCTCAAGGTAAATGTATGTCAGATCCAGTGGACACGCAAGGAAAAGACGTCACGGATGTGAAACAGCTTCGGTCCAGCTTGGATCTATACTTGCAAAAGACCGGGTCTATAACTCTGCAAAAGACACCTTTTAAGCAAATTGTCAAGAATTAATTCACACTGATTTATACACATGGGGATAAACGCATGTTAAAATCAATGATAAGACACAGGTTGTCTATAAAAGTGCCTCTTTCCATAATCATATTTCCAGTAAATGGCTTCGAACGCCACACCAACATGAAATTCTTGGTTGTGAATCTTTCATATTCTGGTGGGACTTGAATAGTTGCTTTTAATCGAACAACAACATCAAGATTTTATGCTCTTGACGCATGCAAAGAAAGTAATTTAAACTTCTTTTACTGTAAATGTGCATTATTAACGATACATCTGTCACGTCTTTGAGTTTTCTTACGAAAACAACGAAAAAAGGATAAAAGTTTTAACTAAATAGCGAAAATGATCATTGACATGCACTCACCGCCTCCCAAATTTCGCAATACAGCTCGGAATGAGATTAGTTTTCAAACTTTTAGTCAAAAGAGCACATGCTATCAGCCAGTTTTCCCCACGATTCCTAAGCAAACGTATTCAACTTGCAAACTATCCCTCGCTGAACAAATCATGTATTTGCATCATTAGTAACTTATCCATTAACTTCAGGCGCCTTAGATTTCTATCTTCTTAGATTTCTTTCACTTTATTAAAAATGCAAATGTTCTAATTTTTCAGATCTCTTTAAAAAGCTGTGAAGCGTACGGTTGGATCAAGGAGAATAACAAACAATCTACTTCGGCATCATCTTTCATCAAATCTGAATTTGAGTGGTTGTACCAATTCTCATCTTGGCATAGCCTTAACATAGCTTGCTCCAAACTGCATACGAACATCGAAGTCGTCGCGGAGACAGTTTAAAATTCGACCTAATGATAGAAGGATGGCATCAGCTGGGCAAAACGAAACACTTCATTTCTCCTGTGTGCCAACAACGAGTGCCAACATGTCATTAACGGTGGCATTATTTGCACTTCCATTTCATATTCTGATGATTAAGATACTTATAAAAGACGTTGATCTATCAATGCCCCGTCACCAGATAATGCTCTCCCTTTCAACCATAGATACTTTGCAGATTTTCTCTGCTACAGCTCCGACGGTGGTGATAAAGGCTCTAGAGTTGACAACTGAGTCATTAGTTTGCAGCATTCTTAGAGCAGTGCTTGTCTTTGGAGCTTCATTGACGATCGTAACCGGCAGTTTGACGCTAGTAACACTTGCAATCGAAAGAATGACAATCTGCATGTATTTTTTGAAGTATCGAAGACTGTTCTCGAGAAAGAGAACGCAATATGTTTTGTACAGCTATTGGGTGGTTGGATTAATCATATCTGTAATAACAACGGCTACAAATGATAAACAAAAGGCTGAAACAGTAATTGGAGATGTTACCTCACTTGCAATCATCAGTACCATACTCGTAATACCATCAGCTGTGATAATAGCCACAATCCAATTTCGATTAATTAAGTTTAGCAGAGCTAGAATGGTCAGGATTGTTCCTACTGCCGCTAGCACCAATCAGTTGGCAGTTCCCGACTTCAGAAAGAGGCAATTAAGAATTGCTTTTGTTGCAGGCATTGTATCTGTGGCATACATTGTCTGTATGCTGCCATTAGCAATGATGTATTTCTTTCAAATAGTCGGACTAATAGATGATAACCCTACTGTACAGTCAGCACTCATAGGTTTAGCAATGGTAAACACATTGGCCGATCCTTTCATTTATGGCTTGGGAATGGTTCAAACAAGAAAGGCTATCATCAAGGTCATGAGACGCTTTTTGCCTGCATGCATTGTTCACTCACAATAGGCAAATGCCATTGAAATCAGAGAATATCTCAGAGGATTGATAATTTTGCTCAAAACAGCTTTCAGACTCTCAATACAAAGACGTTTAGGCACACGAAGGACAGCCTTGTAATAAATACCACCAGACGCCTTTCCAGGGGGGACTAGGGGCCCCATTGGTATTAAGTTTATTGTCTCAGATTTCAATTTATAATCTCCGAGGCTCTTAATTTTTAATCCACAAGACTATTGTTTCAACGGCGATTGCCCCCCCCCCCCTATTTCTTAATGCCTTGCAAAAAGGGATACAGAATGCCGAGGGATGGGATGCTTGAACTTTTTATTTAAAGGGGAGGAGCTTCATCCGATGATTATAGGTAAGAACTTGCTTTGTGATCCGATTCTTTTGGCTGCCAAATTTAAAATAATGTCCTTATGATAGTTATAGGTAGATGATTTGCAAAATATGGGATCCTGATACATCCAACCAAAGCTTACATTTCAAAACAGTTAGGATTTCTTTCAGCATCAGTAAAAATGAGACTTTTGCGATCCATCGATACGGAAAAGTTACAAAATACAGGTTATTAAATAATTGTGGATGAATTTCAGACTTGAAGCCTCAAACTCTCTCAAAGACAATTTTTTAGAGGTATTGCACACAAAACATTTGAAATAGAATTTGCAGCATGTTTTATTCAAGTCCGCAATTATAACTGCTTACACGGTTGGTCAATTTGAACAGAAAAAAGACCGGAAAATCATGCCAAGACAATTTAAATTGCTATCAAAACAAGTTCCTTATATGCTCAATTGAACGCTTTTGTATTTTGATATCTTTGGATCTCATTTTGAGTTGATACTTCTGGGCATGTGAAATTTTATTTGATACTTTCAGGTAAATTTGGAAAATTGCGGAAGGATCCCCCTTCGTAAATGTTAAAATGACCCCCCGGGGGGGGGGGGAAAGATGGTACAAGTGTACAGAAAGGGATGTATTGGATTAAAAAAGTTAAAATATATCTAATGTGAAAGAAACATGCGGATGGGAGATTGAAGCAAACGAACATAAATTTGTAAGAAAAGGGAAACCAATGGATTAAAAGCAAATGTTAACAGCGTAGAAAATTGAAACAGGAGGTAGATGTAGATATATTAATTTAAACTAGTGCAATCTTTATCTTTTATAAATCTTTCTTTGCCTAAATCTGGTTTTTTGTCCTCTTTCGATCTTCTTGGCATGCTTACAGAGTTAGAGAAGGCCAAGTAGATCCTAATAGAAATCTTGCAATCAGATGCATTTGTTATAGATTTGTTGCCGAAACTTTTAAAATTGCTTTTTTTGGCAGTAAAACGATTAGAAATTAACTGTAAACAACTTAACTATAGCGAAGTTGACACTTGTATTATAACTATTATTGATATTATATGAAAATTCACACAAATATATATTCTAGATATTTACCACCTTGTAGACTTTTGAATGTGATTACTTGCGAGAAACAAAGATTTCTCCCTTTCTGCGCAAACAGAAACATGGTTAATTCCAGAAAAATCATGAGAATTTCAAAATGGCCAGCATATGGATTCGAACCCGGGGCTTAACCACCTCCCCTACTCAATAAATTCAGCTACCCGCTTTGCGTAAAGCAATTCCATATTAAATTCCCCTTCAATGTTCGCGTTTTCGAGATTTCGCTCCAGCAATGCCGAAAAAAGGGGGCAAGGGGCAGCTGCTTCCCTTGGCCTTTTCAAAGGGGGGCAGAGGGGAGCAAAAAGTACCCTGCTCCATTCTTTAAATTCTTTTCCACAATTAATCAGAACAAATCGTCTTGGAATGTAAATTTAAATAGACAGAGAGGTACCATCACATTACTTCAATATGACACAAGTTTTTATTTGATTTTCTACAATTTTTCAGGATAAATTTTTTTGGTCAAGTGCCCTTCAAAAAATGTCTGCACCCCCCCCCCACACCCTCCAATGCTTCCGGCATTCCTGTCTCGCTTATGTATGGTGCCCATTCCTTCATTAAATTATTCTTAAACGAAAATTTCTCTCCTTACGCGCTCCTCATAGCTAGTTGATAGATAATCTGTGTTGCAGAAACCTCATGGAAAAATGTATTATCAGGCACCGCGGGACAAGGGGGGGGGGGCAAGGGGGTACAATAGTTAGATATAGTTTTTTCAAAGATATGAAATGTCCTCGTCTTTTGTCAATTGAGCCAAAGCACCTGTCGCTAGAGACAACAGGAACCTCAGTTCTGGATGAGTTGGTATTAGAACAGCCATAAACTAGAAGCTTGTTTCTTTTTTCAACTTTTCTTTAAATATTTCATGTGGTCTGCTTCGTTTAAACTTGTACTGAATATTTTTCACTACTAACATAGTATGAACATGAGATAGAGGCTTCCAAAATAGCCTTTCCTTGCTCCTAAAAGGGATATGACTCAAAAAAATTTCTGAGGAAGAATCCCCCAGACCCCAATTCTTCTCCATTCTACCGATTCTAGCTCCCCCCCCCCCCACTTTCAGATCGTTCCGCGGTCCCTGATTATATCCTTCCGATTGACATTTTATTCAGTGTAAACGCAGATGGACATCGTCACGTATTCGAAAAGAATTTGTTCCAGCATGGATCCGTACCTGTCTAAACGGGATCTAAAACTCGTGAAAAAACAGCGATTATCCGAATTTTGAAGAATTGGGGAACAAAATGGTAACATATATATGGGGACAAACTCATAGAAATCATTAAGAATAGTCATCTAGCTTTAAAAATGTGCCTTCTTTTCTTAATCAAACATCAAAGTTAGTTGCTCTGAACTGCATACTAACATCAGATTATTGGGTGAGATACTTTCTAATTCCGAGAATGGATTTAGAATGAATGAAGATTTTCAGTCCGACCGTTATGAATGGACACATATGAAGGAAGTAATATCAACTTCTTTTACTTTAGATATGCATTATTAAAGAAACATCTGTCCTGTTTTGCAGCTTCCCTTAGAAACCACGAGAAATGACTCAAAATTTGACAAAATAGTTACAATACTGTTTGACTTGCACCCCACGTTTTGCAACACTTGCAATACATCTCAGGATATCCTTAGGTTTTAATCGTAAGTCAAAAAGAGCACATGCTATGAGCCAGTTCAACCCATTTTCCATTATCAAAGTTATCCAGCTTGGAAATTATCCTTTGCTTTGCAAATCAATTATATTCAAACGCCTTGGGTTTCCTTCTCCTGAGAGATGAAACTATCAATAATTCAAATGTTACATTTTCAAGATCTCTATAAAACTATAAAAACTTAAGGTTTGGCAAAACAGCAAAACAAGTACCAGGTATCGAAGCATTTTCCATCACCTCATTTGCAATACATCGCCGTATACAGAACCCTTGGAAGAATAGTATGGCTGCCTTTGGTAACAACGATACAGTAAACTATATATGTATCCCAAAAAGTAGTGGTACAACAACAATAATAGTAACATTACTTGCAATTCCTTTTCATGCTTTAATGATCAAGATACTTGGTAAAGACGTTGATTTGTCGATGCCACGTCACCAGATCATGTTCTGTCTCTCGATTTCAGATGCTTTACAGATTTTTGCTGGAACAATTGCAACAGTAGTGATGAGGGTGTTTGATTTGACGACTCAGTCACTTACTTGTCGTGTGTTGAGAGACATGATAGCCTTTACTTCTTCATTAACGGTCGTTGTGGCCAGTTTGACCCTCGTAACACTTGCAATCGAACGAATGACAATATGCATGCACTTTTTGAAGTATGCAAAACTTTTCGCGAGAAAAAGAACAACAAAGTTGTTGTCTAGCTATTGGGTGTTTGGAGTGATCATAGCTGCAATAACAGCGGGTACAAACGACAAGCAAAGAGCAGAAATGATTCTTGGTGAAATAAAATCGTTTCAGACCATTAGTGCTATATTCATTATACCATCTGCTGCAATAATAGCCATCATCCAATTTCGATTATTTACGTTTAGCAGAGCAAGAATGGTCAGAATTGCTCCTGCTGCCGCTTGCACCAATCAAAGAGCAGTTCCTGACTTCAGAAAGAGGCAATTTAGAATTGCTTTTGTTGCTGGCATTGTATCTGTAGCATACATTGCCTGTATGCTGCCAATGGCAATAATGTTTTTGCTTGAACTTGCCGGCCTTACAGATAACAACCCATCTGCTAAAGCTGCATTAGTAAGCTTGGCCATTGTTAACACACTTGCTGATCCGTTCATTTATGGCTTCGGAATGGCTCAAACAAGACAAGTTCTTGTGAGGCTTCTAAGGAGGATCTTTTGCGCATGTGTTTCGCCGACGCAGTAAGTTTCTTGTCAATACATAGGACATCTGCCAAATGAAAGCATCACTCTATTATGAAAGGTATATTTGCTAAGAGTGTATGGGAAGTTCTCCAATAGGCCCAATGCTTTCCCCAGTAAAAGCTACGAAAAATGAATTAAGATTCGAGAAAATAGCGACAATAATAAGTGACTTGAGCCCCACATTCCCAAAATTTGTAATACAACTTAGGATGCCCGTAGTTTTTAATCTTCTATTCAGAAAGAGCACTTGCAATGAGCCAGTTCTACCCACGATTCTTTGCCAAAATTATTCACTTAGGAAGCTATCCTCTACGGAGCAGAGTTTTCCTCTGCATCGTAAGTAACTCGTTGAAGGCGCCTTAGATTTCTCTCTCCTGAGAAATGTGATTATGAATAATGGAGATGCTACATTTTCAAGGTCTTTATGCAAACTATAGAAACTGACTGTTTGACAGAAGAGAAAATAAAGCAATCAACTTTGAACTCACTCTTCATCAAATCGAAAGCTGAGCAGTTGTATTAATTCTCTTCTTGACATAGTTTTCACAAGTTGCTCCAAACGGTATACCAACATCAAATTTTTTGCAAAGACGGTTCATTTTCGGCCTAATAATAAAAGGATGGTATCAGGTGGGAGAAATGAATCCCTCAACTTCATCTGTGCACCAAAAACGAGCGCCAACACATCAATAACAGTGGCATTATATGCACTTGACGATTAAGATACTTATAAAAGACGTTGATCTATCAATGCCCCGTCACCAGATTATGGTCTCCCTTTCAATCATAGATAATTTGCAGATTTTTTCTGCTACTGCTCCGACGGTGGTGATAAAGGCCTTAGAGTTGACAACTGAGTCATTAGTTTGCAGCATTCTAAGAGGAGTGATTGTCTTTGCAGCTTCATTGACGATCGTAGTCGGCAGCCTGACGCTGGTAACACTTGCAATCGAAAGATTGACAATCTTCATGTACTTTTTGAAGTAGTCTCCCGTCTATGGTTGGACACGTCCACCCCAGTCCACCCCGTGGCGACGCCTCTGATTATAACGATGTGTAGTTAGCCGTAACCTACCTACCTTTAGTGAAGTTGACACTTTTTTTAACAATTATTAATAATATGAAGTTGCAAAAATATTTCTATCATATATACATGAAATTGAAGAGTACATGAAAAGTCTTTTATTCTTGGTAAAGCTCAATATATATTCAACAGCTTACGAGCGTCAAATATCCATACTTTTTAGCGCAAACAGGAAAATCGCTACTTGCAGCAAAATCATGAGAATATCAAGATATCCATTAATGGACCCGAATCTAGGGGGGTTTAAGATCTGCAAAAACATCTTTTATCCGATTTTTGGAGAAAAAGCTAACAAATTTTGCAATATATATGGGGACAAACACATGGGAATCAGAAAAAAAACTCAAGTTACCGCCAAAATGTGCCTTCATTTCTTAATCAAACATCAAAGTTAGTTGCTCTGAACTGCATACTACGTCAGATTCTTGGCTGAGATACTTTCTAATTCCTAGAATGGATTTAGAATGAATGAGGATTTTCAGTCCGATCGTTATGAATTGACACATATGAAGGAAGTTATTTCAACTTCTTTTACTTTAGATATGCATCATTAAAGAAAAATCTGTCATATTTTGTAGTTTTCTAGAGAACTTACGACAAATAAATTAAAATTTGACAAAATAGCAACAATAATAAGTGATATGCACCCCACGTTTCCCAAAATTCGCAATTCAGCTCGGAAGGAGCTTAAGATTTAATCTTTTAGTCAAAAGAGCACATGCTATGAGCCAGTTTTACCCGCGATACTTTAGCAAAGGTATTCAACTCGCAAACTATCCCTTGTTGAGCAGATTATGTCTCAGCATCATTATTAACTCATCGATTACATTTGTGCGCCATAGATTTCTTTCTTCTTAGAGCAGGATTTATTAAAAACGCAAAAATTTGACATTTCCAGATGTCTATAAAACTATGAAAATTTACTGTTTGGCAAACTCACAAGCCACAAAATTTTCTGCCAATTTTATGGGCCAAATTATTTGAAGCAAAGCCGAAGGTCAAGTGCTCCTGCGCAGTAGCCAATGACGTCACCTTCCCATGATTTATGCGCAATTTTTCACGTGCTCCTTCGCAGTTGCATGTGACGTCAAATGCACGTGCTCCTTCGCAGTGATCCTTGAGGTAAAATTTCCTGTGGTTTGTAGGACCACTGGTGCAAACGAAAACTCGGACTACTGGCCACTTGGAAATGTGAGTGATGATGGTTCTTGTTTTTCTAGGCTATTTTAACAATTTATCTCCACTCGGGATTCTGTCCACCCGGGTTCTGGTCCATTCGTAGTCTATAAGTAGCAGAGACGAGCTATGAGGAATAATTTTGTCACAAATGTTATATTGCAGCAAGTTGATGCTCGGATTATCAAATACACCAAAGTTACAATTTTAGGTAAAAACATTCAACATAAAAAAATACTCGCGGAAACAATGAAGCTGGCCGTACTACATTTCTCCTCCAAGAATCAAAACTGTATAAAAATGATAGGAATGCTCTTTTTATGAAAATCTCTTTTTTTTATTTGAAATTTATGAAAATGTCATTTTTTTGGGTACAGAACTAGAACGTAGGAACAACGAATTTTTATTCTACTTTATTCTATTCGGAGTTCTTGTTATTGTCTCTACATTTAATATCATTTTATCTTGTTCAGAACAATAAGGTGCAATTTTCTCATCTCAACTTGTTGAACAAAAACAGGGCTCAAGATTAATTCTTTCTTTCATGTTTGTGGGTTAGAATTTGACACCTGTCATTTTTTTGGGTTTAAAATTTTGAAATTTAAGGCCTGTCGTTCTTTTACAGGGAGCGCAGAGCGATCTGAAAGTGGGGGGAGGGGGGCTAATGCCATGAAATATGAAGACATTTCATATCTTTGACAAAAAATCTCTCCTGCTGTTGAAAAAAGTGGGAGGGGGTGGGGGTTGTTTCACGGTGCCTGTTTTAGGTAGACAAAAATCTTGCCACATTATCATCCCTGTCTTAAATTTCAT
Organism: Catostylus mosaicus; assembly: GCA_964019065.1. Lineage (NCBI taxonomy): Eukaryota > Metazoa > Cnidaria > Scyphozoa > Rhizostomeae > Catostylidae > Catostylus > Catostylus mosaicus. The sequence continues at coordinate 6,409,411 of OZ025197.1, forward strand.
CAGTGCCCCGCCCCCTGTGACATCAGCGTTTTTAGCTGACCAAGTTATCATGTATAGATATGGATAATTATTTTAATTTAAAATCAAAGTTAATTCGTAAAATACTCTTGAATGTTCTATACAAAGTGTCCATATATTTTCTTCCTGTTCTTGAAGGGTTTTTTCGTCAAGTGCTTGATTATTTTACGAATAGTGATATTCATTTTATCGAAATCACGAAAATCTTCAAACAGATTTCGTTTAACATCATAATATGGCTGAAGGGAACGATGGGTGGTGCACTTCTTAAGCTCATAAAGTGCATTTATGAAATGATGGCCTAGTTCGTAATCAGGCCACTTGTTATGTCTCTTCATGTTTACTATAATCGTTGCCAGATGATGATTGTTGATGCTAGACCATTTCCTATGATCACGGAGGATTCGTAGAAGATTGTAAACTTTCTCAGCACATCCCTCCGTCTCGAATGCAATACGTTCTTTATTTGGGTACGTAACTATCCACAAATCTTCGTAACCAATTTCCTTCTTGTGTTTCTCTCCGCACCAGAAGGAATTTTTAGCCTTTGAATCCACCCTCTGCCTTGCTGGGATGCAGTGCAAAACGTTCGTGTCCTCGCGTATCCCTAGTTTGATGGCAGGTATGATCCGCAGCGTAATTACCGTTGATATCTTTAAAGCGATTTGTAACACTAACTCATCGTTGACTATATCTGGTGTGATCATGTCTATGGCAGTATCCGAAGAGGTACCCGCTCTTAGATAATTATTAAGTCCTTTTTGGATGAGCTTATAAAACCAATGGACAAAGGCAGCTGGGTGGATGACATGCAGATCTGCTTGGTGGAACAAGCTGAGAACCTCGTCACCTGTTAGTCCAAGGTTATCACTCTGCCCAATAATACTTTCTATTGACTTTGTTAGTTGTATACGCGCATGCCCAGGTCTTACCAGCAGATCAAAAATAACATCCTCATCTTCGACTGGAAGATTCATGGCGATCTTAAGCAGGAAATCAGAATCGCTTGTCTTCGAATCTTGCCATAGACTATCGTTCACGTGAAAATAGTCGACGTCATCGTACACAGCCGAGAAAAGCTTGCTTGCTTTCTGTAACTCAACCACAAATCGCGGACGAATGAAGGAGTCAAGTATCTTCAGGCATTCTGATCTGAATCTTGCGCTAATAGCACCGTCTATAACAACAGATTTCTGGTGGATGTCATTTAAGAGATTCGATACATTCAATGTTGGATCGTTTGGCTAAGAAAGAAAAAGGATGATATATATATAAGATATTGATGCAAGGTCAGGGGTGGTGGCAGAGAGGTGCTGTAGGGGAGCGTTGGCCCACCCGTTGGGGAAAGATTTTATTCCTATTAGAGAATTTTTAACGAAAAATTGTGATCTTATGCTCAAAAAGATACCCTCTATCCGGTTATAAAGATCCATGTGGGGGAACCTAGCCCCCCCGAAAATCCTGGCACTAATTCTGTTTAAGGCTGAGGCTTAGACCCAAAGAAGAGGCTCATCGAATATTTCAGAATACTGGGTGGGGTGTCCCAATGGTATACCGGCAAATTTTAACGATGACTCTAAAAAGCCTAAAAAATACAGGCACGAGAAAAAGTCAATTTGCCAAATTTCGAATTCTCAAAAAATGAGGTCAGATTAGATTGGTCCGCTTTCGAACATTTTTCCATGCTTTTATTGTTGCCACCTAATCCCTGCTGGACCCCCGACATTTCCAAAAGTTGGCTCCTGAGATTCGAAGAAAAATGCAAAAAATTGGACTCTCAGGCGGGGAACGCCAGATCTAGAGCTCCTGTCGTCTAATTGAACGATCAAATTAATGTTCGAAACGAAAACCTTCTCTAAGTTGAGCTAAAAGGGCGTTGTCTGCATTTTCCCAGAGTTCAAAGGGCGTGGTCATGCAAATTTTCTAGGGCCATGCACCTGAACACCCTCACTTTTCCAGTGCTGGTTCCACCGCTGGCTCGAGCCACCAATACCCCAGACCCCCAAACACATCACGATCCATTCAGTTTCTATCCCTTGATTTTATTTCTTCTAGCTCATTAGCCTCAAACATGCCATCCTTAATCCTCCAAGCGGTTTTTCTCTAAAGTACAAAGAAATGCAGGGAGTAGCAACGGAGAAAAAGGAAATATGTTTATATCTTTTTATGTATATAATTTGGCACATGATGGACTGGACCCCTTGAAGCACCCTTGATATCCACAACTTGGTCGTAAGTAAGGAGCAGGTCAAAGTCTGGCACAGCTCTCTCATTTCACCATGCTTGAACTGTCCGTTTGTTGTTCTTAGGCTTTAAAGATTTGCACACTTGCTCGTAAATTTGAATGGAATCCCGGATTTTCCTATGCAAAAAATGTTGAGGACTATAATAGTTTCACATTAGAGGTATACCAAAATATCCCGGAGAACAAAGGAATTTCACAAAGACCAGTGGAGAGGAAACGTTGATCGAGCGCTTTTGGGAACTGTACCCCTATAGCCCCTTCTTAACGACCGTTTTTACAAAGAGATTTCTAATTGATACATACCTGCACACTAAATGCCATGTTTTCTGCTATCTGTGCGTACAATATATTGCAAAAATGAACCAGGAAATGAGGGCCAACGTCATATGACTTGCGTATGATCAATGTTTCCTGGTACAAGTAGGAAGTGTCATTTGTCCATTGTCATTGCCAAACAATCGATGCGTCAGGCGCATAACTTCCTACAATGCATTTTTGAAGCGATTATATTTGAAATTAATTCAAAGCCACACTGCATTCCGACAGTGTTTTCTTTAGCTTTTATTGAATTCTTGTATTTGCTATCGACTGGTTGTAGCAGAATAAAGTAGCGAGTAATCAAGATATTTGTCAGACGTTGTTTGTGTAGGTTTTTTGACCAGATTTGATTACGTAAAACATTTTTGGAACGACTCAGAAATACATGTTAACCCCAAATCCCCCTGATATGCGTCCCTGGATGGAGGCCGGAACAATCAGGGACGCCGGAGCATTTTTTCGAGTTAAGGGGGTATGAGGTTGGGCGTGTTCATTTTCATTTTTGGCGTGGTCGCTCAAAATCAGGTAGCCCTTCTTGTGTAGTTCGATAATAAACGTATGCCTTCAACATAACATAGCGGTAAAAATGTGCGGGGGTTACAGCCTTCTAGCTCCCCCGGCTCCGGCGTGCCTGACAATCATTTAAAATTCCTTTTAGTTATCTTACCCTAGTGAGGTGAGTGAGTTCAAGACATGAAGTCTATGCTTGAAAAGGAGTCAAAATTTTCCGAACAACAACAATCAGACACGACAATCAATCAGAACGCAGTCAATATGATCAGACAAAGCACAAATTGTTTGTGAATTGGCAATGAGACCGACGATGAGAGAGATGAATTTTTTCGTTAAAAATGTTTGCCTTCGCAAAATTTCGTCAATTTCAGATTTACTACCATCACCTTACTTCAAGAAGACACATATATGTTTGATTTTGGTCCCCCACAGCGCTCCTCAATGCTTCCGGCATCCTGTACAAAAGTACTTCGCTCGAAAAAAAACGGAATCTTTCCAAATCAAGGGGTGGGCGCCAGAGGGGGCCGGGGGGCTGTAGCCCTCTCGTCGGGGAATGTTAGCCCCCCGTCGGGGAAAAATTACGTGTCTGTCCAGGAATTTTCGACGAAAGTTTGTGTTCTATGGATAGAAAGATACACTCTATTCAGTTATTTAGCCCCCTGTCGGGGAACCCAGCCCCCCCCCCCCCTGTTTCAAATGATCCCTTGAGTCACATGCCAAGATCAAATAATTCGAAAGGATCACGTTCTGATAACATTGTAGCAAGTCATGTGATAAAGTTCTTATCTCTTTCTTCGACGATCGTAGTTTCTAACGATTTAAAAAGTCTAACCAGAAATATGAACAGGTAAATCGTTTTTATGGAAGACTAGATTACGGGGGAAAGATTGTGTCATTTTACTCCAGCTTGGATTGAAGATAACTTCCAAAGTGTTAGAATCCCAGGAGTCTGTTTGATTCTATGTTTGATTCTATCTTTTTTTTTCCAGGCCCAGGCCAGCGCTTCGGCGGCTACCAAGCTGATGTGGGCCTAGGGTGCTCTAAGGATTTGTCTTAAGTACCAACTACCAACTACCTCTAAAGGATAGCTGGTTTAGTTGAACAGCTTGTGAAGAAAGGTTCCGAGTGTGATCTCGAACCACCAACCTCTAGTCTCATGGACTCGTAGACCTGTGCAGTTTCCATCCGTCCACTTTTGATTCTGTCTATAAATTTTTCTAGAGTTCCTAGCTTTGCCCTGAGGCCAGTTTTCTCTTCACTAGAGCTGTTTTGTTAAGGTTTAACCCGAAATCTTGGCTTTCTGGCGAATTCTCTTTTGAATAACTATCTAGTCAGGTTGGTCTCCTCGTGCCTTCTCCTGAAAAACGACGATGGCCTTGCGTTTACGCTAGAAATCTTGATCCTGTGCTAGTTCAGGAACTATTCCGTTCTTCTCTGTTTTCGCTAAAATACAAAACACATGGGTGCCGCTTTCATATCGTGCTTCTTTTTCTTAGTGTAAACGATAGAGAATGGAACTTTTTGGTTACGATTGATAACGCGGCTTATTCTATCGTTGGAGCGAAACTTCGAAACTTGTTAGACACAATCGCCGCACGAAATTTCCTACACGCATAAAATATAAAGATACTGCGGTTGCTCCAAAATGAAAGTTCCGTTCTTTTCGAAGAAAGAACAAGGTCTAAGACTTCCATGTCATTATGAATGGACAGATCTACAGTCAGTGAATCTAAATTTCTGTTGCTTTTGATTTGCACGTATTAAAGATGCATATGTCAGGTTTTGCAGCTTTCTATCAGAAATGCGAGAAATAAATCACAGTTTGATAAAAGAGCGACGCCGTAATCGACGTGTTTTCCCGGAATTCGTTAAACAGCTCGAAATGACCTCTGTTGTTAATCTTGTCGTCAAAAAAACATATCGCAGAATAAGGTTAAATTCTCGTGAAAGCCCTTTTAAGCCTGCGAATCTGAGCCTTTCATGAACGGGTTATTCTTTAATATTCTTTATTCTTTAACTTCGTTAATAACTCATAGACTCGTGACAATCAGGGGGGTGGGCATTCTTGGATCTCTTCAAGCACACTTCAACTTTTTATGGCTTTTACCGTAGTTTTTCAAATTCTATAGCTTTTATACCTACCCTTAAAGAAGCACTGTAACATAAACCTTCATGTTTTAGACCAACTTGACAAACTAGATGAGTATCAAAGGCCTTTTGATTTACATTAGTCAGAGTCGGCCAGTCTTGAAAAATCCAAGACCAGATTGCAAGGGCATCATTTGAGGAAATTTGGGAGATGGTCTACCCTCCAAAATATGAAATTATGGTCTTTTGTATGGGGAAATACAACTATGGGAAATACAAGTTTGTGTACTTAATGAACAATTTCTCGGGCTTTTGCAAAGCAACAAGTGCTTTGTATATGAAAAATGCGCATCAGCACCTCTCTCACATAGCATGAATTGACGTACCTTGGCTAATGGCTCCCATCTGCATTTACGCTTGCAGCATCTGTTGCAACGAATTTCCAATTGCTACCCCCGTAAGTGCCACTCTTAAGAGCAAACGTTTGCCGTCTTGACGTCCAAGAGCAGGTGGAATTTCATGACTTTAAGTTGGAATATCGCAGCGATCTGTTGTCATTGCGCATAAAGAGACGGCGAAAGAGGAGTCCAAGTGCTTAAGAAACGGTGGTGTAGATTTAGAAAATCCATATCAGAAGCAGCGATTCAGCAAGAAAAGGTTATGCTTCATGTGTCTAAAAGAGGCGGAGATCTGAATTAAAAACACTAGCAACTGTTGTCTGAAGCGAAATTAGAGCAAACAATACCTGTGGAGGCGATTTTAGGATGACTGCTGAATACAGTCAATAAGTGACGGTAAATGGAACATCAGAGATGCCAGAACAGGTCTCTTAGATAGTTGCAGTGAATTGAAACCGTAAATCAAGACTTGTCTTCTACATCAGAAATAAAGGCATAGATTCTGCCAAAACATTCAGGTAAGGGCTATTGAATGTAAAGTTGAGATGTAAGAACGTTACGTAATCTGCTTTCTAATACAGTTCCTGAAATACTTTCGAAAGAAATAATAGAGAATATATTGAACTGATTCACGCAACGAATAAGCTTTAGCATTGCAATTTACACGTGGAGGCACTATCCGAGATCAGGAGAGCTCGCTCAGATGTCTGTGATTAGAAATTGATCCAGGTTTACCAAGAGAATTCTTCGAGCCACAGAGTTTGTCGCTTTAAAATCTTAAAAGCACGTAACAAGACAACCCTTTTGAGGTAGAAGAAGAGAAATCAGCCCCGTCTAACGTTTTGTTGCTATCTGTAACCATCTAACTGGCAATTAAGCGTTTGCATTTCGCACGATATCTCCTAGCTTTTCAACAACTCAACAAGACTCGACAAGCAAACTGTTATGAAGTAAGGTTTCCGAAACGGTCGTTTTTAGACCTTTGAAAGAAGCTTGCAGCCAGCGAACTCTTCAACATAGAGATAATTCGTGAAAAGCAAATGGTTGCAGAACAATAAATAATAGATATTTTAACAAAGAGAGATACAAAGTTATACAGTGTCGTTTTCAAATCATTCTTTTGATTTAACAGTTATTTCAAAACGGATGATGCCAAAGGGATTTTGACATTGAAGGCCAAAATCCTGCCTACAAATGCTAGCCAATACTGATATAAAAGACAGATGTATATGTGAAGAGATATAATTTTCCTTTTGATCTAAGAGCCGATTAGTTGTAGAGAATGCAAAAAGCCAACGTTGGGATCTTAAATGACCAGATTCAACAAATGCAAGTCATATTCTACTGATATAAGAGGGTGAATATTAGAGTAAACAGGGCAATTTCTCTTTACCTCGTTATGAGAGCGCGACGAATCAAGTGTATTTTCAAAGACAGATGTTTTCTGTTTTATACACAGATGTGCTAAAGTAACAAGTAACATTAATCGAAACCTGCTTATTTTAGAGAGAGAATCGCTGCAAAACATTCATTTTGTGCTTTAAGATAATAAGGGATATTGTCGACAAGGAAGCAAACAATAGTCGTTTAACACGTTTTGGAAGCAAGTGCGGAAAAGCAGTGCCTTCAGTCTGCTTCACAAATTATGTCATTTAAGTATAGAGCCATGTACAAAGACAAACCACACACAATAAGGCAAAGTGGGCGGCCGTAGTTGCAGAAAGAGGTGGGTTGACAACGCTTCGTTGAAACGACATATTTTTACATTCAAACTATGGTGTCATCAGGTACAAGCAGTTCATGTAAAGAATTTTCCCTTCAGAACGTCAGTGGTGGATATTTCCACAGGAATGTCATTTCAATTTTGGTGTTGGACACGCCCGTTGCTCTATTCACCGTACTTACCAACATTGTATTTTTGCTTACCATCATCAAGACAACCGTCTTACATTCTCCAGCCAACACAGTCGTAGCTGCCCTATTCGCATGCGACCTTTTTGTCGGATTGTTTGGCCAGACCCTCTACCTGACAATATTATTCCAATTTGAAACAAACCAAACTCCAAACGCACTATTAGAGAAAGCCTTTGAAACAGTCTTCCTCCTGTGCAGTGGCTTTTCCTGCTTTGTAGTTGCGCTTCTGAGCTTGGATCGCTATTTTGCTGTATGTCATCCATATAAATACAGACAGCACGCCACGAACAAAATGTACATATTAATTCTCGTGGCCGGTTCCGTGATTTGGGCCACTTGTGCGTTTCTGCTTTTGTTAATACCGGATCCTTTCAGGTATTTCCAACTTGCCTTCTTCATCCTCATTATTTTAGTGTTGGCCATTGTTCTCGGTTGCTATTACTACATATACCGTGTGATACGCAGGCAAAGACAGACCATACCGGTTATTGGCACTTTATCTGGGTCCGAAAGCTCTTCGGCTGTTGGCACTGTAAAAAGAGAGAAAGAGCGTTCATGCATTATGGCTTTGATCATCGGAGTATTCTTACTGCTTCATCTACCGTACCTCGGGTTTACCCTCTACTCAATAGCATGGGACACGTCTTTTTGCAGCGACACGATTTTTGTCATGTACTTCTGGGACGAGTTTTTCCTCCTGTTAAGCAGTTTCACAAACCCTATATTGTACGGATTGAAAAGGAGGGACTTCAGGGCCGCTGCTTTGCGATTGGTGAATCTTTAGTCCGATGGCTTTTCAACCTGGCCTGCACTAGGTCAAAGGTTCGAACCCTCGACAGATCATAGAAAAAAAAGTACAGAAACTTAATGCAATATCAAATAAATTTTAAGCGACTGCCATGAGCGCTCCAAGGCATAGAACTGTTGCAAGTATTAAAGTAACAAGTATTTATTTGATTAAGAATTAACAGTGAACATTGTTGGCTTTGTTCATTTATGTCTTTAGGGTCTATCGGGATTTAGACCTTACTTGCGGAATCGTACATTTCAAAAATTCCAGGAAAAAGCAGTTTTCGTTCGACACTTGGAAATGGTGGAAAAGCTAAGTATAATAGAAATCGGCGTCCTCTCACCCCTTCTACTAATAACCCTCTTACGTTAATCATTTTACAAAAGCTATAGCACTTTAGTTACCAAGACATCAATGACAGTTTAAGTAACATAACCAATGGAAGGAGGTGGAACCCTCAATAATACGCCAGGCTTTCATTCACTCGGTAATATCACCAGGGACACACATGTTGAGGGTGAGGGGTAAATTTTATCTAAGTTGGTCCAAAAATTGGTCTAAAATCTATAAAAAGCCAGCCATTCAGAGAACACAATAAAAACAAAACAGAACAATTTTTAAAAGTCAGACCAGAACACAACAGATGAAACATGTTATGTTATCGACAAAATTGTTAATTAGTTGATTTTAGAAATATGAAGTAAAGTAAAGCATTTTAAATAAGCTATCTTACTTATGCTTGTTAGTAGGTTTTGAATTTCACTAATAAAATTGGGTTGATGCAAAACATGGTTCTACATTGTTTCTTAAATTTCTGCTCAAGGCAAACAACAGCTTTAAGACAAAATATCACGTTGAAATTGGATCAAATTTATTATTTACATTATATCACAATTAAAAGGTTTTGATTTAAAACATGAAGTTGTAACTGCTGTTTCATCCTGATTTTTGTTACGATCTAACTAGTTCAAGCATTTAGCAAGCAAGTAAGCAAGGAAGCAAGCAAGTAAGCAGGCAAGTAAGCAAGCAGACAAGCTGGCAGGCAGGTAATAAACGGAGAAACAGGGTATGCTTTTTAGCAAACTTTTTACGTTTTATTCAAAGCATCTTTTTATCACAAAAAGTGGATGAATACAAGAAAGTGGAAATGAAAATGGAATTGTATCATTGTATAAACAATTTCAATCAATTTCCTTACTGTATTGTTTGTTTTTTTAATGCTATTTCGTGAAAATTTAAGCTAAAGTATAGAGGAAAACAAAATAAGCCAAATAATACACTAAATTCAAAGGTTTTGGGAAAATAATTGGCATTTGCAGAACGTGAAACTGATTGTTTTCCTCTGGAAATCATACAGCTGTGTCAATCTTTGCATAATTCTAAAAGCACTCTGCTACTGAACAACCTAACGGATTGACGCAACTTAGGTACGCATTCCTTGTTTGAAACTGTTAAATTTTTTACCGAATTAAATGCTAACTTTGGATCAATCTGGCTCAGAGAACAAGATGAATTGGGGGCCATTTAGCTGTTGTACCTGGAATACTCCCTTTATGGCCTAAGAAGGCGTATTGTCGCTTTGATTACCTTATAAATGGTTACAAATAGCTTAAATAGAAATAACAATTCCACTTTGAGTACCCTTAAGTAGCCGATACCATTCAGGGGGTAAACCTGTTAGACAACTGATAACTTATAACGGCATTTTTAAGCTTTGCTACACTTTTGGCTCTGACTTGGCCTCCTTGACTGGGCTCTTTGCAGAACCGGCATCAATTTGCATAACCGCATCAAGAGAACCAATACATTTCCTAATGGGAAACAAAATGTAATTCCTTCCTGCGAATCTTTGAAAGCAAATCTATACAATATAGATGAACATAAGATTTCTACAGAGAATGCCGAATGTTGAATTCTACAATTAAACAAATACACGAGAGTTAAGGAATATAACGAGAAAGCAAAATTAGCAGCAATTTCATTGTAAAGACATAAATATGAGTGTTTACCCCACATAAATAGAAAGTGTTGAATAGAAACAATAAAAATGGAAATCTCTTCAAATAAAAGACACGAGATGGTAAAAATCGAGGCTGATGGATATTAACTTTTAGTTACATTTTAATTCATAATGTTTCACAATATTTACAAAGCCAAAGTAAATTATTGGGCATGTGTCATTAATTGAACAGACCTTTTATTAAAAAATTTTGTTTTAGGTCAAAGCCAAAGTCATAAAGGGCGTGAGGTCAGAGTTCTGACAACAACCAGCAATGAAGCAAATGTTGCTACCCTAATTCAAATGCTCAACTGGCTAACTATCGCCGTCATTATCTAATGATAGACAGTTACCATGGTCGACGAAACTTTAAGTAGTCTCGTATCAACGTGTCTCTCAGTTATATTTTCAAGGAAATTTTCTCGAGCAATGTCTATTTGAGAAACTCTGAGACCAGTGGCAGACCCCCCCCCCCCCATCTTCCAAAAGTTGGCTCCTGAGATGCGCATCAAAATGGACAAAATTGGTCTCTCAGGAAAGGTGCGCAAGATCAAGCATTTTTTCCATGTTACTAAGCGACCTCAAGACAATTCGAAACGAAAATCTATCCTACATTTAGCTAAAAGGGCGTATTTTTCGAGGGCTGGAAGGGCGTGGTCATGGCAAATTTTTCATAGCCACGCCCTGACCCCCTCACTTTTCCAGTTCTGGCTCCGCCGCTGTCTGGGACTGACTTGATAGTGCCACTTTTGAAAACGGCTAATGGCCAGAATTCATTTGCATATCGTGGTGCTCATCTTTGAAACAGTCTTGAATCTGAGCTTTCACAAGTACCCTCTGTACTCATATTCAAATATCAATTTTTGATGTTTTCTTTTATTGTATATATATATTGCATTGTAAATCTGCGACGTTTTTCTCACGGCCGCTCTGAAAAGCAGCTTTAGCTGATGGGGCGATAAATAATATTAAATGAAATGATGTGGGAGACTTGTCAACCCTGGAGATTATTTTTTTTTCGAAAATGAGGACCTTCCAAATCGTCAGTACAATTTCAATTTTAAGCATCTTAAAAATAGCACCTACTGCGTCGGCGAATTTTTCTTCCTTTTCAAATTAATTGGAAAGGCCTCTTCTATGCTCACCCCATTTCTGGACTTAGGCGGAGACCTTTGGGATATAGAGGGCACGTCTCCCCTCCCCCATTTGATACTCAGTCAAAAATTCGTAGCATCTGTATATAAAAAGGAAAAGGCAAACAAGCATAAGCGATGCGTTGGTTAGATTTGTGAGAATGAAGAAGAAGGGGAGGAATTCATCTGCTTAACGATAAAAAACAACAAGCTTTTTATTCATTTTTTCATATTGATTTCATTGATTCTGAAAGCAAACAATATATAATATAGAACACTTTCTTTCAATGTCTCGATGCCCGGCCTAATGAACTTCAGTCGGAATTCACAGATTTCATTCGGAAAATTTTTCGAAACGTTTGATTCACTACCCAAGTATGAATTCCGCCCCCTTGACAGCCCCTTAAATATCACACTAGGCGACCGCCGAGTTAGGAAAACATTACGGTCACACGGTCACAAGACGGAGAAAGGTCAACGAAAAACAATAGAAACCCCTATGAAAAACCCAAGTCATGCCTATTTTTTATATGCTTGCGAGGAAGATTTGCCTTCTGGTATGATTTTGTCCGGAGGAAGGTTAACAATTTTTCTGGACTTTGGGAGACCGCCCAAATCTACATCGAACTGGGTTGAGAAACGCATGGATAATTTCTTTGCTTTACTGTTTTTTTCACACAGCTGCTATCAGCAAAAACTTGAAATTTGCTTCCAAGCTTAGGCCTAACTGTAATTTCGCAACAGATATTTTTCCATAGTGAGCAAGCATTCAAGATGGAGAATATGTTTTGTATTGTAATTTTTTTTTTTTAATCAATCGACCTCACAGCTGCCACCAGTGTAAACATGTTTGTCAAAAGATCTATTTTAAGAGAAGCCTTAACCCTTAGCCCGAACTAGAAGTCCACAGCTGATTACCTTTATCAGTAAACAAAGCAGATAGGCAAGGCGTAGAATAGGCGTTTCATTAAATTTTTTTAGATTTTCCATTCACCTGCTTCCAATGTATCAGCCATAAAAACACACAACCTGCTAGCGTTGAGGAAACAGGCACCGTAACACAGTTCTAGTATGCTCCAGTTTTGTTGAAAGGTAATTCTTCAAAGATTTCCATAAAACTGTAAAGCAAAATGTTAGTTAGGATATAGCCAATTTTTGCGAAGAAAGCCCAATGAAGTTTCGTTAATTGAATCCTGGGTTTGCCGAGAACGTCGAAATCAGGCGCCATCCCTAGCTTTCTCAGGAAAATCAAGCACAACAAGCTGCAAAGTAGTAAAATTTAAAAAATAAACATGCAAAGCTATTCAGGATATTCCGTAACGTCGTTCAGAGAACTCAAAATAGCGTTTAAGCCGTAAAAATTCCTGGCAGCCTGCAGCGCAGTATCAACTTTGTCACGGAATGCCACAGAGCCGTACTGACCCATATAAAATGGTGTAAGAAATTTGTAAAGCAGTTTTCAAGTTTAAAAAGGGACGTTCGTGGTGTTTTTCACAGGGCCGTAGCTAAAGTGGGGTGAATATCCTCCCAGGGAAAATACCGTGTTTCAAAAACAAGGCGTTTTTGGCCATGGAGAAATTTCCGTTGGCAAATTCTGCTAACATGTTTTGATATAGATATATGTAACATATTTTGCCCAACTCAGAAAGTAATAGTTATACAAGAATTGAGGTATGTTGACAACAATCTTTTTAGAGGCAGCCCGTGCCCCCCCCCCCCTTCGCCGGCTTTGCGTTCACTTTTGCTCACGAAGTTCCTTTCTGAATGATTTCTGGCGCCAAAATATGCATACGAGGCTGTTCCATAAGTGGGGCACATCAATTGGATAAAGCGTCCAGCAGCAGTCGTCTTTCGTATCATAGAAAATGTTGAATTTCAATAGATTTAAATACAGGCGTAAGGCGTGCCTCGACTTCTACTCTCCTACACGAAATAAAAGCGGATTCCAGCCTGAATCAAATTCTAAACAGCTGGGATTTAGGAAAGAAAAGACTGACTCTAAGGACGACTGCATTGGAAACTATCGCGAATGCGACTATCGGAAAGGCCAGTTTTCCTTTAACGAAGAATCCTCGTCTGGTGAGAGTTCCTCGAGCAAAAATGAGAGATCATTTTCTTCTGAAACAAAAACAGAAAGTACTGATAACATATCAAAGCTTGGAGAGAAGCGGTCACCTTCTAATTTATCGAGGGAAAATGATAAGATTGTTATGACGGGAGAAGAAAGACTTAGTAGTATATTATGTAACGGTTTAACAAGTTATGCTGGTAAACAAGAGGATGATGATCACGCAAATGTTCAAGTCATTTCTCGTAAAAGAAAAGAGCCATTGAAAGAATCCCCGTGTAAAGTTAGCAATCAGCCGAAATCTAAAACAAAATTTAACTCAAGTAATAAACCTCTTGATTGCTACGAAAGTTTTAAACCAAAATCGAAAAAAAAGAAATTTGTTATGCTAGACAATAGCAGTGGTGATGAAGATATTAAAAGTGATACAGTTAGTATGAAAAAAGGTGAAGAAGATGTTAAAAGTGCTACAGTTGGTGCAAAAAAAGGGGAAGAACTAAATGATTCTTTGGAAGATGATGTTGAAAAGCTCAGAGAAATATACTCTCACTTGTCAGTTTCCCAAGCCAAGGAAGCAATTGGAAATGCAGGAAGTTTAGTTGATGCAATTCTTAGCCTTGCAGATACTTTAGACATTGAAGGTATAGTTGAGTTCTTTTTATCTAGGCATAAAGAGCATGGCATATTTTAGCAAAGACAGTGAAGAGAAAAGTTGCAGAATCTTGAGGAATCCTTGCAACTATATAGGTGAATGATAGATGTAAGGAAAAATGCAAAGTGGCAGGAAAACAAAGCAACATAAAAATGTAATACTTTGCATATGCATAGAGGGCTTCTGCAAGGACAGTGCAGGGCCTCCGACCAGACTTAAAAAGTGGAGGGGCCAAACTTTGATGCAACAAATTTACCACATCATAGCATGATGAACTGCAATTAACAACTAATGCAAAGATCTCTGCTACACAATAATGTTTACTATATAAGTCGTAAGCAATTGAAACAATTATTTTACCATATGCAAATAGTACTTTTGATTACCTTCAACAAAAAAGTGGAGGGGCCATGGTGGAGGCCCTGCAGTGGGGCCTTGTATGTTTTGTATGGCTGCTGCTTTGTGGCCTCTTTGGTGTGGGAGGTGTAGGACAATGGGTCTGAATGTCATCAATTCTGGTCCTGTCCATTACAATTTATAATGATATGTAGCGTATCTGAGTTCGACAGAGTAAACTCTGAGAGATGACAACCGTGATATCAGCAAAGCGTATTTATAATTCAAAGTAGATAGTAAAACTAAAACTATTGTGCAGCAAAACAACTTACAAATACAAAACGGTCACGAGGTACAACAATGAATTGCCAACGTAAATAATACGTGCAATCCAACATAAAGACAGAACTAGAACATTAAACGGAACTGTGACAAAACACAAACACACAAATAAGCATGGAATAACTATTACGTCATTATTATTATTATTATCACACAATTGCTACATATAGCACCATACCTTTTGGGGTGTTGTTTCGTCACATTTTTTTCTTCTCTCTTCATAGGAATAGAAATTGGTACCTGGTTTGCAGATACAAATGCCATCTTTTGCTGCACTCTGCTATATGCAGTTATGCATAGCAAACATTGTATAAAGTCTGTAGAGTGGCCTCTAGCTAAAGCGGACTATCAACCACTCATTTTTTGCACTGACCTTTCTTTTCTAGCAATGTAGATTAAAAGTTTTATCAAATCTAGTTGAAAATCTAATTTTGGTTTTTCCATCGATCAGGTGACAATGAAGTCAATGATTCTGGTGAAATTAAGAAAGAGAAACTAAAAAAGCCAAAGAAACAAAAAACAAGAAAAACAAGAAGAGTGATTATTGATGAAAGTGATGATGATCATGGTGTTGCCAGTCCAAAGAAAGTTGTTGATTTGACAAAATCTTCTAAAATATATGAAGTTGCATCAAAATTTGATGACAATGATGACGAAGAAGATGATGATGACTATGACTATGGAATGACAGAAGAACAATCTTCAATATGGTCCTTTTTCCAAGAAGCATCTGTAGCAGACATTGGTACTGTCCCTGGTTGCTCAGAGAAAAGAGCTGCTGAAATAATCAAACATAGACCATTTGATGATTATAATGACCTGGTTGGTATATTTAAAATCTTATAGAAAATCATTAAAATCTATTGTGATATCATTAATATAATAGAAAGACAATGTCCAGTTTATGTTACATAAATTCATGGTTCCAAATAGAGACTTTCTATTTTCATACTAACTATAATAAAATCACAAATCCCATTATTATGAGGCAATTTCCAATTAACTAGCCTAGGTTTACAGCATAAAAACTAAGCAACAAATGTAATATATACATTAGCTAAGGAAAATATCGATTTAATTATTGCAATCATTAATAGTCTTTACTAAAGTGATTGTGGTAACATAATTGCTATTTGTATTTTGAATGCCCTGACCACTTCTTAGACCCATCATTTCATTGATCTATGCAAATATTTGAAGAAGGAGACAAATAGAAACGCTTTTTCAAAGCTTGTAGCATACAATTGTGGTGTTCTTTTTTCCATGATCCCAACATAAAATCTTTCCTCAATTACACCTCTGATAATCCACATTCTAATAATCATTTCACATTGGTTTTACAGGTCAGCAAAGTTTCAAAGCTTAAAGGAATCAGCGTAAGGGTAAGTAAAGTAAGGAGATTATTTAGATTACAGAAATTCTTCTTATTAACATTCTAGCTCTATTTAGCCCCATCACAACCCCCCCCCCCTACATGTAAAGGGAATGGCTTCCATTTTGTCATAGCCTCTTAATGATATTTAGTTTCATGAATGGGCACTTTAATTCTGTCCAATCACATGATCTATCTTTTGTTTCAAGTTTGTATGTTAATGATTTAGTGAGTTGATATGAGTAATTTTAATCATCATTGCTGACATAAATTGTGAAAGGCTTTTTAATCAAGTACATTATACTAACAAGATGTCTTTTATGTGAAATCTCTCGGCAACCAAAGCCTATTGGATACATGTTTGGTACATGATACATATTAAAAAAGGTGTCAAGCACTTAACAAAATTTTTGTTGTAAAATGTTTTGTATTGCCCAAGGGTATTTTGACTGCACTTTTTAACCGTTTTAATTTATTTTTTGTCAGATTGTAGAGGACAGTATTGACTTTATAAATGAGCAAGCAGAAGTTGAAAAGCTGCTTATAAAGTGCCAAAAGATATCGAAAAACATAAGTAAAGCAATCAGAAGTCAGCCAAAGAGAAATGAAGTAAGGGATACTTGATTTATATATAACAGATATTTTTATATGTGGCCTGGGATCATAGCAAAATGGCCCAATACAGAATGATAGCAGTCATCCAAAGAAAAGAGTGTTTCAATTTTGTCCTACACATCAAAATTTGGGTTTTATAGCAGAGTTCAGTTCATCTGATTTGAATCCACAACATATTATTTAAAAATGCTAAAAGGCAAATAACTAAAAACTGCAAAGATAGAAAGCCAAAAGTTAAAGTGTATGTTATTGTTGCACTTTTTTGACTGGAAGGAGTGACAATAAATAATAAGGTTTAAACTTTGCTAAGCATTTATAGCACACAAGATTCTTTAGACTAGATCTATATAGAACTGAATATTTTTGGATTTTTTAGAAAGTCCAACCTTTCTTTAGAATTTATAGCTCTAGACTCAGGAGATTCTAAAAACTGTTTTCTTATAGGAATGAATCCTTAAATTTTTCAGGAAAGGTCAGGGGGAGGTTTTTAAGATCTGAGAAAGCGTGTGATTGTGAAGTTATAGAGAACTGACTTTCTGCTAAGCATGGGTGACTTTTACGACTAGTTTTTGTTTAAAACTAAGGTTATGCCTATAATAACGACGATGGTTTAAAGATTAGATGGCAAAACATCTTACTCTGCTGGAGGGCAATTCTGTTCATCGCACAATGCTTGAAACTCAAAAATGTGCTTTTAGTTTGTTCCAAGAATTTGTTCATCAACTGTGTAAAAGTGCTTCTTTTTTGTGAATCTCATTACCTCTTGTCGAATTTGAACCTGGGTAAATCCTCGTTTTGATAGCTTAAAAAGATTAGTTCGAAGTCTTGAATCTTAATTCTCTGCAACAGAGCTTAATACTCGAAAATCCAAAATGACTTTTCCTTACTCTGCACCCAATTTTGGCCGATACTTTCTCTTTGTGGAGAATAGGCTCACAAAACCCTGAGAACTGACCAGTGTTGGCAAGGTGCTCAGGTGCCGCAATTCTCAGCTATATTTTTGCAACTTGCATAATATATTCTTACGACCGTCATTTATGTGGATGTGTGAAATTATCGCCCCCCCCCTCCCTGATAGAGGCGAAATGCGATGAAACCAAACGAAACGAAAAAAAGGAAATGAAATGTCCTACAGATTAGAAGAGTAATTCCAAAAGGAAATTTAATTTTTTTTTAATTTCTCAAACAGATTTTATTTCACAAAACACAATTTTACGGCAAATTTAAGTCGCATTCAAGTTTACTAATAAAACTTGTGCCCAACGATTTTTAATAAACTTCAGTTAACGGTTAGTGCCGTTTTACAATCGCCTAGTTTGAAGAAAGTAATTATCAATACATTGTTGTTATTAATATTCTAACTAACACTTTGCATTTTTTGGGTTAGGCAGAGAACCCAACTGAAACAGTTTTTGAAGAAGACGGGCTGTTAACTCAACAGCCATCAATTCTGAACTCAAGGTGTGTAATTTTCAACGATAACTTGAATCCAAAATTGGTAGCCTAAGTGTTTTTTCAAACGCCATGATGATGAAGCTGATCAACGCCCCTTTGCGAGAAGTTCTGTTGATCGACGACACGGCATAGTCTGAGATGGGCGCTGGAGCGACTCGTTCCTTTGTGCCAACACTGATGCTATCAGGACCGCTGTTGAACCTAGGCTCCTTGTATGATCGATGTTGACTAAAGTTGGGCTAATCCGGCCTCTGACAAGTCTAATTCAGTGAGGGAGGGCTATGTAGATGCCGGATTCCGTCCCCGGCGTGGCCACTCCAGGTTAAAAGTGTAAGCAATCTTGTCCAGAAATGTTCTGGAGGTACACTTTTCTATGAGATGATAAGTATAAAAAGATCCTTTTTCTCTGATACGTTTGGTACTGAGCAGCCCTTTTCTCTGAGAAATAACCATTTATCTGGTTACTGCTGCAGCATTTCAAAGCACCCCTTTTCCTAGTTTTCCAAATGTATTGAAAAATACCCCCTCTTTCTGATTTTACCCCTTTCTCAGAGATTTCCTGGACAAGCATGTTTACACTTTTACCTTGGAGGGGCCTCGCCGGGATTCCGTCAAATGACTAATACAAAATAATTTAATTTTAGGGTTGAAGCCAAATACAACTTTTTAGAAATTTAATAAAAAACTCAACAATAATCCATGCTGCTTTTGAATGAAAGTGAAGTTATTCAAATGAAAATGATTAACATTGCGCTTATTACATATTCTGCAGAGAAAATAAAGAATGGATCCACCCAGAGTTGATAGATTTTTAATTAAATAAACTATGTATTTAGCAGACGGGCCAATTATACGCTGCCTTTTAGTAGTGGCTTGCATGATTGTATTCATAGAAGACATTTCATCCCATGCCTGAGACTTAATCAGTAGTTACATGAAATTACAAAAAATATTTAATTTATTTAAATTGTAACAATAGAGAATCGAAATTAAATTGTATAGGACAATGAAAATTAAGGGGCAGCGTCAGAACGCAGGAGGGAGCAGGTAAAGAACCAATTGGAAACCAGAATATACCTAGACGACCGAAACGTATTGTGAAAGATACGTACGTTTCGTCTCGATTTCGGCTCAAAGCAACAGGATTCAAGTCTGGTAGCCCGCAAGCATCGCGTCTTGGCTTGCTATATTTCATTGTAATGACGTTTAATTGTCGAGGCAAAAGCTGTTCATTGTCGGAGTCGGTGTCTTTGACATGTTGACAGAGCGTGGGCACCCGAAGGCGAAAGCCAGTCTTTGGAAGTGTTGTGAAGAGAAAACTGTAGATTTAAAAGTGGCTTAAACCATGGGTCTGTTTAGATAAGGAGCCAACTGTTAGTATGGGCCATAAAATTTCCGCTTTATTCATTCGGTAACTTTGAGAGGATGAATGATTTGGCACCCAGTGCAAAAAGCCAGTTGTTGTTCGTCTTTTGGAGAAGAAACGGTAGATTAAACCCTTGGTCTGTGGAGGCAAGGAGCCATTTTTGAGGATTTGGTGTAGGATTTCCATCTTTGCTTTGCTGTCATGTAACATCTTTTCCAATGCTGGGTTTATATTCTTAAAGGAACTGTTATTTATAGGCGTGAATTTTTTCCTTCGCCAATTCTCTATAATTTGAAACGTACTAACCCTAATGTTATGATACATTTGTCACAGGTGACATTGGAACTTATGTTCTAATGGTCGCACTGCCTTCACTCTCTCATAGCCTTGATTTGTCATTGCCCAAATAAGCTCTCTATATCCATGTTCATTTCTTTTTAACCTTTTTAGAAATTAGTTTATCAATAACACAAAGTCTTGTTTGCATATAATGCATTTTATATTTAAAGGATTAATCTCCTCTCTATGTTCAATCTCATAGCTTCGAGTTGAAACATTACCAGTTGTCAGGTCTTAACTGGCTTGTCACACTGCACAATGAAGGAGTCAATGGCATTCTTGCTGATCAAATGGGCCTAGGCAAAACAATCCAAGCACTCGCATTTCTTGGCTACTTAATTGAGAATGGAAACACTGGTCCTCATGTGATAATTGTTCCATCTTCCACCTGTGGTGAGTAATGGCATCTTTTATTTTCTTTCTTCCATCTTCCTTCCACCTCCCTTTCCCAGGCACGGCACCGGCACCGCAACTGCAATTATAATGACCGCCGTTGTCGCCACCATCACCAAGGCTTTATTTGTATTACTCTAGACTCTCCGCCTTTAAGATGAATTGGTTTGACGTTGGATAAAATTTAATGATATGAAATATCTTTTTTAGACAATTGGCTTCGCGAAATAGAAACATGGCTTCCTACAGTCAGTTATGTTCAGTACAAAGGTGAGCGTTTATTACAGCATGGACTCAATTCTTATGGCATCATAAATGGTAAGGGCGAGGGTTCAAACCCTCCTTTAGATCGCTAGACCTAGGCCTTAGCCACAACACCAGAGAGGCCACTAAAGTGCTGTTCATTTAACGGCCACATAGCGATCAACAAGCTAACGGAGGTGAATAGCAAGGTACAGGTGGAAACCGTTACGGGGAGATAACATATGTGCCTGAATGGGTATTTTTCGTGCAATTTTATGCTATTATGAAGCACTAAACAGTCGCCTCAGATCTCAAGGTATTCAACTAGGAATAGCCAGAATTTGACTCTGCCCAAGTTTCGATTAGAGCAGTGTGCTGCGTAGCATCTGCATAAATTACAGCCACATCCTTCTCCTTTCCCGTTTCCGTTTCCGGGTTAAATTGGGCAATCATGTAGTATGTAATCATTGTTTTATTCTGCTAAATATAGGTTCACAAGAGGAGCGCTTTGCATTAAAAGAAGAAATTCTTTACGGGGAAGAAGAATACAATATCATAATTTCTACGTAAGTTCCCTTGGTTTTATTGTAGATTATGAATATCTTCATTCTGCTAACTGGGAAAAATTACAAACTTAGAAACTGTTTATTTTCTTAATTCTTTCATCCCTGAACGGGCAATATGTCCCAGAGAAACTTGGCAAAAATTCTTTATTTTTTTTTCGTGGAATAATGGCGTTATTATTAATATTTTCAATATCATTATTCGGGAATGCCCGAATCATTGGTGGAAAACATATCCAAAGGACTAATGGCTAGGTTAATAAACTTTATTCCTTGATATTTTTTGCCCAATAATTAAAGACAATAGTAATATTAATAAATTTAGAGTACATGCAATGATTTCTAATTTGAAATGATATTTTTTCAATTTAATTTATTCGTCTCATTTTCAGGTACAACATTGCAATAAGTACAGCGAAAGATCGATCACTGTTCAGAAAATTGAAATCCCATTATTTGATTCTGGACGAGGGACACATGTTGAAAAACATGAAGTCGAACAGATACAAATACTTGATGGACATAAAGGTAATGTTAACTATCTTGTTTTTGATATCACCATAAATGGAGACCTGTTTGCAAACGCGAAAATGTAAGTGAAAGGTTATTCGAGGGAAAGGGGCTTTTTGATTGATTGATTGATTGATTGATTGATTGATTGATTGATTGAATGATTGATTAAGTTGATTGATTGATTGATTGATTGATTGCTTGATCGATTGATTGATTCATTAATTGATTGAATGTTTGATTTAGTTAACTGATTTATTGATTGATTGATTGAATGTTCGATTAAGTTAACTGATTTATTGATTGATTGATTGAATGTTCGATTAAGTTAACTGATTGATTGATTGAATGTTTAATTAAGTTAACTGATTGATTGATTGAATGTTTGATTAAGTTAACTGATTTATTGATTGATTGATTGATGGAATGTTCGATTAAGTTAACTGATTGATTGATTGATTGATTGATTGATTGATTGATTGATTGATTGATTGTTTGAATGTTTGATTAAGTTATCTGATTGATTGATTGAATGTTTGATTAAGTTAACTGATTGATTTATTGATTCATTGATAAATTTATCGATTGATTGACCGATAGGCTGATTGATTAATTGAGTTGATTGATTGACTGAGTTGATTGACCATAGGTTAAGATATGATTAAATAGATGACCCTTTTGCACTGAAAATGACTAATTCTTAAGCAAACAATTGTTTCTTGTCAACCAAACTTTAGACTAGCAAACGGCATATTTTATTTCTCCATAGTCTACAAGACGGCTTCTGTTGACTGGTACCCCGTTGCAGAACAACCTTCTAGAGATGATATCACTTCTCTCATTCTTAATGCCTGACTTCTTTGCTGAAAGGATCAACGGAATCTCAATGTTATTTGGGTCCAAGGTGAAATATTTTCTTGATTTATTCAAAATGCACTTTAACCCTTTCACCCCCGGACAGGCCTTACGTAAAAAATAATTTTTCAGGGGGTAGAGTACAAAATACTGTAAATTTTCTGATGGCAGTTTTCCATAATTGTTCACGCTTCATATAATTTATTTGACTATGTGTCCCCATGAAAACCATTTATTTACGTGTATTTTAATAAATAAATTCTGGTGCGAAAGGGTTAGTTCTATTAAAGTATAATTATCTTCAACTCATTTCATTGCAAATTTTTTAACCATAGTTTCCCCGTCAGTCAAGAAAAACTATTTTTCAGGGGCCGTGCATGTCAACCTAGACAAAAACCTTATGTCATGTGAAACCAAACCATATTTAATGGCAATAATGAAAAAATAACAAACAAAATAAAACATCTCATAGATTCTTTGAATGCTTAAAAGAGGGTTCCTCCTTGGCTTCCGAATCTAAGTTGGAGACTACAGCCTCACGATATGAGAAAGCTAGTTATATAAAGCTGTTGCTATGTTTTTCCTTCTGCCATCCGTTAATTATTTTAATATTTTTATCGCCAGTCACAATCTTCTTACCAAGAGAGAATCATCGAAACTGCGAAAAAGATCTTAAAGCCTTTTATTCTTAGAAGGACAAAGGGTGATGTAAGTAAATGTTTTAAGTTTGTAAGATTTTACCTACTGAACTATTCATGAGAGATTTTTCTCTTTAACCCCCCTAACAAACTAGTGGCTTCATCTTTCGTAGCATTGTTTATTGTTGAGGGTTGTTGCATATTGTTGCAAAATATTGCGTGCTGTTGCACGTTGTTGCATGTTTTGGTAGGTTAATGTAAGTTGTTCTCTGTTTTTTACGTTGTTGCATGCTGTTGCCTGATGTTGCATGTTGGATATTTTTTCATGATAATGTTTCTTGCTGCATGTGTTTGCAAAATATAGTTGCCATTATCGACTCTCTATTTATGCCTCTTGTTCCAAATTTTGAAATTTCGAAATGGCTTAGTGTATGCTGTGGCATGTTGATGCATGATGTTGTATGTTGAATATTTTTCATTTTGTTGTTTCTTGCTTTATGTTATTGCAAGATATTGAAAAAGGATGCACGTTATCGAGTCTCTGTTTTTGCACCTTGTTGAAAATTCATGAAACATTGAAAACGGCCTGGTGCAGAGGCGTAACGAAGCAGTGTGGGGCCCTTAGTCGAAGTAGGGTTTTGGGTCCCCTATTTTTTTGCAAATCAAGTTTACTTGCTAAGCCCGAAATTACCCCTAACTGCATAAATTTTTTGCATGCAATTTTTAAACAATATTAACTAACATCAACATAACAATTATTAAGAAGGGCTTATATCAACAAATATTCACAAAATTTCTTAGTCCTAGGGGCCTAATTGTGTGGGGGCCCTTAGTTTTGCGCTTAAAGGTGCACATCGTGCGTTACGCTACTGGCCTGGTGTAACGTTTTCTAAAAATAATCTGTATCACAGTAGAGCTTTCTATCAGTGATACGATCTAGCCTAATTGATTATCGTTAACACAAATTATACTTAAAATATGATGATTTGATGCTCAAAATGAGATTCTTCTTGACCTTCGCAATCTTTTCCATGTTTTTCTTGTGTTTCTCACTAGGTATTGAAAGATCTCCCAAAGAAAGTCGAAAAACTGACTTATTGTGAGTTGACACAAAAGCAAAGAATGTATTATGATGCCTTAGTTGCTAAATACAAGTCACTAGATGGTGAGAAATGAAACTTTTTCTTTTCTTTCTTACGTCTTCCATCTTAAACTTCACGCAGCATAAAATGCTTGAAATCTGAGCAAATGCTTTTAATATGAGTGTATGTAAAGCTGTATAATCACCGGGGGGATTAAAGGTTAACTGCAGGTTTCCCCTCATTAACGGTAAAGCAATTCAATTTTTAACATATCCGTTCACCCCTCTATTTCTTCAATTTTACTTGAGGCATTCGTGAAGACTACAAAAGTGCATTGACCATCATTATGTCGCTGAGAAAGATTTCTAACCACCCATTGCTGGAAAGGAACTTGTATGACAAAGATCTGCTTACCAAAATGGCACGAGACTATTGTGACGTAAGTGTGTTGATTATTATAATCTTGATGTATCAATTCTATAATGTATATGATATAATGTTCATGTTTTTAGTACAAATTATGAGTACAATCATACACCTCACTGTTAGAAGGTAGCATATATTTTACTCGTCTGTTAAAGATACAAAAAGATAGGAATTAAGACCTTGCTTTAGTTCTTGGCCGTGTGCCCTAATGCCTTTTGGCGTAAAAACCCAAAGACACTGAATCTAACCCTCTCCTTTTCGTACCTATATCTCCAGTCCTTCCTTGCCTCTGCAGAATTACCCCCACCCCTGCCATTTCTCAAATGTAAGACAGTTAAGATCGTAAAAATTATCCATCTTCTGTTTTAGCAATTAGAGAACAGAGAATCCTGCGTTGAGAATGTTTTGGAAGATATGGAAGTTATGTCCGATTTTGAGCTGCACAATCTTTGCCGTGAAAAGTATTATTTGATAAAGTACTGTCTACAAACTGAAGCTATCTTGAACTCAGGTAAATTCAAGCAGTTAGACAAACTACTGCCTGAGCTAAAAGAAAAGGTGAGATTTGACACTACACTACATTAATCCTTCGTAATCCGATGATTCAATATTCGGGAGGGGGGAACATGTCAATATGACAAGTATATGGTAGCAGGGACGTGCCATTTTTTAGAGGTACCTTTTTTGGAAAATACGGAATTATTGGGATACAATTTTACCAAAGTGGGAAGGCAAACAGAATTATGGGTATACATTTTGCGAAAAGAATAAAAATTGGAAGCATCATTTGTATGAACTTGAAACAATGCGATGAATCTGGCATCTTTATGAATGACAATGTTTTTACTTTGCGACTCTGCATTTTTCTGGTCAGCGACACGGAATTATAGCCCTAATTTTTTTCTCAAAATGACACTTCCCTACCACTTTGCTCCTAAAGGTATCCCCCTCGAGTTGTAACAGCAGTTGTTTTTCAAATATGAATATTTAAAGATTTGCAGGTTGTCTGGAAATGTCAGACATCGACGGAGTTCAATACACTTTCAATGGTAGTCTTAGATAAAAACGATTCTAGTGAATAGATGTCCGTCGCAGAAGGTTAACTCAGACTTGTTCGACTTCTCTGGGAAACTGTGAAAGCGTACGAATTACAGAAAGCTTGAATTGATTTTAGTCTAATTTAATTCATTACTTTGATATTTGTTATAAATATACTTAATTTTGTTAAGCATTAAAAACAACCTTTTCTTTTCTCATCTTATCTAGAAATGTTTATCCACGACCCACCTATCAGTATAAAGGATTAAATGTATATATTTAAACAACATTATTTTTATCACTCTTTGGAATCGTAGATAGAAGATAAGGTTGAAAAAAGGACGACGAAAAAACGAGACATCTTCTTCACTTGTTCGACTTGATCATTCAAACGACTTTATACGGTGAGATACAGGTTTGAATGAAACGGTGACGACTTTAACGGTGAAATACTGAGACTTAACAATTATATTTTGACTCATATGTTTGTTACTTAAAAGGTGACCTTCTTCGATCGTTGTTTACGTCATCATCAGCAATGAAGCAAGATATACGAGGTTATATTTAAGCCAAGTTTTAGTAGCAAATATAAGTCAATATTATGTTTTAAATCTCAGTATTTAACCGTTTAAAGTCGCGCAAGTCAAAGCTGTTATGTATTTCGCCGCCTCAAGTCATCTACACCTGAATGATCAAGTCAAAAAATAGAAAAGATGTCTCCTTTTATCATCGCCCTTTTTTCCAACTGAATCACTCAATATTTCAAATGACAGTGCGATGAAAAATTGATCTTGCTTTTCCACTTAAGGCTTGGGATTGGGAATCGGTTGGCATTTAAACTCACTTCTCATCAACTCACCTTTTATCTATGTCATCTCTTTTAGGGATGCCGTGTTTTGCTATTTAGTCAATTTACTACCATTCTCGATATTGCCGTACCGTACCTGAAGCATAAAAAATACAAATACCTTAGACTTGATGGACAAACACCTGTATCCGAAAGGTAAGAATAATTTAAATGTTTTTACATTGTATCGAACGTTGAAAAATACTTTAAGAGTTCAGCCGTAATAAATCTAGACGTATCTTGGCCTCTAGAGAACCTCAAATTGTTCTCAGTCTCACTTTTCCTGCTGTGCGATAGGTTTTCAGCCCTGCTTTTCAGAAAATCCTCCGACTAGGATCACTGAGCTTTGTTTGTATACGATGGTGTGGACGGATTGGTAAGGTATGGATCCATGAACCAAGATATTCACGGTTCGAGACCACAGGTTGACCCTTTCTCCATAAAACCATTCTGACAATTCAGCTGTCTATCTTTCCGGAGACGGTGAATGGGTACTCTGGTGAAAACCGGAGGACACAGGCCTTGGCGCCTATGCCCACATCAACTAATGCGAAGCTGCCAGAACCCTTGTCTGGGTTAACAAATGACACTTGCTCACTTGCTTGCTTGCTTACTTGCTTGCTTACTTGTTTGCTTGCTTACTTACTTGCTTGCTTGCTTACTTGCTTGCTTACTTGCTTGCTTACTTGCTTGCTTGCGTGCTTGCTTACTTGCTTGCTTGCTTGCGTGCTTGCTTACTTACTTGCTTACTTGCTTACTTGCTTGCTCACTTGCTTGCTTGCTTACTTACTTGCTTACTTGCTTGCTTACTTGCTTACTTGCTTGCTTACTTACTTGCTCGCTCGCTAGCACAATTCATCGTCCTTGTTTTTGTTCTACACTTCCCAGAATACAAAACATCAAAGGATGACTGAAAAACAAACAGAGTTGTATAACGAAGTAAAATTTGTTTTTTGACAGGCAATCGCTCATTGATGAGTACAATAACAATGAAGATTTGTTCATATTCCTACTTTCTACCCGTGCAGGTAAGCTGATGTTACAATAACGTAAAGGGATTTTCCTGTGTCATAATGAAAGGGTGGAAATCGGAACATTTGTCCCAGAGATTACTTTAGCTGCCCCAAAATAAATGAAAAAACACAAACTTACAGAAGATAGCAAAACTTTAACAAGAAATAATATACGAATTCAGGAAAAAACATGATAAAGAAAAGTTTAGTTTAAGTAACTCAACTGTTAAATACTCAATAGGTATAAAGTTCAATTGTCTATACAGCTAGTTTATAGCACGAAGAATACTTGCTGTTCTAACTGCCGTTCCAGCCAGAAGAATTTATTCAACCCCAATAAATGCCTATCATTGTTTGACTATAGAATGTCATACCATAAAAGGTAAGATTACGCCTGTGCAGCGTCCCTTTACAAAAGTCCTGTTAATCGACGACACAGCCGAGATGGCCGCTGGTGTGGCTCGTTGAATAATATTAGTTAATTTTTTCAAAGCACTGCTGCTCCGTCATTTGTTTTCCTTATGTTTGTAGGCGGAGTTGGCATTAACTTAACTGCGGCAAATGTAGTTATTATGCATGATATTGACTTTAACCCTTACAACGATAAGCAAGCTGAAGATAGGTGTCACCGAGTTGGACAAAAAAGGTATTATGTTTATCTACTTGTGCAATGGTTTTAAACTTAACTGGTTCACGCAGAGGGGGTCTATTTTTTGGTTCGAGGGGTGTGTACTCTAGCTGGACCGACTTTTATTATATTCTTATATCTGAGACCGAAAATTAATACATCTTACAAGTGACAGAAGGAAATGGGACTCTTTGATCAAGTGTTTGACAGAAGCGCCACGTGTACAAAACACGGACTGGCGTAGAAGATGCTGATGTTCTGAGACCGACTGGTTGTTGTAATAAAAAAACGTGGCAAGTAAGTTTTCTGTTTGATGTGTTCTGGTGAGGTTTTTTGTTGACTTAAGACCAATTTTGTACATATGAAACAATTTTGACCGACCCAGGAACACGTAGGGGGTGGAGTGACAACCCCCACACCCGCCCTAATGTGCATCCCTGGGTTTGCGGCAAATAAAAAGAGAATGTAGATGGTCTTTTGGCAATTTCTTTTGCTATTAGTTTATCAACCCATGCCAGGCTTTTTTAAACGTGCTTTTTTTACACAGGGATGTAACAGTTTACAAATTGATATCAAAAGATACAATCGAAGAAGGAATCCTAAAATGCGCGAACAGTAAACTGCACTTAGAACAAAATGTCGCTGGAAATATTGGAGAAGGTAAACACTATTCAATATCATAAAATGTTCACTTGTAAGGGTTTTAGGCTACGTTTACACGAGCAAAAGTGGATCAGATCTAAACTGGATCCGATCTACTTTTGGTACGGATACGCCTTGCGTGTACACGAGATATCGCAGATTCGATCCAGTTCTGGTTCGCTATCCGACCTACTTCTGGATCTCTCTCCCAGTAGATCCAGCCTAGATCCGAACCAAAAGTTGGTCGGATCCAGTTTATATCTAGATTTAGATCTTGTAAGGGTTTTAAAAGGGGGGTGTGCCTCACCCTTCACCTTACAAAGATACCTTCTTGTTCAAGACTATGACGCATAGAGACTGAAGAGAGGTAGTGAGGGTAAAGTTGCACCTGTCACATAAATGGGGGTATTGAGGAAAAGTGGCATCTGAATCAATAAGGGGATGGGTAGGTAGTGAGAGGTATGTGGTATCTGGCAAATAACAGTGGGTATTCAAGGTAAAGTGGCACCTGTCATAATAAGGGGCTATGTTAGTAAATGGTTAGTGGAACCTGGCAAATAACAGACCATAAATCACCCTATTAGACCGTCATGGCTTCTAAAAGAGGGTGTCCAGCCCCCACCCAATGCCCCAAAGCCACGCCACCCTCAGAGCAAGCCTACCCAAAAAATCAATGGTTGACAATAATTCACATCCTTAATGAATTGATGCCGATAAAGCACTTCAAGATTAACATGGATTTTTTGTTGGGGCCATGGTTATCCTGTTTATACAAACTCATTTTTTTGTTTGATCTTTCGGCTTAAGACAGTTCTTACGTGGCTCATTACTAATATTTCACTCAACTGCTTCACGACGCACGCTACTGCTTCGAAAGTTTGTTTTCGGTTTAATTCGGATTTGTGTGCCGTCTAGCTCACAATCGTAGATTTAAACGCATTTTCTCATTCGATCCACGTCTTAAGTTCTGCGTCTTTTTGAAGGTAATGCGATAAATGACATTAATCACTGCTGACAGTAGGGTAGCCAGGAGGGCAAGGGGCTGGAAGCTAAGTGTTTGAGATACGCAAATTTGCGAGGTCCTAAAAATGTTCTAACTGGAAACTTACAGGATTCTTGCTTTTTTAGCTAACTCCCCCCCCCCTCCCCCCAAAAGAAGTAAGAAGTGACCTTGGCTTCGCCACTGACTGTGTTGTACTTTTGGAAAAGATCCAGAGTATTCTCATGTTTCGTATGATGATTAAAATAGCTTCAATCCTTTTTAAGCACGCATGGCAGCATGGATTTACGAATGCATAAATAGCCTTGAACCTTATGATATAAAGCCATCAGAACAACTTTGTAAATCACTTTAAAGATAGTGACTAGTGGCCGAATTTTCTCATATTTCTTCTGTTCATCTTAAAGTGTCTTCGGCATTCATGACAGGATGACTGCTGCATATATGACCATTAACGTTCTAGTACTGGTGACACTGTAACCCTGTACAACCTGACGCATGGATGGTTAGTTGGCATCTAAACCGCCCCCCTCCCGTGCTTTTTCCAAAGAGGAGTGTAGCATGACATCAAGCAGAACACAACTTGAGTCAATGCCTATCATGCCCTGAACCTCGGTTAAACGGCGGGTCTGACAAGTCAACTCTGTATCAGTTCTAGCACAAAGGAACGAGTCGCTCCTGTGGCCATTTCAGAGCTATCTTGTGTCGTTAATCAACAGGAATTCTCGCCAAGGGACGCTGCTCTACGCCACTCGATGTCGTCATCATAGGCGGAGCCTTAGTATTTATGGCGCTCTTGACAGCACGCCAGCTAGTAAGCAAGCCAGCAGGCAATTTTATTTGTTAGCCCAGGCTAGGATTTCTGTCGTTATCCAGCCGATGCTGGCCTGGGTCGCTAAGGCCTGTGCTCGCAAGATTTATCCCGAGTATGCATTCACTGACCTTGGAATAATGGACGGCTGGGTTGGCTGAACAGCTTGCGAAGAAAGGCTCCGACTGTGGTCTTCAACCGCGAACCTCTAGGTTCATTAGGCTCGTAGACTTCTGCCTTAACATCTACGCCATCACCTTGAAAAGTACATTGAAAAATGAATCCGTTTTGTCTTGTCATTATAGACATGGATATCCCCACGACCTACCTAAAGGCTATTGGGGTTTTCGTCTGCCTCGTAATCCAGACATATCAGGTTAATCCATGTCTTGGTAGTGCAATATTATACTGTCGCTGTTATTTAAAAACCTTCAATAGATATTTGAATGAAATGACAGGTGAAAGGAGCTTAGTGTATACCACTCTCGTTTACAAAATCAGTAAAGATAAGATTGTAAAAATCGTTGGCCGATTATTTTGATTTCCCAGATGATTTCGATCTGAGGGCATCCACGGTTTGCATTCCCAAGCATCTGCTGTGAAGGAGCTCCTTGGCAGTAATCTGTTACTTTTTCGCAGTATTCCTTTGCTTCTTCACAATAGACTTAGTGTATTTTTCGTCCTTAATGCTCAAAGTGTTGCAAGGATTCCCTTTTGAATAAATTTTTCACAAATATTTAAGATTGAAGTGGAGTTGAAACTGTCTTTTAACGGCGTGTTTTTTTAACAAATGCCCCCCTCCCCGGTTGATCGCCCCCTTATAAGTGCTTGGTAAAAAGACTGATTGAATTAAGCACTAGGGACTTAATCCATACCGAACAGTTCCAGTAAGTTCATGTTTGAAGCAAAATAAGCCCTTATTTTAGGCATTAGACTTTTAACATGAAGTTAGAGATAAAGTTTGTGTTGCTTAATATATTTTCTCGCTTGTAATCTAAGCAAAGGTAAGCAAAGGTAAGCAAAGATGAGATACATGAGCAGAGAGTGGGTCAGGGCAAGGTTTCTAATTTATTTGGTTCAATTTAGGCGGAAAGCTGCTAAATTCTTAGAACAGGTGATTTCATTAAGGAGTTAGGAAGCATTTTTTTAATAATTTTAAGCAAGGTTGTTGCAACAGTTGCAGCATCGGCTCAATCAAGTTCAATAGTATGCTGTTTTGTTACAACAACATCAGTTAAAATATTACAAAACATTGAATGAATCGCACTTTCCTTCAAGTATTTTCTGTTATATTTATGGTATAATATTTTTCATTTTTAGATGATTCCTCTTCTGAAGATATAGTGAAGTACCTTATGGCAAATATCTCATAGTGTTTTGCTTTATTGGGTGCATTAGAAGATGGTAGTCTGTTTTGAATTCGCTTATTGCACCTCTAACACTAGTGCCTTGTTCGAAAAGCAAAACAAGAAAAGACATTCTGGTAGTCAAGGTTTGAAAATGTAGAATGATCTGCAATTGCAGAATATTTCTTTAAAGTTCGGGTAACTTACTTTTTATTACCGATGTATATTTATTAACGGCTACGACTTTCAGAAAAAATACAAATATTAGAGGAAGAAACCTAATACATTATAATTATGTGCAAAAAATAAATGCCGTATATACTGCTTTTCCTTAGGGTCGTGTAATCTTTAGGCAAACGTTTTCAGTGTTTTGGCGTTTCACGTGCTGTTTCGTGGTGTTTCAATTTAATGTGCTTGAAATCAAATCTGCTTTCTTTTCAAAATAAGAGCTTGAAATCGAGGCATCTTAAAAATGGAAGCTTTGTGGCATGATATAGACAATTCTGAAATTTTGAAATTTCACGATAAAACATGGAACATGGCTTAGCTTCCTGAATTGTAAATTTTTCGCTTTTTATTCCACTGAATGTGAATCCTCAATCATGCTCTGACCAGTTTCGGACGAAAGAATTACTATGCTGTATTCTTTGACATACATCCGATTTATGGAAGTGTTTAGAGAAGAAATTTTCTCATGGAGAAATGTCTCCTCTGTTTCATGGAATTAAAAGGAACTATATTGGTTTCAAATTATTTCGTATGCTGTTTCACATGCTTGTAATGGTAGAATCCCTTCATAAATCGCTGCGTCTTTAGCCCTTAATAGAAGGGAGTCTATTCAATCCTTGACGCCGCATCCTAAATAAGGGCGTGTTAGTAACAGAGGTAGTTAATGAGTACTTGCGTCTGGCAGATGTAGCACTTTAAGCACTTTCGCTCGTTGTGTGGAAAGAATAGGCAAAGGAGAGTCGCAGTATATTTATGGAAACAGTAATTGAAGAACAAGAATGCAGATAATTTCCTTTCATTTTAAAATCAATTTTTATGCGATCAACTTTTTAGCAGTTCTGAAGAGGCAACACCTTCTGAAAATTGCCTAACCTTCCTATAACTGCCAATGTTTACAGTTATGTTGTATAAAAATATATACCAATTTCCATTTTTGTTAATTTCCTTTCGGTATCGTTTTGTTAAAATCTCGTGGGACTAAAATTTTCAAATTGGATGTAATTAAATATTATATTTACTTGTTTTTGTATCACCTAGCAATTATGGTATTTTGAATAACAATATCAAGTGCAAGATATGTCTATTGTTGCTCCAGCATCGATTTGGTTCCCTAGGGTATTACGCCCCCTTTTGATATCGAAAGGTTTGGGGTGCAGGGTATTTTTCAGTCTATTTCTATCCCGGTCCTTTTGCTATTGACACGGTTCTTGGTCTTTCCTTTCTTAAAGACAAAAATCCGCCAATATACTTGTAACACATCCTGTAATGCTCCATGTAATGGCATTGACGCCTCGTTCACAATGAGAACTCGGATCGTATTAAAAAAGGTGTGTTGTGCAGGTGGTGGATTTGTTCGGGAAATTACTTAAAATTGTCAAAACTTCTTTATTTAGGATCAAAGCAGTTGTTCGCAGCTATTGATTTTACGAAGGGATGCTTGAAAGCATGCTGGAAAATGCAAATTCCTTGTGGCACACCAATTCCACTCCCTGGGGGATAAAATGAAATTGCAGTGCATAGGCATTCGATGGAGCGTTTCAATGTGTGATGCACAAGGCTGTGAAAGACCTATCGATTTATTTGATGCTGGCCTCTTGAAAATCAAGTTTTCTCAAATACTTTCCTTATTAACTATTTGAAATGAATTGAGATGAAATAGGATGAAATCAGTTGAAATGAGATGAAATGAGATGAAATGAAATTGTACACGAGTTCCGCCACCCGTCGTGGAACTTTTGCGATGCGGGCCTTTCCAGCGCTGAAGGAAAACAAAAATGGCGACGAACATCAACGACCCTTCAATTCCTCTAGCAGAAAACTTTTACTATACGAAAATGGAAACTTCCAGTACTAAGGCAAAATATAAGAGGTAATTAAGACTTAATGTATTGAGCCTTTTATCAGCATTTTGATTTTTCCATGTTTGTATCATATTTTTGTAATTGTAGTATTTGTTAGATCAAAGCCTACTTTTGGACCCAAAGTAAAACTAACGGGCACAACCTTTTCAAGACCTGCGTCCAAAAGTTCTTTATTTTTGAATTTTTTTACAACCTTAAAAGCGAAATGAACATGGAGATTTCACCCCTCTATTGACCCATCAAATTAGATAGGGGACTTGCAGAGCTTTATGCAGTTTGCTGTGAGTGGCAATTCTACCACTTTGCTGGGAGCTGGTGACAGAAGTGGGATAAACAGTATCAAAGAGGAAGAGCAGAGGCCTCGGACAATTGAGTACCCGAGCGTGTTCCCACGCTAGCTTACGCTGCAGCCTTGACTTGTTCTACGGAGGAGCAGATATGCCATTAAAACTCAATTAGAGCTCCTCTGTGGTGAAATTCGAGTCTGCGGAGCATCATATCATTATTGATTGAAAGGGAAGTTATTGTCTTGTCCTTTTTTTGAAAATCTCAAGACCGAGTATTTATATCTAAACAGGAATCGTGATAACTTTGAGAGAAAGTGGCTTGATTTTGACCATGAGAAAAGACTTGAAATTTATCCAGGTTGGCAAGGGTAACTGAATTCATGCTGCCAGGATAATTTTTGCGGACCGAATCTTTTTTGAGGTCCATGTTATTTGATAGGCCTAATATTAGAAAAACATTTCATTCAATCCCGTCATTTTCTTAACTGGGCACCCTCAAGGCGCACGTTAGATGAGTACTTCGTTTATCAATGAAAGAACGTACAACATCACCTCCTTTAAATGACCGTTTCGTCATAATCAACCTTTTCATGTATTTAATCGAGACCCGCCAGAAGTATGTATGTCTTATCAATCCATTTGAAATAAAGGCTCAAGAGGCCTCTAATCCAAACCTCTCTAAGAAAGGAGACGAGTAATTAAATACGAATTTCAGTGTTTAATTTCATAATCTGTGAAAGCTTAAATATCATTAATGTAAGGATGAATAGATAAAGATTGAAATTTATCCCAAATTCCTGGAAAGTCGAAGCTATATTCCCAGGATGATCCATTTGCGTGGGGTTTTAATCTACATATTAACCAGTTTCCGTAGGTTGAATCGACCAGGTATATTTTTATGTGACATGGCTGGAGTCTGTCCCTATTATCATTTCCAGTGCAGTCGCCAGCTGTTTTATTCAAGAAGAATACCAAAGACAAATTTCCCTGCAAAATACTGCTGTTGACAAAATACGCCTCATTTTGAAGAAATTTTTTTCAAGAGGGGCTATTAACTTGCACCCTCTCTCAAAATTCTGATTCAAAAACTAGGCCTGATGGGGATGCTGAGTGGCGCAGAGCAGCGTCCTTTTGCTTATTTTGTTGATCCAGCATAATGAGATGGCCGCAGGAGCACCTCGTTGCTTTGTGCCAGAACTGACCTCACCTGCCCCCCTGCCACTATCTCTATACCCTGATTAATCTACCAATATCAAGGGGTAATTTAATAGCTTTGTTTGCCCTGTACTGAAGTTTTGACTAACGTGAGCATCCTTCAGGAGATGATTTCGCTAACCCCTCTTCGTGCAAAAAGCTACTTGGTTGAAATCTACAAATGAGTCCAATGAAAGATGGGGAGTATCACATCCGGCACCCCTGTTTGGGTTACCAAGAAAGTTCACTCGCTTGTAAGCAACCAGTGCAGTTTAATGTAACAAGTGAATTAGAGAACGAAACAGCAGGCGTCTACCGGATTCTCGGTGGATACTTGCGACGATGTAAATAAATAACGGAGAAACAAAACAACCCAAAGCGGCAGGAATGTAGCCTGCGTGCAGACTCTACAGTGCGGAGGAGAAAATGAGATGTCTCCGCACTGTTGAGTCTGCACGCAGGCTACAGGAATACGAAGCAAAGAAGCAAATATGACAAGATAGTAATTAAATATTCATATATCATGTTACTTATATCTCACTCTGCCATATCAGGGCATCTTCAGAGCGTGGTACCTAACTAACTAACTCTTTTCTTTCTGCTATCTTTGCACAAATTTCATTTGTCATAATGCAATTTTCCATTGGTTTTAACGACTCAACGTTATCAAATGCTGTGGCATTGCACTTTGGCTCTAAATACATAAAATCTCGGTCTCTATTCATCTAAGAGTTTGTTCAAATTAGTTAATAAAATATTCCATCCCCTCATCCTGATAGTGGAACATTAAATCATTTGTAGCCGTTCATTTATCAGTTGTAACTAATCAGGTTAGAGATCAATGCCCATTATTAACTTTTGGCCACAAGTAATCAAGTTAAATGGCTTTAAATCAGACTAAATTTGAATGTTTACAAAATATGAGCCGTAAAAATGGGCTTTTTGCAAAGTTTAGGCTTCAATTTTCAACGAACATAAGTATCTGAATTGTTCGAAAGTTACACGTCACAACATGATGTCAACGAGTCGTAACCTTAACCTTAACCGTAACTGAGCCCAACCTTGACCGCAAACTTAACGCTTATCGCCAGCCCAACCGTAACTATTACCGCAAACTTAGCAATAACCGTAACCCCAACCGTAACCATTATCGAAAGTTCTCGTTGATTTCAAGTGACAAATGACCATAGATCAGTTGCTTATAACATAGGTGACTTTTTGTAATGAATAGGACGATTGTTTTCCAAAGAAAAGTCTATTAATGGTTTTTTAATTATGTCACAGAAGATTAGAGGGAAAACCTTTAGCACTCGGCTCCTCAAAAAGTTGAGAAAGTTCTCAAACCAAAGAAAATGTTCGACTTTGTGTTCGATTGAGTTTCTCAAACCGAAGAAAATGTTCGAAAATGTTTTGTTTTTCAAAGATTACTTTCTGCTCCTCACAGATGACAGTATTTAAATGTTTTTTCCTAACTGGTAAAAGAATGCATTCAGCCTCTATTTGGTCGAAAATGTCATCCTTCAAGCCACTGCGTAATACCTTAAATACTAAAGTTGGTGATGAAGAAATAGTTACTTCTTGTTAAGCAAGTTCTAAGAACGTTTCAGCAGTAAAATCATTCTAAGAAAGTTTCTTATAATAATTATGGTCATTTTGATCTTTATTTTAATAAAACACCTGTAATCTTCAGTTGTTACTATTGTTATTATCACCTTTTATTTACAAACCGTTAAGTTGAGAAAAAGAAAAATAAGAGTTAAATACATATAAAAAGCAAAGAATTTTTTAAAGTGAAAACTGTTCTTCCAGGGAGTCATGCTTAGTACATATATCGTGTTTTTATCCATACTCAGATGTTTTAAGATTTGTTTTGCATTGATCAATGGAAGATGTTTCTCTTACGTCTATCGGAATATTATTCCAGGCCTTGGGGCCAGATTAATTGGCTATGGAGACATGAAATATTTATTGTGGAATTATGAGAAAGCTAGTGAGTAAGACACGTTATAAAGACGAAAACAGGTATAGGCATGGTATCTATAAGCTGTTACAGGGACTATAAAAGACTCAATCGAGACTAGGACGTTTGCCTTCAAGGTAGTGCATTCCATATTTTGGTCCCCACAATTGTTCTTACTCCTTAACTGGAATTTGTTGTTTATCACCCGCCTAACCCAATGGATAAAGCATGCCACAATTTACATATATTTGATATACGAAAGTAGGAGAATTGTGGGAAATATAAGAGAGGGGTTTCCTGTTCCAGTTCCTTTCAGAACAGTTGGTGGTCTTAGAGAAGAAATAATAAAGTTGTAGGGAAGGCCAAATCTTCTAAAAAGAAACCGATGGTATTTTGGAAGGTGAAGGTTCTTGTTGATTTGTCGACCACAAAACATAAATCTCAAAGTAACATAAAGAGGCTGCAGGCTTATCAGTTAAGGCAATTGTGGCCACCTCGTTTAGTTACTTGCAAAAACGACGTATTTTTAGATTTCTCCTCGCACGCTGGATTAAATCTACTCAATAAAATGTTTGACAATTAATAATGCAACTTGTTAAAGAAAACTTTTTTGGTAAATCGTAGGAATGACCTAGACGTAGTTTTAAAAAGTGATTAAGATAACGATGAAGAAAATGATAAGGTAAAGTATGTGACATGACCTAGAATTTAGAAAAAAAGGCGGTATTAACCAAGGTGTGACACATGGGGAGGGGGGCTGGGGGTGGCTTTGAGAATATCGTCTCCTACCAAGGTGAAAATAACCTCTGCGAGGCAACGTTTTCTGCCAAATAAATGCTTTTCCACGTTTTAGAGGGGCAAAGATGCCACCCCAGTGTAAAATTGGAAATAGATGGAGATTACGAAGCTGTATACACTTGATTTTGATAGAAAGGCATTTCTGTAGGCCCCCAAATAGCAAGAAAGTAACTACCATTATCCTTACTCGGCGGAGCTTGTCTCATTCTAAAACTTACTATGAATTTTCGTCTTCAATGAACAATTGCTTCTAGTCCTTTTAATCTTAAGAAGCCCCCTCTCATTTATTTTTTCTACGGCAAATGCTGTATCTTAGGGAAGAAGCACACTTTTCTGCCTATTTGGATCTGAAACTGTGTCAGCACAGTGTAAATGCTTCGCTCGTATCGCTTTAATGCTGATTTATAATGAGGCTGTGTGAAACTGAGGCCGGATAATTGTCTCCATTCATTCGAACTATGCTTGTGTAGTGTGCCGAACTAAAGGTCACAGCAAAAGCGAAGCAAATGGTTATTTAAACTATACGATGTTAACATAACAAGAAAATCAGTACTGTCACTGCACATCCAAAAGGGGCTGGTACATGTGTAAAAGGAGCCTGGAGGGTGGGTTTTCAAAACGCTTTGTAAATCACACCACTTTAATTCAATCTTTAAAAGAATTCTAATTCGATATGAGAGGTTTGGTAAATTAATCTCTACCAAAGCCAGGTCAGAATTCATTCAATTTTCATAGATTTTTATTTTCCTTTATAACGGACTTTGCTTGAGCTACCATCTTCAATGACAAAGCAAGCAAATATTTCTGTGTCACCATAATAAAGACTCAATTAAGAAGTTTAAGAACATTAAACTAATATGCTGTTATTGATGAATTTTATCTTAGCTTAGAATATGCGAAATAATCATTATGCAAATAGTGGTATCAGCGATCAGTTTTAAGACACTCCTTTCAAGAGAAGATATTATTTCAATTGGGTTAATAATCGGTCTTATATCGCCATATTATATTCACCTTCAAATAGGGCCTAGGGCAGCTGTAGAACATTCTTGAACTAAACGCTAATTAGAGAGAGAATGACTTGGAATCTGCTTCCAGGCTGATAAAAAGCTGAAGTAAGAAGGATGTTTTTGGCCAAAATAATTGGAAAATGACACCCGGAATACGCCCTAATTCTTCTGTTTATTGTTCAAAAAATTTAATCAAATGGCTGGATGAAGTCTGGATTTGCTTATCTCTTGCCAGGCAGTGGATTTACTTGTGAAAAATTGTAAGAAATGTTTAAAAATATGAAATAACACGTATCTGACACCAAAAAGCAAACCCTGATCCTTAATTTGAGGAAATAGACGAATTCTGTCCTTTTGGCCGGGTAAATGCACGGCTCAGTTTTATGCTAAATAGCCTTCCTGTCTGAAAGTGCAAATTTCATGAACCTTCCTCGGCAAATAAAAGAAACAGGGCGTGATCTGGGTGTGACATTATTATTATTACTATCATTACTGTCTGAACAGTATTGTCTGAACTGTTGAGTAAGGGCTTTGAATAATTCTGTGTCATTGCTTATGCATTAGATAAAATGGTGGCCAGTGTGGGGCTGATTGGCAAATATCGGAGGGGCGATTATAGCATACTCACACTACGCTGTAAAGTCCAATCTCAAGTTCACTGGAGAAAACAAACAGAGTCACACAAGAGACAAGGAATAATGCTTTGATGTGTAGTGCACTGGTGGCAAGTGTGGGAATGATTAACAAATTCTTCTAGAGGTGATTATATTACATTCAGGATCACCCCTTACAACCATATCTCTTGCTTATTGGCAAAGCTAGACGAAATCTTATTGTAAGGCCAAAAATGGCTGGTTACTTTCCTTTATTTGTTATGCTATGATTGAGAGTTAAGTGGATACATTGGTAGCAAGTTTTGGAAAGTTTCACTGGGGGGGATGATAACATATTGAGTTTACCCTTTATAGTTTTCCCTCTTGTTCATTGGCAAAACCAAACAAATTTTACACGTAATGGCTAAGAATGTTATGACACTTTCCTTGTATTGTTATGGTAGGTAAAATAATGGTGGCAAGTGTAGGATTAATATGGCTCGCTCAAACCACCATTTATTTGAATTCTTCTGATTTAGAGGGGGGGGGGCTAAACAAATCTTTACACCTTAGATGTGCTTGTCAAAGGTCTTCTTTGATGTGAGGAACGTTTTAGGCAGGAATTTAAATCCATCAAATTCTGTCTGGTTTAACTCTAGAATAATAACTGGATTTGTCTCCAAATAAACATGATGTTTGACTGATTAATTAGCGATATGTGATTTTGGATTTCTGCATCAATTAGAGACACAGCTCGTTTGCTAAAGCAATCAAATCAAATGATTGTTATGAGATTAGTCCGGTCATGATCATTATGCTGATCATTTGAGGATCAAAATTCACATGATACGAGCCGCATTTGCCAAAATCCCTCAAAAGCCAATCGTCCATCGGTTTGTTTAAGAAACTAAAAAATGAATTTCATCCTGTCTGTACAAATCAGAACTTGGCGCTTTTAGATATAAAGATTCCTACACCCTTTTTCTATCGATATATAAACCATTTGGAAACAAAACGAGCAACACAGTTGATCGGACATCAAGAATAAATTAAGAAAAAGCTGAGGCTGAAGCATTGTTGTAAAATGCCGTTATTCTGAACAAAGATGCAAACACTTTCCAATAACATATACAAGGCCGTAGCTAGATGTTCTGTTTTAGGGGTTGTCTACCATGAATTTCGCGACAAAATTCGCTTACAATCCTTTATTTGCCGACAAGTGAGATAAATTTGCAGACGAAATACTTCTCCATGGAAAAAATACTTTCCCCAGGCGGATATCATACCCCCCTCACCCCACTGTAGCCATGGCCCTGAACATATTGACAAAAACTATCAGTTTCTTTTTAGCCTGAAGAGAACTGACACCATTGT
This sequence comes from Catostylus mosaicus, assembly GCA_964019065.1. NCBI lineage: Eukaryota > Metazoa > Cnidaria > Scyphozoa > Rhizostomeae > Catostylidae > Catostylus > Catostylus mosaicus. The sequence goes on from OZ025197.1 coordinate 6,450,713, forward strand.
CGCTTCTCATCTTCGATTTTCGTTTGATAATAGCCACTGTGTTAACATGTTTATAATATCTATGATGGTTTATAAACTGTTATCGTGCAAAAAAAACATTGATAGAGTTACACCCTAATAACTCAAAAACAGAATAACTAAAAAACAGAATAAATCAAAAACAGTTAAGCCTTAAACTTTTCGAAAAGTTAAGAGCAGCCAGTCGAAACTCGACTTTACTAGTGTCTTTAATGATCAATGAATTCATATGCACAGGTAAAAGATGAAGAATATGCGATTCTCTCCATGTAGCCTTGTTCTCGTAACATTACGTGGCCGTTATACTGGCGGCCAAAGGCGTTGGTGTTGTGGGGACGGGGGAGAGCTGATGCCCTCTTTTCGGGCTAAATTCAGCCAATTGTACATCGATGACGCCCCTTCTAGTGCATAGCAACGCCTCACCAATCTTGAGGCGGGCATTTTTGAAGTTTTTAATTCGAAAATGAAGCTTGGGCATAAAGCCGCCGAAGTACAAAAGATCGAATATACGAACTGCATTCACCTTTGAAAGATTCACGAACGTCAACGTGTTGCTGCATCTGGGTTGCAATCAAACGCAAGATGCTTTCAAATCAATGCTAATCTTGTTCAGACATGTGTGATTAATGCATCGATATTCTGTGATTTAAGTAATGATATAAAGCCTCATTGATTAGTACTTTGTAGATAAAAAGGATGTTTAAAGATTCTTTGGCAGGTGAAGGTAGATATCCCAGGGGGTGTGCCTAACACTTTGAATGACGGGGGCCCGCAACGGTCGTTGTCCAGACCTTCAAATGATATGAAAATTTTACCATCCCAAATCGTTATATTGCTGTTTTTTTAGTTAATTGTTGGTTTTTTGCTAATGCGGGGATAGCTTAACATGAAACAGAGATCTTTATCAAACTTTTTTTCAAAAATGCATGTTTGCTAATACATACTAATGCTAGTGGGGCCCTCCAGATTTCAAATGCTGCCTCTAGACTTTCAAATGCCCCCCCCCCCAACTTGAGGTGTTGCAGACGCATCTCGCTAAGAAGAAGCTTCACATGCCTTAGGGGCGTTCCTTGCAGCGTTGGGGTTATGCTATATAGGGGGGGAAGGGTGGATAATAACACAAATGCCCTTCAAACAAGCAATCTTCGCCCTGTCATATCTTGAAATTAGAAGTGGCAGTGTTTTTAGAAAAAATACGAAGGGTATCAGTGTTGGCTTTACTGAAAAAGCTTTTTGGCTTCTTTAAAATGTCGTTCAATAATTACTTTTTGGCTGGGGCCCTTTCTTCCTAAACCTCATATTAAATGACAACTAACAGAATTACATAATACCCTTTATCATTGACCTGTCTCTTTGTAGCCTCGCAAGAGGACGGTTTTGTCATAATTGTGGAAGGTTGGTGATCTATGCCATAGCTCAGAATAAGGTCGGGAACAGTTGATTGATCATACAAGTGTTAATGATCGATTGATCGACAATCAACAGCCTCAGTCCTTGTCCACCATAAGTGCGGTGTTTGAAGTTTTGTGATCAAACAATCGTATCACAAAAATGATATGAAGTGATCAGTGAATTCTAGAACAGTCTTATTTTGAGCAATGGCATAGATCATCAACCCTTGTGGAAAGGGGAGCGATGAATCTCATTTCAAATTACACCTCTGTGCTGCAGGCTTGCCCCCGGCAAGAATAATGCCAATGCTGGCATCAAACGCATACGAAGCGTGCGTCTGTCTCACTAATTGAAGCATTAGTCGCTCCGGTGCCGGATGATCTTGAATGTTATGAGATATAGGCTTAATACATTGGAAATACTCGACGATTCCGTGTCACTATAAACCGCCTAATCAAGAAAATCCTGTATGGATAATGTTCTGTAATGTTATCCGAAAGATTCAAAATTCAATCGATTATATGAAACCAATTACTAAGTCGAAGTTATTCTCATCAGAAAGTTGCCCACGACAACGATAATACTTTGATGCTATTTTCTGAGCTCCCTATAGCTGGTGTAATGTAATGGATTTCAATAGGGAAATTACATTTATCTCTAGTAAATGATCAATGCCGAACTCATTTACGGTCAGTGCAACATTTATTTTATTACATGGCCAGTGGAAAATGCTATGAGGTCACTACTTTTTTTGAAACTTCAAAGAACAGGGCTGATACATTTACCGTGCAAGTAAATGCGCGGCAATAACTTGATTTTGAACTAAACATGTTTTTTGAAAAAATACAGTTTTTCTGTTTTGAACAAAACTGCAAAACATCAAAGCTGAGGAAGTATTAGAGGTGTGAAGGTTTGGTAAAAATTGGTAAATTAGAAAAAGTCTTTAGGAAGGAAAATTTTCTCCCAAAAAGGTTGTAAAGATAAGGAAAAAGGTAGTATTAACAATAGTCAAAATAAAGGTATCAATTTATTTATTTCAACATTACTGAAAGGAAAGAGGGATAGATCTTATTCTTGTATATTTTCCAAGCTTAAGAGTTTAGGAGGAAAATTAATTCAACACTTCAATGACAATTTAGGAAATAGTCCCAGCCTCAATTTCATACACCCTCAATTTTATACAGTCTCAATTTCATACAGCCTCAATTCCATACAACCTCAACAAAGGTTCTTAGATCTGTTTCTAAAAGCAGTTTACACAAGGTCGAGAATTTGAAATAACTAGGAAGGTTTGAGGTCGTAAGAAAGCTGGTTGGTTTTCTGTACTCTAATGTAGTGCTTGAAAAGTACTAGTTCATTTTTACATGGTCAGTAGTTATTGGAAAGCGTGTACATCCTCGTCCAAAATTATATTTAGCGACAGCCCTCTAGTCCCAGCTTCTTCTTCATTGGTTCTTAATTTTGTATCAATTTTGAGGCTCGTATTCTCATCAAAATATTGAGCATATCGCGTTTATCCAGGAGTGATAAATCGTATTTTGTGTGCGAATTAACAGATGGTTTTGTTGCTTATTAAGGCAATTTGTATAGATGTAACCAATATCTATGGGATTATCCCAGACGATGACAAATTACTTTACTTTTTTTCCGATTATAGGGACTCAAGTTAGTAGAATGGTTCTTGCAGACCTACTTGTGGAATGGGATATTGGCTGAAGAACGCGAGGAAAGTGAAATGTGTCTAGTTATTTGTCAGTCCTTAACAAGATGTCTAATTGGAGCGTAAGTCAGAATTGAAACTTTTTTATTTTCATTCATTTTCAATGAAAACTTAGAACGATAAGAGAAAATAAGCAATGCCCCCTGAGCTAAGAGGGCACACAAATTCGTGCAGCGTAGAAGCTGTAAATCGCTGTATAACTGTGAGAAGTTAGAGGCTATCTCAGCCTGGAAGAAGAAAATTAAATGAAAGCGAAAGAAAGTGTTATTTTCTATTGGTAAATGTGGCCACTTGTGGCTTAACCTTTTCATCCCTGGAGAGGAAGATATGGTCATTTGATCTTTAGCGAGAATTGATTATTTCGTTTAAGAGGGGGCTAACGATTTCAATAGCATGCTTCAACGTTAGTTCAACATTTCTAAGGCTTCTTTACTCTAATATCATCGATTATTTTGCCCCCTCCAAATCTGACCAAACGCGTTAGTTGCTACTTTACAACTGTATGTAAACCGGGAGTGAACGGGTTAAATTGTGGCACTTTGTAAATGGCTAATGCAGAGTTAGGAAAAAATTACGGTCACACGGTCACTAGCTGGTCGAAGATCCACGGAAAACAATAGAAACTCCTATGACCACCCGGCTTGCACTTCGGTATGCTTTTGTGCGGAGGATTTAATTTTTTGGACAATTTTTAGTAACCCTTTTTTTTGGACTTTGGGCTACTGAGACATTTGAACCATCGTTTCTTGGGCAACAAAACATCAGTTTCTTATATAATATTTTGTATTTATGGCATTCCATTGGTGCATGGCTTAAGGGAAAAGCCACCCGATTAGATCCTTGCAAACAAATCATAACTTTTTCAAAATATCAGCCTCGATCCCGCTTCAAAGAAATTGCAATGGCGGCTGGTTGTCAAAATGACCTTCAATGCTCTCCCTATATAACAAAACTAATTAATCTGAGGCAAAAACACGACCCTGTGCAATAATCTCTAGAATAATCAGATTTTTATTATCTTCATTCTATTTGCTTTTTTACGCGAAAGTCGACATATCTCTTGATTGAACGCATCACATGTGTTTGATATTTGCTACCATGATGAATCGAATTTGAATTTTCGAGTTAAATGGACTAATTTTTAGTTTTACCTTAATCCAGATAATCTTTAAGATACAGAAGTACAGTTTACGCAGATTCGGTAGGATTTTTGAAAATCAATAAAGATATAGATGTTGACTATCAATGTTTCCTCTTCGGCAAAATGTTGTCAAGGCTCTTAATTCCGAATTTAATTTCAAACAATGGTTGAAATGCCACAAAAACTAGTTTATCCTTCAGATATTTCATGTCTGTGGGTGGCTGAATAAAACGATTTTTCTACATGACCCTTTCTAAGGCTATATTCTATCATATTTCTCTTCTTTATAAGAAACTTTGCTTTGAACATTATAAAGAGGCAAATTTTCTACGATACTGAAATCGATAAAAATTTCTCAAGATTAAGCCAGCGATGGCGCTGGCCTCTGCGAAGTTTGGGGAAGGGGTAAGATGATGATGGGGGAACGCCCTTTTGAACACAATGATCCCGGTGGGTCTACTCCCATTGTCAATTGTAAACACCCGTATCTTTAAAATCTCTGAGAAAGGGGTTCAATTTCATCCGAAGCCAAGGACATAGAAATTAGAAAAAGGGGTATATTTTTTGAAAAAGGCAAAACAAATTTAAGAAAAGGGGTTTTTTAGGTCCAATTCATCGTATTAAAAACAATATGGTCTTTGGTTTCAGAGAAAAAAGGGGGTAAAATTTGAGTTGAAAATCAGAAAAAAGAGTCAATTTTCCCGAGCCTCGGACGTGAGTGCTTACACTTATCAATGAGAGTTGACCCGCCGGGACAATGATACTGTTTTAGAAAAGTCTAGAAAGGTAAAACCTTTTTCATGCGATCTTTAAGAAGATAGTATTTGGCAAAAAAAATGAGACTCAATTAGGGCCCACTCCAGACCTTGATTTTTGACGAATCTACATATTGCATGCATCCGTCATTGTATTTAGCCACCAAATTTGTCAAAATTTTTGCCTCAATTTCTGGTGGGAATTGAATGTTGAATACATCTCATTATAACACTGGTCCTGAGGGTAAAACGGCTTTTAATAATCCTTTTTTTATAAGAAAATGACTTCATTTCAATTTTTCTTTTGAAGAAGCCAAAAGTTAAGAGGTTAATAAAGTTTGCGCCGAGTTTCTCCGACCTAAGAAAGTATGCAACTTTGTCTGTTTTTAAACGTTTTTCCACTATCCCATACATCGTCAAAATGCAGGGTTTGTCATTGCCCTGTTTACTTCATTATCTTTGTCAAACAAATGAAAATTCCTTGATATTTTTAACAGCGTTGAATCAGCCAGCTAATGCCTATAGCACACAATCATTTACAAGTTTAAATATTAGACATCCGTTGCATGAAATAAGTTAAACATTATTTTGTACATGTAGACTTATGTTTGTCAATCAATTTTCTACGAAAGCATTTTCAAAAGATGTGGAAAAAATCATTAATATAAAAATGGACATCATCATCATCATCATCATCATCATCATCATCATCATCATCATCATCATCATCATCATCATCATCATCATCATCATCATCATCATCATCATCATCATCATCATCATCATCATCATCATCATCATCATCATCATCATCATTACTATAATCACGTCAATCATCTTAAATCATCTTAAATCAAGATCATCATCATCATCATCATCATCATCATCATCATCATCATCATCATCATCATCATCACCATCATCATCATCATCATCACCATCATCATCATCATCATCATCATCATCATCATTATCATTACTATAATCACGTCAATCATCTTAAATCATCTTAAATCAAGATCATCATCATCATCATCCACACTGCAAATATAGACCAAGCTTGACTGTACTCCAGATAATACAGCCCCTTAAATTTCCCAATTAAATGATACTTAAAATCAAGATGCTCGATACTAAGAATATCATAAGTTCACATCTTCCTACAGCATTGTTTCATCCTTATTTCACCCCATTTCGTCGCCGTTTTGCTTGCAACTCTGAAAGTAACTCTCCAAACTAACCCCCCTTCTACCAGATTCCCAAAAACTCCACTAATTACGCAGCAGTGGACACAGGCCCAAAATATTCAGGGCCGTGAGTTTGGACCAACCACATCCATAATTTATAATAACAAAACGTCAATTTTGGTTATATATCAAATTCCTATTGCTTTACCAGGCAAACTCGTTATGATGTGCACATACATTGTATTTCCTTATGACTCATTGACGGAAATAGGGCGCGATTGTATAGCGACTATGCCAAGGAAAACTAATCAACGGGGAGAGCAAATTAAAAGTGAAACTTGAATGACAATCCTGTTAAATCAAATCAAATTAACATTTTAGACTAGTCTTTCTAATTGAAGAAGACATTAAGTAAAGCATATCTGTTGGGTTTGACGGTCAAACGTCAAAAGCAGTTAGTTTCGTCATCTTCGAATAAAGGAACTTGTCTTTGGCTAGCCCTCCAAGATGCCAGTGCTGGCACTGGTCTGTAGTATCTGAGGCCCTAACCTGCGTCACAATCCATGGGACTCTAATCCCATATTTCATGACGCAGACTGCAGAGGCCCTAGTTCTATCTTATAAGAAACTTGGATCAGCCCTTAGTACTAAAAGTTTCTTAATTTGCCATTAAAATTTTTGTCGTTTTAGTACTAAAAGTTTCTCATCTGCTTTCTAAGTTTTCGAAACAAAAACTTGGTCAATAAGAGCGTAATTGTTACAATACCATCTGCAATAACATCATGTATCACCCCCCCCCCCCAAAAACAATCACCCATATCTAGTTACGAAACTACTGGTATGGGCTGCAAACCATTCCTAATGAAATATTACAACACTAGTAAATGTTTTCAAATTGGTCCTCGTGATTATATCATTAAATTTTACGTAATCTTCAAATTTGTCGATTTTATGAAACCTAAAATTTTGAAAAATCAAAATTTTCTCGTTTCTTAGGTTTTCTTGAACTTAGTAGTAGAGTTTCGTCAATTTATGACCAACGCTGTACTAGTTTCTTATAACCAAGTTTCTTATAAGAAAGTAAACGAGTATTGGACCTTCCTGTTCAAAACTGTACCAACTTTGTCCCAAAAACATTTTTTTCTGCATGTCGATAATTTTGGTCTCTTTAAATATATCCGAGGAGCATTTCACTCCCAACTGTGACAATTTACCCTGTGACAACTAGCCCCACTCTCCCCTGTAACACAATTCTACACACTGGTATTATCCCCTTCCCCCTATAAAACAACGTTGGCTGAACAGAGCAATGCCTGAGATTTTGTTTACAACTGATTTCACTCATAAGGCAGCCATTAAACGTAATTTAAGGAACATTGCTCGAGGGAGAGGAGAGAGAGACACTTCATTTAGAAAACACAAATTGTAACTAGTGTTCCAAGATTTTTAACATTGATTTGCAGCTCCTTTATAATTTCCTTTAGTTCTTCAATGTAAAATGCCTCCGGCCCTACCTGCTTACCAACCAGTTGCTAAGTACAAAACAGTAATATATGGCCTAAATTGAGGGAAAGACTTTGTTAAAACATTCCAGGAAATGATGTGTGTCATAAACTCAACCAAACAGTAAAGCTATACAACTTCTAAGTTTTGATTGTTAATAGATAGTGTGATCAAGGAAACCACCGTCTATTAAAAGCATTAGATTTAAGTTTTTATTTCCTACTTAACGTATGACTCGTGAAAAATATCTTTTCTATTAATTGAAATGATAGCGAATGACCAAGGAATGTTTTTAGTTCATAATAATTGCGCAGGAAACCAGAAGAAATGGGTCCTAATGTTGTCTGATGAATAGATAGATATGAGAAGAAGATCGACGATTTGTAACCCAAATATTGGCACATTTAATGGATATTTGGAAATGTGAATAAATAATGGAGCAGAAAGATGAATGAATGAATTAGTAAATGAATGAATTAATAAACAAATGAATGACGATTCAATGAATGAATGAATCCATCAATGAATGAAGGAATCAATCAATCGATCAATCAATCGGTCGATCAATTAATAAAAACAAATTAATGTGTCAATATATGAATGAATAAATGAATGAATAAATGAACGATTGAATGAATGAATGAATGAATGAATGAATGAGTGAATGAATGAATGAATGAATGAATGAATGAATGAATGAATGAATGAATGAATGAATGAATGAATGAATGAATGAATGAATGAATGAATGAATGAATGAATGAATGAATGAATGAATGATGAATGAATGAATGAATGATGAATGAATGAATTTGTGAGTGAAAAGTCGAATTACCAAATGAAATAACAAACGAACGAACAAACCATTAATTACATTACAAAATGATCAAACGATCTATCGAACGAATGAACGAACAAAAGAACGAATGGACAATCGAACAAACGAGCGAATAAACTAACGAAAGACCGAACGAACGAACAAACTAACGAACGAAGAAATTAAGAAACGAATGGACAAACGAAGAAACAAGCACACTAACAAAGAAACGAATGAATGAATGAACGAATGGATGAACAGAAGAAAAGAAGGTACGAACAAACGAATAAATGAATGCAGTTTGAAACAGAGTACAAGGCCTAAAGAATCATGAACCTGGTTTTATCTTATTATGGCTTCTGTTTCGTTCATCTAATCAAGGAACATTCAAATCTTTTATTCTGCTTAGGCATTTTTAAAGATTTATCAATCAATCAAATTACTCTCCCGTCATAAACCTTGTATAAACATGCAGCATATAACTGGCAATGGGCGTAAATTCCATGCCCTAAGGTCCTAGATTCTTAATTTCTTTGTCTATCCTTTATTAATATGCATAGGCAAAAAACAAAACGTAATCTGTTGTCAGATTTAGATGATCAACGTCACGTTTGTTTTCGAAAGAATCCTGCTTCTTGTTTTACTGATAAATTTGCGAGCGTTTTTCAACCCTAGCGATCATATCTTGATTTCACTCTAGCCGTTGTAGTCTGCAAAATCGATAAGATAATTGTGTCTTCATGATTTGATAACTATGCAATACAACGAGAAAACATACATGAAAACTGCGATATAAAACAAATTTTGTAATCCTATTTTGTCCTGTATACAGGGCATCTTTAACATGAAGAAAAATACTTTTCTCGGCTGCTGTTTGGATAGATTGGAGTGGAGGCTATTAACATTATGCAAAATATAAGTGACGCGTTTATCTTCTTCTCATTCACTTCATTACTGCATATCCCATCCATTTGAACCAGCCAAACACCTAGAAGACCGCCCCCTTTGCTATTCATGTCAATGATGTGCTAGGTAGCATTTAGTAACATCACGATTAAAAGCTAGAATATTAATCTGCAATAATAAAGTGCTCTTACATCACATGTCAACAAATGAAATTCTGGCGGTGATACTTGTAGTTCTGGGGGTAGGGGAATGGTGCAATTGCGTTGTATTTCGTTGGAAATGATTTTGAAAGTTGTGGTTTTATGGTCTATTATTAGCCTGAGGCTACTCTACCGGCTTTTCATTTTCCCAGTTGCTGTTCGTATTCGCATCTGGCAGGCTGCAACTACAGACCGCGCACATAACTACGGACTAGGTATTCATTTATCCTCATAAATGGTAAGGACAAGGATGCGAACCAGGACGCTAGATCGTCAGTCCTAAACCTTAACCCCTGGGCCAAATTTCTGTGTTGTCCATGACTTATGTTGATTTCGATAAGTGGTTCACATTCTTTTGGTCTTGGGTCTCCAAGTTCACCTCTGACAAACCCTCTTCATCAGACAGTAAACAGGGTGTGATTTGGGTTTGGGATTGCAAAGTCAATTTTTTGGCAAACTTTCTTGCAGCTGTCACTCATGGAATTTCAAGATTTTCTTTGCTTTGACTATCAAACATAGGTTAACTTTCGTTAAAGGAATATTTGGCATTGCCATTTTGCCATGACGGAAACGATGTTCGGTAACTTAGAATTGGGTAAACACCTTATCCCTTCCTCTTATCAAAGTCTAGTGCGCTTGAGAGATTTTAGTCATCAGAAAAGGTTTTTTATAGACTTTTTATCGCCGGCTACAGTCTTGATACAAAATTTTGGTAGTTGGAGAGGCTAGCGACCTTAGATAATCACAGGCAACAACTGTATCTGCTAACAAAACATTCATGGATAGAGATTTGCCGACAAGGAACCATTTTTTAAAATTTGCTGAGAAATATCACACCCCCTCCCCTCATACCACTTTAGGATCGCCCATGGACATCAGACGACTTTTTTGCGGGTGAAATAGTATACCAAGATGTCCAACTGCTGTGCTAAGGCATGTTTTATAAATGAAAGAAAATTATTTGATGAGGCGTAGGCATGAGCACTTATCAAGATCACAATATTGATATCTCTAAATAGATACATTAATCCATCAATAGTTAAAAAGGGTTAAGACTTTCTTAACGTCTTTTTAAGGAACATTTTTAAGGCCAAATGTCACTGCTAAGAAGGAGAATATGCGCTGCTAAAGTTGGTTTGACTGCGGAGGAATAAAAGAATATCATTGAAAATTATTAGTCTGTGTTAAATCTAAATTCAAACCTCTCAATGCAAACATTCAACTGGGGATCAATTTTGCCATTACCCTCCCCCACCCCAGATGCATGACATAAATTTTGAACGACTTCTTTCCCGGGCAGGCCAAGATTTTTCTCCCAAAAATAGGTTTCCTGCATTTCTTTATATTGTTCTCGTTGACTATATCTCCTTAAAACTTGTTCAACCAGTCCTCTATTTTACTTTGCAAGGCCTTCATGCAGAGATACTTGGCTTTCTTGCAAATTTCTTGTTTGAATAACAGTTTAGATCAAGTTGATCTGTTGTGCCTACTATAACCAATGCCAAAGGTCGTCGTAAGTAAATCATGCTTTACTGATTGCTTTGCGGTTTCTGGCCTAATAACGCTGGTATCAACCCCACCCCTTGCCTCAATAAAATTATGTTGGTTGCAAAGAGAAATGCCTTACCTTTTGTTATCAATTGATTTCAGTCAAAAGGAAGCCATGACACCAGTGGCGTACCCAAGGGGGGGAATGGGGGTCCGAACCCATCCCCCCCCAACTTTTGAATGAGATAGTCCTCGAGATTTTTTCAAAAATTCAATAAAATCAGTACCTCAGGGGGGGGGCACATAAAAAGGGCGTAACCTCTTTTTCGAGAGCCTAAAAATCGTGGTCAGGAAAAATTTCCTTGGTAGCTCCGCCCCCTCCATATCCGAGACCCCCCAATGTTCAGGGGCTGGGTACATCCCTGCATGAAACGTAGCTTAAGCAAAAATATTCTGTGGGGTAGAAAGAAACTGCAGAAAAACACAAATTTTGTTGGTCTTTCAAGACTTTTGGCAATTAATGTAGAGAAAGTTATGTCAGGAAATATCTAAAACTTACCGCCCAATGCAAACTCAATCCTTAGTATTAGAATTTAAGGGGTAAAAATGGTGGCCCTGCATTCTAGCACAGGTAAAAGAACATTTCTTCTCAAAATTTTTGGTCCAATTTTTTTCTTCGCTTCTATAGAAACATGTCCGCAGGGCACCTGCTCCTTCGCAGTGGCCAATGATATTACCTTCCCGTGATCCCTTGCGACATTTTGCTTATCGAAAAAACCCAGAATTTTGGTTTTAGGAATGCGATTTGTCAAGTTTCTTGTTCTTCCAGTGCGAATTTAACATAGTTTTTTCTCAGGAGCCACGATAAACAGCTAGTCAACCTCTATTGTGACTTGCCGTGCCGCAATTATACTTATGGCTTTGCTTTGTGTAGTAAGCTGAAGTAAACGCAACCCACACATTTGACATAAACACGGCCGTGAATTGTCGGCCTTCTTTATAACCAATGTCTTAGGTGCACGCGACGAATGCTAGACGGTATTTTCCAATTCACTTGATTTACATCGGAGCATAATAAAGGCAGCTAATGCTAATCATCGTTTATTTTTAGGCATTGAAGCAGACATCAAAGACTAAGTAAACACTAAGTAAACACAAAATCCAGAGCATATTGCAATCTATTAAAATGCCTTTTATTTTTTCCGTTGGAAGCGGTGCGTCTAGTGGAAAATGTGGCTTTGCTGCAAGCTGCTAAATCGTCTGCGCTAGAATTGAAGTTATTGGGAAGAAGAGATAGTTTACAGACTATCTTTTAAGGAAAGGCTTTGCGAGGCCTTTCAAATGATTTTTGTTTACCACGTTCTTGAAATAATGGGAGAGGGTAGGGGGACTCATTAAGGTGAAATTTTGATCATAGGTAAACGCCTGATATTGAGTGTAAGTAAGTGAAGGAACAGGTACTGCATTAGGAAACAAGGACATTTGCCCCTCCTGCATTAAGAAAATTAGCTAAATAATTTTATGCTAATGTTTCCTGTTATTTTTCATGATTTTGTCATCTTGTCTTGACGTGCTCCAAGCATCTTTTGCTTTCCCCACTAAACTGTCCGCCTTTGGTGAAATTTGTCTGTCTGAGGGTCTTAATATAGAGTGAATTTTTGCACCATTGGCCAATGTCTCGTTTTCATCGCAACCTCGATTCTCCCACGCCCTGTCCTAAAACCATCAAAGCTACTTTCCCATCTGTATCTTCTCGAAATAAGAAATGGCTAAGAATCAAACGTTTCTATACAGATAAAGAAATAGTTCTTAATAGCAAAACAAGAGTATCTTAGAATAGATGATTCCAATAGTTCCCCAAAATAGCTATTTTTCTATTATTCTTCTGGATGTTCATTCTTATAATAATAATAATAATAATAATATTCGAATTTTTCAACAGGATAACCTATCAGTACAAGATATACTGTTATCATTAGGGTCCTGATACTTAAATATTTACATTTACAATTTAAAGTAAAATATCTAAATGTTTACACGAGTCTAAATTTAGTCCAAATCAAAGATAAAACTGTTTCACATGTTTAAATGTTTTTCTAAAAAGAAGTCTTGATTCTATCTTTCTTGCACTGAGTGGCAAATTATTAAATTCATTTCCTGCCAGATAATAAAAACCTTTGCGACCAAATTCTCTTTTTACTTGAGGTAACTTTACTAGATGTTGGTCGTTCTAGTATTCTTCCCATGATCCTTTATTACAAAGTAATCTTTCGTTGCATCACAGACATTGCCTTGTAAGGTATCAACAACCATCCTCTTTTTCCCTCCTGCTTCAATGCTTGGCACACGCAAGCTGACTGTTTGTTCATTCTTTGTGGGATAGGGGTTAAGCCCCCCTCTACCCCCACATTTTCCTCGGGCCTGACGCACTTATTTCAATAAATTTTGTCCTGAAATCATAACCGCAAAGCCCAACTTCCCATAGCCGAAGAATACAGTATTATTTTTCCTTCCGCGGAAATATTATTCGTCTCCAGTTATTAGGATATCCGCTAGAGGATTTACCATTTGCACCTTCTGGCGCGTTGCAACAGTTAAAGTGTCCCGGGAGTCACATATGATTCGTAGTACTCATTGTGTTGCCTTTGTGGTTCGTGTTGTGGCTTGTTATGATAGTGGTGATGATGGCTTTCATCTATACAAAAATATCGCCTTTTTAACTAAATCCTCTCCCGTAAACAAAGCGATAGCGCTTCCACATTGAATACGGCTGGCAAATTGCGCACCGGAGAAAAGCGACTTGACAAGTTACCGACGACCTTTCGCTGTATAACCCTTGGGCTTTGCCCCGAAACCCTGGTAAGGGCTACGCTTATTTCTAACCAAGACATATGCTTCAAATTTACAAAAATAATAATGATATGAATAAAGTCAAGTCTCCATTTCGAACAGCTATCCACAATCGTTGAGGACATCACCGACAGGCGTTATTAATGCAACTTTTGCAAAAGCTTCGCTTTGGGCTACCCCTCTCCCCTTCAAATCACGATTTTGTCGGGAAGTCCAATCGCCAGAAATCGGTTTCATTTTTGATTTCTAATCATACTTTCTTTTCAACTGAAGCCTTAAAACATTTGATAATAAAAACTCTCTAACGGGAGGAAAGCGGGAACTGGGATCGGAGAAAGGATGAATCTATTCACTTCGTTTCTCAACTATTCTTGTCTGAAATATGAGAGAGCGGACCCCTCTTAATTTCCGCCAATAACTGAAACCCATTGAGAAATAATTACTAGGAGAACCTTAAAGGTATTAAGAAACTTTGTCAAGTTGGGTCCCTAACAGGTTTCTTATAAAAAGATATGGGTGCACTGTGCAGCAAGCTGCAAAATGAATGGCTTTAATGCCAGTACACACTCCATTTAGGCACTTAAGTCAGCGTGCTTATTTGACAATCTCATTTACTTAGAAGCCAGTAAAAGTGGAATTTGATTACCTGCCAGCCTATGTCTCCCACTATAATTCCATTTTTAATGATCTTTATCAGGGCAACACGCACTTTATGTGTCTCTCCGTGATCCCGTGATCAATCGAAAACTGCTAAATGCTGTCTAGAGTACCTATTTAACGTGCTTCTTACCCAGTTATTAAAGGCACTTTCAGGGCGATTGACAAGCAATGCATCACGTTTGGCCAAAGAGCATGCCATCTTATCCTTAGGCTTCAAAAGGCATTTCTTGATACATTAAAATTTTATCCTGTAGATGTGGGCATATTTGCCAAAAAGATCAACGATATTGCTTAGAACAAACCTCACATAGAAAGTTGCAATAAAAGCAAAACGAAAAACTGGAAAAAGCACTTTGATTATGGCAGGCACATTGATGTGGTTGAAGGATTTTATGTGTACATTGAATGGGCCTCAATTTAGCTGCAGAGGACAGAGTTTTTCCCACAAGGGACCGATTTTCTAAAACTTGTTAGATCCTATTTCTCTGTTTACTTCTATCGCTATGTGCAACATGAATGCCACTTTATGCCATGTAATGCCAAAAAGTGTTGAAGCCTTTCGACAGATATAAAGCTTAGGTATTCCAGCTACGCCAGCAGCAATTTAGCTCTTATAGGTCGCTTACAACCAGGGCATTTTTAGGGGGGGTTTCTACGATGAAGGGGGTGTCTACAATGAATTTGCCGACAAAAGGGGCGCACAGTCCTTTAATAGCCGACAAGTTAGCAAAGTTTGCCGACGAAATACTCCTCCATTGCCAAAAACGCCTTGTTTTTGAAACACGATACTTTCCCTGGGTATGTCGCACCCACCCCCACCCTACTGTAGCTACGGTCCTGCTTATATCGTTCATTTGAGCTTTTTTAAGTGACGTAATGAGCGGACACTTCCAAATGAATGATTCTGTCTGCACACAAAGCTTCTTGGATGAGAATTATATGCGTTTATACAGTTCCAAGTCATAATAATTAGAATTTAAATACAGTTGATTGGCGTTTTTAAAACAAGACATCTTTATCACATTTCGACCTTTTCTATGACAATAATTGATTTTTGGTTCCTTAGTCTTATCAAAATCAGTTATGGAACTGGCCGCAGAATTAACACATTTGTCTGACTTCTAATCTCTGTTATTTCGAGTCTTTTTATCAAATGTAATTTAGACAGTTTTTCGTTTCTTGTTTTTATATTTTGCTCTCTTGATCAAATCATCTGACTGGATCTTGATTCAGGTAATTAGTAGAAAATTCTCGACTACACGGAAACGAAAGCATCCAGGAAACAGTCAGTTATTTCTAAGCAAGGTCAAGGGTTGAAGTCTTGTCTTGATATTTCAAGCAAGGTTGAAGTCTCAGGATAATTAGCAGTTTTGAGTGTTCTTAGTCAACTTGCTTAACAATTAATCAACTTCAGAATTGTAAATGAGAACTTTAAGCACTTGAAATTCAATACAGCTATCGTTTGAAGTAAAATTAAATGAAATTCCTTGACTGGACTGAAAAAAAAATCATTTACTTTACCGAGATTCACTGAAATCTTCATTTTAGATGATACTATATGCATAGCGATTCAAATTGATTATTTTTTTTTCTATTGCGGGTAAAATTGTGTTTATTTTGAAGATAAAGTTGTTTTTGATTCCCTCCCTTGCGTCGCGAATTTGTTTTATTTCTAGCCAAATATTAACTTTGCATAGCAAACAGTTGACTTATCCTGTCAGGTCTATTTAATTCAGCATTTAAAACGATGAAATTCGCAGTATTTAGCACGAGAAGTTGGCAAAGCTACGCAATTAGCCTTATGCGGTCAATAAAACTCAATTTGAGCAGGACATATGGGAATGAGTAGTACAAAGAGATTTGCGCTTTGAGTTCAGCCGACGGTGCTTAACAAAAGCGCGGCTAACGGCTGCGGCTTGAGACATTGTGTACACATAGATTGGCGAAACAAAGGGGACTTTTCACAAGTCAGGAAAAGCAGTCGTTTCATTTGAAGTTGACCACGAGAGATGGAAGGCAGGAAATTTAGCAGCTTGTTATTAGGAGTTATAGTATCATTTCTTACCTTTGTTTATGGCCAAGGTCTAAGCGGCGAAGGAAAATGTGAGAAAATTCGTGTTCCCGAATGCGACGGTTGGAATTTAACGCTAGTTCCAAATGAGTTTTTGGGAATAGAAACACAGAACGACGCGAAAACGCGAATTGCCGAATTTAAACCGCTTTATAGGGTCAACTGTGCGCCGAACTTGAAGAAGTTTATTTGTGCCATGTCTGTGCCACTGTGTTTCTGGAAGGATGGTACACCCACGCCCGTTTACCCTTGCCGATCCATGTGTGAGATTGCTCGGAAAGGATGCGAGCCAATTATGAGACAGTATAATTTTAACTGGCCACAGTTACTCAATTGCGATCGGTTACCAAAGCATAAAGATTCTGTAGTCTGTATGTCGTCGCCGGAGACAACAAAGGCACCTGAAGCACCGAAACATAACGAAACGTATGAAGAAAAGTGCAGAAAACACGATGAATTTGTTTACGTTAGCGATGGGGAGCATCATGAATGTGCCCCGAAATGTAATGCAAGTGTGATTTTCAACAAACGGCAAAAATCTTTCGTGGATGCTTGGATAAGTACTTGGTCTGTTATTTGCTTTTTATCAACCTTTTTAACAGTATCAACATTTCTGATCGATCCATCAAGGTTTCATTATCCCGAAAGACCGATCATTTTCTTATCCATGTGCTACAACCTCTACTCCATTGGCTATCTTGTGAAGATGTTTGCAGGGCGCGATACCGTCGTCTGCCACCAATCTTCGAACGGAAAATACTTGATTTCTGATGGTATGTCCAATACGGCATGCACAATCGTCTTTTTCATCCATTATTTTTTCGGCATGGCTTCTGCTATATGGTGGGTGATTTTATCCCTGACATGGTTTTTATCTGCAGCATTAAAATGGGGCCATGAAGCCGTTGAGAAATATTCATCGATTTTCCATGCAATTGCTTGGACAATTCCTACAGTTCAAACGATTATCGCCCTGGTCACTCGAAAAGTAGATGCGGATGAGCTATCCGGGTTGTGTTTCGTTGGATACCGGAGCAGTATTACTTTGCTATGGTTTGTTGTTATCCCATTGTTCGTTTACCTTATTTTCGGATCTTGTTTTCTGCTCAGTGGCTTTATTGCTTTAATCAGGATAAGGCGAGCCCTGAGATTAAAGGAAACCAACACACAGAAATTGGAACGATTGATGGTTCGGATAGGAATTTTCTCCATGCTGTATTTAATTCCCGCGAGCTTTGTAGTTGGTTGTTTTTGGTACGAATACGAATCGCTTGCTGCTGTCGAGAAAATCTCAAGTGACATCCTAACGTGTCAGTTGGATCCCAAGTGTAAAGAAATCAGCAGTCCCTCATCGGCTATAATCTACATGAAGTATTTCATGTTACTCGTGGTCGGTGTGACGTCAGGGGCCTGGATCTGGTCGTCGAAAACGCTGCAATCATGGAAAAAGTTCTACTACAAATGCTGCGGTGGCGGTTACGAAGAAGACTTCAAGCAAGGACGAAAACCGGAGACGAATCACAATAGAAACCAAGCCCTTTCACAGGCACAAAATATGCCCCCATTTACGCAAAGAGCTGGCACCATGTACGAACTCGTTCCACCAATGACAATGAATACAGTCGTTACTCCTTCGCAATACATCACTTCGCAGCGACCCATGGATCAAGGGCAAATGTACATGTCAAACCGCCCGAATGTTACACAGTTCATGAACAATCAGTCCATAGGACCAGTAATGACCACCATGTCACAAATGGGACCATGCATGACGGTCCAGCAGCCCATGCCTTACTACTCAGTAGTGGCACAATCAGTAGCATCGCACCCTAGTTCCGGTGGACCATATAAAACGGTGCCAAAAACTGTAACGCCGAGGGGTAGCAGCAGTACCAGTCATTATACGTCTGGAAGGACAACAGACAGCGAAAAATGTGGCAGTGGAGGAAGTAGGATAATTTAAATCTCATTGATGGACGGATGAGTCATTCGCTGGGTTAGAAGTTAGCCTGTCTGTCTACGAGATTTCAGGCGATCAACCTTAGGCCAGATGTAGACCTTGAACGATTTGCTCTCAGATTTGAGGCAACGGTTCAGGAAAGTGCCTCGAGGAGAGGAATTAAAAGCATGTAACTGTTAATATCTTGGACATTTGGTTGTGAATTAGAATCGCTCCAGCTTTGAAAGCGTCAAAATGGAACAAGATGAATGGAAAGAAACTGCTAAAGGGCAAGAAAAAGACTTGATTTAGTGGAACAATGTAAGTTTATTTTGCTAATCGTTAACTTTTCAGTCAATTTGAATGCAAATACCCTGTCATTCCTTATCAAAATCACCCCTTCCTGTCCGTTAACCCACTCTGTACATAATCCTATTTGAAAAAATTTCCCATTTTAAAGTTCTTTGTACGAGATTAAATATAAGAACAATGTCTCATTTACGGTCACGTAGCTGCGAATTCCACCGCAGGGGCGTTTAGTACAGTATCTGATTTCGTCATAATCCAGGTGAATCCAAGTCTGCGAAGGGAATTACTAAGGAGGTGAAAAATCGAGGAATTATCGACCTCTAGGCGCTTTCAAAAACCATAATGGTGCTACTAAAAGGGATAAAAAGTGCCAGACCCCCTATTCCAATCACACTTATGAAAGGAGAATACTGAATATGTCCCTGAAATTCGGGGGGTCTTGTCAATTGTTCCATTTTTCTTTATAATTAGGAAATGGATTCGAAAGCAAGAGACTTGTATTGAATTGCATCTCTTGTGATTTTCATCATACCCATGTAAGGTACTTTGAACCGCTAGATTTGCATCTTTATCATCTATAGATTTTTAAATACTTAGGCAAATTTACAGCTAGGTCGATTGAAAATAGTTTCCGAATAATTAATTACTGAAAAAAATAATTTCAAAATCATTTAGGTACGAGATGGAGTCTAACGTTTTTATAGAAACGTATGTCAAGTCAGGCTCGTGGTAATTCAACCGAATATTCGGAACCCTAGATCTCACCCGAATTTAGGGGGGTTGATTTGATGGGGGGGGGATTGATTTAATGAGGAGGTATTTGCATTCATATTGTAACTTAAGCATAACTAGCATCGGGTTGTTGCGATTTAGCTCTGTGAAGGAGTACAATAGTTTAGAAAATGTTTCGTATTCAAAATCAAACTAAACCCAGTTCGCAAAGGTGACACTATTTTGTCTAGGAATAACGGCAATTTTGCCCCGCAAATATCATTTATGGCCTTGTAAATGCTACTTTTTCACTTATTGAATTTTTAAAGATGAATGCTTTGGCAGGAAGACTTCCCTGTACACCAAGTGACACCCTTGCCAACTTGCATAGCGGGTTAACCATCACCCCAGAAGTACATCAAATATATGCAGACGAGAGTGTTTTCGCAAGTTTTTTGCAATGCCTGTCCGCTAACTCCCGTGTCTAGGGGCTCGAGACCCACTACAAACCTATTTTTCACACCTATTAAGCAGATACTTAAGTATCCAAAAGATTAAGTGAACTCTTAAATGAGAATTCCTGCTATACAACAACACCAACCCTAACACTTACCCAAAAACTTTGATATAACAAGAGGGGGTTGCTATCTCATTTACCTCCTCCAACGCAATGAGCTGTCACATATCATGCATATTTGCCATGTAATTGGTTTATGTAGAAGCCCATTGTCATAGAATTATGTGTCAGAAAAATCCACATTTAGAGAAACTGGTGCCCAAAAATCCTCTCCCTTCCCCTATTTTGAAATTGCATATTTAATGTACCCCTAGTGCTCTTATCTAACAGAAGACGAATTCAAACAAGTAATAAATATTGTAGAACGCGCATTCACTAACTTCTTTTATAAAACGTCTTTATAAAAAGCTTGAGAAATTTCCTGTTAAAAATCTTTTGAATGTCGTATCATGTTCTTTTTAAGAAGCGTTTCGACCTTTGATAGGCAGTAGTGTTTTGCTCATCTCCAACTGTTATTGACTCTCCATTTCTGTGGTAAGAATGAAGCGATGGAATAGTTAGTTGTGCGGTAGCAAAAAAGTTGAATAGCGACTGTTAATAGTAATTGCTAGAAGTTTGTTAATTAAATTTTAAAAGGAAGAAGATTCAAACGATGAGGTATTTTCTGTAAAATATTCTTGAAATAGCTTCGTTGCGTTAAATTTTGTTGAGAAATCTCGTCAAAACGCATCATCATGGACTCTTAAGATTGCCATTAGCTGGCCGCCGTTTGATTTCATTTGCTCCCAACGATAGAGTTTGAGACTCACGTATTTATCTAAAAATAAAGTGCTTTATAATAAATCGTACTCATAAAGTTAAAGAAGTTTTAATGCTGAGTTCTGCAAAGTTTCGGGTTTTTCAAGAATGTCCAACATAAACGAAATTTTCAGAACTATTGAATACCAACGGTAAAATATTTTCTTTTTTGATGTTCAAAGAAATTTTACGCACTGACTCCTAAAAGTTGAGAGAACAGGTAGAGTACTGGGGCCTTTTTAAAGATCTTTAATATAAAAGGGTCTTTACTTGGTACCGGAGCTTCAAAAAATTGAACTTGGAAAAGAATAGATAATTGGAAATGTCAAGGGGACTTTTTAAGGGTGTTGTTCCCCTAAGTTCGTTCAATGGCGTTCATCTCACAAAAATGTGAGTTGATACAAAAGAGGTGAAATTATATGGATCGAAAAGAAATTTTGTTAAGTGATTTTGCGGAAACGTAGATCCTTTGCTTGTTTTGTTGTCAATAACCACATTTTTTACCATGTATTACCTTGGCTCTTGATCTGCTGGCAACAAAACTCGCGGTGATATTTCGTGGGAGAAATAATCCGACAGAAGTTTTGCTAGGAGGATAGAATTCTTCTGAGCCCTTGCCATAATCTGTTTCAATGTTTTGGTCTGCTTTTAATGAACCTGTTCAATTTGCTAGAATGATAGTTTCGTATTGTTTTGTAAATCTGGTTATCGATTGATCTCTCCTATACGAAACATGCCTTTGTACAACGGATTATCTTGTGAAATGTTTACAGTGAAAATCGGATAGCTGCCTTCACCTGCATTGATTTTAGTTTCAATCTAACGGAAGTTGATCAAAAGCAGCTCGTATTCTAAGGAAATTCTTTGATCAAACAACGGTCCTACTTTTCGGTAAGCCAAGGCAGCCAACTTTAATCTTAGATATTTTGCGATACTTACATCAAAACAGCGTCGATCATGTTGTTCAAATACTAAAAATCCCATCTGGAGCCAGATCTAACATTTTTATTGGCAGGCAGTTCGTTCAAAGTGCCGTACCAATGGGCGTGGTTTTGCGAGAAATTCCAAAAACTGTTCTAGATTGTTTGCCAGTTTGCAGCCGTCAAGGGTGTTAACAGCAGGGGGGGGTGTGCAGAGAGGCCATGGCCTCAAAAAAGCTGGTCTTTTATTTTGCTATTGTTTTGTACTTATTTGTGTCCCCTCCCCTGCTTTTGAGTGCAGCATGGCAGCTGGGGACAAGATTATTGAAAACAAGGGAAATAATTTTGTTATTGGGGGATCTGAAAATGTTGAGTATATTTTTCAGCCCTGTGTTATGTAAACGCCCCAAGGCGATAGACAGCTCCGAAGTCAGAAGGTTGTTTATGAGAAAATATTTCTAGCACTTTAATTCAGTTAAGAATGCTCCGTATCGGATTTCTTCAATTTTAGAAAGAATGTAACTATATTTTGTTGTAGAAATTGCTTTCTGCTGCATAGAGAAAATGCTTTATTGAAAACTTTCATTGCATAAATGGTATTCTATCAAGGCGTACTTTAATTGCCATTCTTCAAAAGACTGCAGATTATTTAAACTTATACTGATAGAATAAAAATTTGAACTTTCGTAATAAAAAGTTTCAGTACTGGGAGCATAGGTTTAGCATTACCAAAAAAGCTTAAGTGACGGAGTCATTCTGCAGTTTCTTATAAAAGACGTGTTTTCAATAAAAACAGTAGCTGATAAAATTTGTCGCCATCTAAGGCTAGAAAAAATCGTTTTTTATTTACAAAACAAAGATTTGAAAGATTGCTTTGCCTCCTCATCATACTTGCTTCTTTCTTTTGTTTTCATTTTCAACGAACCTAGTGTCCAACTATTCCACCATTAATCACATTACGGATAATGCGATAGTACAACCATTGTCGATTTTCTTCAAAGCGAGATTCTGCGGTGTTCTCTTTTACTTTCGTAGACGCCTTTTTCAAACAACATTTCCCTGATTTTGTTGTCATGCAACCAATGTACTGATCAATGAGTTGTCTATCTTTAAACTTAACTTTTTCAGACTAGGGTTAGGTCAAAATAATGAAGATCTGCTCAACAAAGCAATACAGGCTGAGTCAAGAGCAAACATGGGTGGCTCTTTACTATACGACAGCGTTACTTTATGCTCTGTGTTAGGAGGGCGGTGGCACATTTGCCTTACAAAAGTCATCCTTTGCTCTTTCAAAAAACTGTAAATATTGCCGATTTTGAAGCTAAATCCTGCAGCGCCTGTTTTTGTCCTGGATGTAGACGATGCTTTTTATAGTTTTGGGGGTGCGTGCCACAAACCCAATCTACTATTCTTCATGCTTATATGCAATCAATAAAAAGATCAATCAATCGATCAACCAATCAATCAATCGATCAATCAATCAATCATTCGATCGATCAGATATATAATCTATCCATCATTGTACATCTGTTTTTCACGTACTCTTAAAACAATGCATACTTAGAAAGACCTTTTACTACAATAAAACTAGTTAAGTTGCTTTTGAGCCAATTTTTGATCCTCATTAACAGAAATAATTATTTTGTTAGAGTGATGATAGAAAAATTGGATTTGCGATTGATTACGTTTCCAGAAGAAGTGGCCAGATTTGAATATGTTGAATAATTTAGAGAATTGTGAAAATATGAATTAACATTGGACAAATGAGGCTGTTTCATCTTTAATAAGATTCATTTAAGTATTCATAGATTTTTGCAAAATTCAATTTATTATATCTACAAATCATAATTGCTTTAAAAATTCTGGTAATGAATTGGATAATGAAACAACTGTTTTATTAAAGCAAGATAATTTTATTGACACGATTTAAACGTGGCCTATGCATTAGCTCGCTGACATTAGATCTTTGATTGATAACAGCACATTGTTGCTGAACAAGTTTAACCTGTATAAATATGATATTATATATTGGGCGAGATATTGGTTGAAAAGACAGCTTAATAATAGATTGAAACATTAAAGATGACAATAAAAACAGGGTTTTATGAAAATCATAGACTCAAATAATGAAAACAAAGTGATGTTCTCAAACGGTGTCCAGATTTTCATTGTTATCTATAATTTCAACAAACAACGTGTCGAGTAAATGTTTCACTCCTTCTGTCATGACACTTCCTCACACTGGCCACCAGTGCCAACATATTCGTAAGAGCTATTTTTTAAAATCTGCAAATATATTCCTTCACAAAATATATTGAGACTTGGCAGTTTTCCGCTAATTCGTATATAGGACTCTTTTTCTCAATAAAAAGAACAATAATTTTCATGCCCCTCCTATATCTTTTCTCCAAACTTGTAGCGACTCTGCTTAGGAATCATTTGCCCATCAGGTTTAGCAGATTCTAAGAATTCTCAGAAAAGGAGATCAGATTAAATCATGCCTCTTTCTAAAATAATTTCCTTGGGTTTTTATTTCTGCTTCACAAACTCTGATTACCATCAATTTGATTTGAGCTTAACGCATAACTTGAAATGAATGAAGGTGTGCAGTGACAACAGGAGCGCCTTCAGCAAGGGTCAATGGGGAATTACCCTTCTGCCCTCAGAAAAAGGTTTAATTTCTTCAAGGCTTGTATGGTCAGGTCCTCCTTGAAAATAGATTACACCGAGCCCCCCTGGTGACAATTTACCCTCAGAACAAAGCTCTCGGAAATATGTTTGTTCGAAAACAACTTTCTATTTATCAGAATGATCATTTAGCTCTAACCAGACTCTTCCAACACATCCAAGCATTTGAATGAAGAAATATTTATGGTGAGTAGTTATGGTGAACTGCGGAATTTGATCAAGATAATTATAAGGTCATTTAATCTCTGTTTCCGTTTTGGTCTCTCGCACTGCTACGATAAGAAATTAGCTCTTCATAGCTCCATTGATAACAGAATAAACCCAATTTGTGCTAAAATAGCTCTTGAGAATCTGTTTGAAAGGTTTTTGAGGCCAAGACGATTTTATGATTTATTATAAATTTTTATTATTTGTTATTATAATATCGATCATTATTTGTGTTCTTTAGTATATTTTAAAAATTCCCCTATATGAACCTAGATGCAACCTAGAAAGGACAATTCTCTACTCCAACTTGGCACTTGTCACAATCATTGGGGCATATCTACCCTTCCCCCCCCCCTAACTCCAACATCTCTGTCTTTATTGCTCGTTCCAGTTTTAAACGTTTTGTTCAAGTGTCGTATGACTAAGTTTTCCATTCCCTCTTAACAGAACAATAAGTGAAAGCCACAAACACCAATGAATTGGGTTTTAGCTGCATAAAAACACTTATGCTTCAAGCCCACGTTAAAGTGAGGAAAATCTTTTAGATTTATCGATAATAGAGTGGAGATTGACATTGACGGTTTTTGGTTTCAGGGTCGGGGAATGCTGGTTAACAAGCACTTTAGAACCATTTTATGGCCTGTCAAATGTGTGTTGGTGACATTTGATTTGATCAACCGTTTTTTTGGCAATAATACAAGCCTGTGTTTGATTTCGCCTGTTTTTATTCAATAGGGAATGCTGCTCAGGAGTTTTATTTTGTATTACTAAAATTCCCAGGGTTTTAGCGCTCAGAATTGTGTCACAGATGCCTAACTATCTGAGCGGAGTTGGAACATAACGAAAATTGAGGCGGGGTGGGGTGGGGTGGCACTGCAAAGAAGGAGGCACTTGTATATGGAAGGGACAAACAAAAAAGGGCTAGAATACAACACATATCACTATAATTCAAATGATAGTGGAACAACGGCGCACGCGTATTCGTAATGCTTTGAACCAATGACGGTGGTAACAATAAATAGCAATGGATAGAGACAGGATTTGTATAACCTTCTATAAATCACGTGTAAAAAGGAATGCTTTAAAATAGAAATACAAGGAGCAATTCCCCCCCCCCCCAACTACCCTCAATCCTTACGCCCCAGGTACAAAATCAGTTTTTGCATCAAGTCCGCTAAGACTTCGCTTGGTGTAAATTCTACTCAAGTCCCAGCTCGAAAACGTGAGTTATTTAAAAATTGCTACTTTATTACAGCTGCTCTATTGATTTTCAAACTAATGAGTAGTCTTGTTTTATTGCTAGGGCGTCAGGATGGCACTTTTGTTCTGCTAAAGTCACTCTTACCCTGTAACAACTTCTTTGTAGTTAAATGGGCCGATTTTCTATATGCATAAAACATTTTTGAGCCGACTTAGAACATTTAGGAGGGTGTGACACCTCCTTCCTCACACCCCTTAATGTGCGTCCCTGAGTGACACCCTTGTTCCTTGTTGCAACACATAAGTTGATCGGTTGCAAGATGGAAACTTCAGCAATGGTCTGAGGCTGAACGTTCAGTGGATTGAGGCTAGGTTGATGACCAAGTTATTTATGACACAGAAAGGCGCAGACAACATGTAATAATAACATTTTTTCATTGACAATTTCGATTTGTAAGGGTATTTAGCTACTGATTCGCACAATCTAGTGTTATCCCTTCAGCTGTACTCGCCGACTTAGCTATGCTAATATAACCACAAATCAGTAATCTTCTGTTCGGCCTTGACCCACTCAAGGTTTTCTTGATTAATGCATTCGCTTAAAAATTAGATTATTATTTAGCGATCCACCGTGGAAAGTGCTAGTTTAATAAAAGACCTAACGTTCTAGTGTGGTCTGCTTGACTTAAATATCGCATATGATAGCTAATGTACTCGGAGTCAGATTAGCGTGGGAGGGAATGTAACCAGGGCCGCCGAGAGGGAGGGGCAGAGGGGGCAGTTTGCCCCAGGGCCTCAGGGTCCTCATCAACTAATATCAAATTCCTATTTATAGCCGCTCCTATTCACGAAACCTCCCAATAGGAGCAGTCTACAAGGTTCTAAGAGTGCCTTCAGATTCAGACCCCCCAGATTCCCTTGCATTCTGCCCCTTCTGCTCGCTTCGATCACATACACAAGGGGCCTCATTTTGCAGTTTTGCCCCTGGGCCTCAAAAACCTCTCAACGGCCCTGTTCGTAGCATAACATATAGAAAAATCAACCTTTCAGTGACTCCAAAAGAATCCTCATACCTCGACCGGATAGATGACGACATGAGTCATAATTCTGCTACCAACCAAACTTAATGGGTTGAGAGCACTTTTAATTTCTGGAAGAAATATGGCAAAAATACTTTCTATTCTTCTGGAGCATCCAGAATTAGCACGACTTTTCTCCATTTAAATTTCATGTCTTGGTTGCTTTGCCCCCAGTTTAGGAGGTACCCTGGGGAGCAGCGGGATAGCGACCTAATTGAAGAGGGGGAACTTGAAATAATGATGTTGATGTGAGTTCCCAAACAATAGGGAGCATGGACTTCTCTTTTCTATGTTATCGGTTTCTACATTCCTGTTCTTAGAGATAGCATTTGATGATGGCGTGTAGAGGGCTATTAAATTGGAAGAATATGAATTAGAACTTATAGAAAGTCATCCTGTTTCTTGCGCTTGAAATTTCCCACAAGAATCTGACGGGAGCCTCCCCATGCCCCCATAGTAATACCAGGGGAGGCTAAGAGGTCCTTCTTTCTATAATGTTTAAGTTTAAATTATGATGATTTTAACACCGCACTTAATTAATGACCTCATTTTCCTTGTAAGTAACCATCTGGAGCCTGCAATACTGCATTTGAAACCAAAGCTCCTGCCACTTTAACCAGTATTCAATTGTCGGAAGACAACACACGCATTTGGGTGAATTGACAAACACGACCACCCATATAATCTTATTCTTGTGATAATCATGATTCTGTAAAGACAAACTCGCGAAAATTCAATCCTTTATCCTATAAAATCTTTGATAGAACTCTTGGCTTTTGATAGAAGTGAAGACTTCATGGGCGGATTTAGAGGGGGTTCCAGGGTTCCAGAACCCCCTTGCCATTTCAATATTCTTTTGGATAGTAGCTCAAGACTCAAGACAGACAATTTATTGTACCTCTCGTGTTTCATTGCAATACCTAAAGAAAATTGTAGGATCCTAAGCCATTTTCAGGCCTCAGAAAATGCGAAATCTCAGTGGCTTCTTAGAGCATTGCCCCAAGAATCCCTAACTAGGCCCGACCCTGGACCTGCTGGGGCCTTGCGGTGCTCCTACACCCCCTGTTTACAAGTTACGGTCTTTCCCCACACTCTTAGCTACACTATTAAAGGACATCTGAATTTGGAACCCCCCCCCCCCCCCCCTTTAAAACTTTAGTTCCGCCACTGGACTTTTCAATGAGTTTTTGAATCAGCCTAGTTTTGGGAGAACGTAGCTTTTTCTCCCTATTTTCTGAAGTAATTAAGTATCACACAAGATTTTAAAATTACCAAAATAATTCACTCTTATGAAAACTATTTGATTGCGAGACCGGATGTGATTAACAAACATCCAGAGATCTCTAGCAGCTCAACCCTGGAAATATTCTGAAACTGTTTTTAGTTAGGCCAACTTTCGGTTTCCTATAAAAAAGCATGTATAAGAAAAAGAAATTAATTAATGGTAGATTCATAATCAAAGGGATCTTCTTTTAAATTATAGATACACATCTGTAAAATCATCATATCTTAGGTATACGTAATATAGGTCGGAGATTGCCCCTCTCCCTCCCCCTTTAACCCTCGTATGTAACATCCATGATTTGTGATAAAAGTTTTAGTTTAAGTTTCTTATAAAATGCATTCATTCTGGGTTCTAAGATTCGTTTATGTTTTCAAAAAAGGTCTTTCTTTCACTTAGGGCTTTCTTTACAATAAAAGGCGTGAAAGATGCCCGTTTACTCAAATCTTCAGCAACATCTATTATATCTTTCGCTAGTTGAATCTGGCCCTCTCTATAAGCGATATCTGATTTGATCGAAACGATCTTAATAGCTGTGGCGTGTTCATCTAATCCAACTTTTGCATTCTCAACCACACGTAAACAATTTTTGGCGCTTTCTATCGCCACTTCGTCGACGGGAAACATCTTCATCCGTTCGCAATAGGTTCGTAAATAGATCGACGCCATTTGGAACATGACATAGTTTATGCCACGCTGGACGAAAAATCCTCCATTTTCCTGAATCTTTGCATGCTGCAAGTACAGGTCAAAATATGCAAGGGCTTGCTCCTCTAAATAGACATTAGGCCTTTCAAATTGCGATGCAAGGTTCATGTATGCTACGCCAAACAAGTAGCAAAGAAATGTCTTCTCATCACCTGATGCAAAGTAACACATATGATGACTCGCTTTTTCTAATTCGTTCAATACTTTTTCGTAGTCTCCTTGTCTCAACGCCACGTTCGCCTTGGAGACGAACGATCGACCCAAAAGCAACGATGAATTCTCGGCTTTCTCGGCAATATTCGTGAGCTTCTCTAAGCATTCGTCGGCCGCCGTCAACTCGTTTTGGTTTATCATCGCTAACGATTTCTCTAATAGAAACGAGGCTATGACGTCAGTGTTCCCCTGGTTTGAGTTTTCTATATGTTTATCAATAAACAAACTGTGCATCTCGAAGTCACCGCTATTTCGTAACGTCTCACAGTATGTGATTGCATCTGAATGTCCTTGCTTGGAAATTTTCCCAGTCAATGTTAGGACGTTTGGGAAAGCTCGTGGTTCGTAATTCATAAACAGAGATTTTAAGTATGCTGGAGTGAGCAAGGCTAAGGTTTTTACAGAGACGCCATCATCAGGAACATTCTGAAATTGGGGACTTATTGCCCGCTCAAATAGTCCATTATCACCTATAATGGTGCCTTGACTCTGCATCTCAGAATATCGATATGTAGGCTCAATGGCCGTTGCCGGATCATCAATGCGTAACTTTAAAACAGCACCATCACTATTAGCGTTTTGCAATAGTCCCGTCCCGTCGCCATCAATGTATTCTCTAGTTACTACATAATTAGAATCCCATTGAATTCTTGAAGTTTGGAAGAAGCTTTGGTTATTCAGGGCCTTTATACAAGAATGCGAAGGCCGTTGTCCCGGTTTTGCAGTTGAAAACGTGACTTGGATGTTAGCATTGCTCCTCCCAACCATGTGCTTCATATTCTCAAAAAAATGTCTTATGCCATTGTTGTCAATGACATTTGCAAGTAGAAATCTCAGGATGCAATCAATCCCAGCACTGGTGTATTTTCCACGTTTTCCACTTCGATCCATGTCAAAGTTCCCGGCTGATTTTTCAACGACATGAAAACTCATTCTCTCTGTGTTAACATCTGGTGCTAAAGTTGCAACTGCCATGTCATGTTGTGCATCAGTATCTTTAAAAACAGCTACTTCTCTATGAAATGCACTTTTCAGGTCCGCAGTGATATCCCAGGCACCATTGTCTACAATTTTCGCATTGCCAGCGAAGACAGAAGACGTGAGATTGTTCAGCTTCTCAGCATCTGTTGCTTGGCTAGCTCCATTACAAACCTGGTTCTCATACAAGCAGTGTGCTCCACTCGATCTAATATCAACAAAGTCGTTCAAATTCAAGCCAGCGTTTCGCTGCATTCCTTCTTTGTCAGCTGATAGAGCCAGCTTCTTCCCTGGAAAAATCTTTATTGCCTGTTTATCTCCGGGCAGCCTTTCTGCAGCTAGAGAATGGATCGAATTCTGACCTGGACTACGTGCTTTACTCGCTTTACTGCCAATAAAATCTAACCTCCAGTCGTCACAGCCTATCAGCTTCTCTCTGTCAACCGATGCAGACAAATCTCTTACTGAGCAAATTTTTGTCGCCTTGTTGTCTTTAGAATCTCCATGGAAAGCTTGATTTTCACTCCAGAAACATGTCACAATTGCATTGCTACCAATCCCAACAAATTCAGAGTTGATGGACTCACGCAAAAATGAACCATCACTTGGATAAGGTGATTGGCTCAGTTTTGGCACAATCAATGGAACAATACCTCCTTCTCTGAAGATGACATACTGACTAGGTTGTGCTAATACTAAATCACCACCCTTTACATTGCAATTGATATAGAGCCCAAGCTCATCGTCAGGTGGTAAAAATCTCTTCGTCTTATCCTGAACTTGATTCTTGTCATAAACATTGATTGTCCAACTTGATTGATCTTTAACATCTCTCTCACCGTCCACACGACTTGCCTCTGTTGTTTTCTTGTTCATAGCTTAGGTATTTGGCATGTCTCAATACATAAAACCTCATCCAAGCATATTTCAGTATGACAAAGTGATGGATCTAGGAGAAATGTAAAATAACCTAGTCATTTTGGCCTACAATCCCTTTCAAAGGTCGTTGGAGCACCTGCTTAAAATATTTCTTGCTAATTGCTTTGCGGTTTCCTACATTGATATCACCCCCTTCCCCCAATAAACCAGTGTTAGCTGCAGAGGGCAATACCTTACTTTATGTTAACAATTGATTTTGGTCAAGGGCTAGCCATGAAACTTGGTGTGAGAAACATTGTCTTGAGGGGCGAAAGGCGAAAGCGGTCGATAAAAGACAAAAATGTGCGTAGTGTTTCAAGACTTTTTGCAGGGATTGTAAATGAGTTTAATTTGAAGGCGTCTTACTTTACCCATAGCAGTTATTTATAATAACCAAATTCCTTCAATACTCGTCACCGAACGTCACTCGAGCAATAATTTAGTTCTTAGAAAATTACATCATTTCCGCTCCTGGTTGCCAAAAACATTCTTCTTTCGCAGATTACTCTTATTAAATAAAACATATAAAAAACTAAAGCCTTACTTTAACCTTGAATGGAAGCGTAGAATTCTTCAAAGGTCTTTAATCTTTCTGTTAAGCTGTTGATAACAAGCGGTGTGTTGGCAGTAGTTGACTAGGCCATGTTTCGTCCATGTTTATCACTCAAAAAGTCCCGGGTTTCCAACAATTGATCAAAAACTGCAAAACATTCCTGGTTATTATGTTTTGTTGGTCTTCTAGATCCTAATGATAATCTTGAAACTTCAATATCAGACGGTAACGTTTTACAACCACCCAACGCGTACGACAACAAACGATTTTGTAAAGCACGGCGTGTTAGGCCATAGTTTGCTAAGGGTATTTCCCTTGGCTTTCGTATAGTGCAGTGCAGCGGCAGTTAATACGATTGCATCACTAGTTGCAATACACGCCTGTTTATAAAGAATATTCAACTTTTTCCTAAACCTTTGTGGAGTAGCTTCGAAATTTTCATGTCGACTTATTTACAATAAGCCGTCAGCCAGACAACGATTAAAACTGACAAAATCCAAGAAAGAAACTTCAAATATTTTGAAGCGCACATTAACTATAAAACTTTCCAATCATTTAAAAGATAGTTCTTTATAGGAAAGAATTAATCGGCTTATGATAAGAAACCAACGTTCAGGATCACTTTTTGTCAACCCTGAAGTGCGTAATTCTTACTGGAACGTAAGAAGCATCTCAAAAGTAAGTGGCTAGGATATAGAAGGGACACATGACGACCCCCATAAACGGGACACTATTGGATTTGGAGGTGTACTTTTTCATAGTTCGTTAAAAAGCCAGGGCATGGTCCCCCGTCCCCCTTGTTTCCTAAGTCCCTGAATATTTTCAAAAATTACTGCAATCTTGGACATGAATTATGAGACAGACTGAGGGCTTAATATAACGGTTTTATTTTTGTCTTTCCCCCCTAACTCGATGTTGACCAAATGTAGTAGAATTGTTCCATTTTTTACTTAAAGTTTCTCAAAGAGGTGAGAGGGGGGTTAATTGTTTTCAAGCCACGCTGAAGTCAATGAATTGCTAATTCTCCGTTATATTTTTGCCTTGTCTCGTCATATTTTGTCCAATATGGAGCCATTCCTTAGGAAACAAGCCTTAAGTTATTCTTTCATTACTTAACTGGTAAAACAAGGCATTCAAGGCTTATTTTTGTCGACAAATGTCATGCTTCAGGCAGCTGTATTGTACTTAAAAATACTAATAATAGAGAAGAGTGAAGAAAAGTCATATTTTGCTAAAGAAACTAAAACCCTGCGATTGCTGTTTAAGTAATGAGGGTATACTGTAACGGCATGTATACTCAAATACATCCTCAAGCCGCTTGATTTTAAATATGCTCAATAACTAATGGAGCTGGGGAATTTAACAGAAGGTTTTATCATAACTAGCATGGCAGTTGCAAAATATCAGGGTTATATTAAGCGGGGCTAAGTCCCTCCAATTTTCTAACCTACAAGAAAATATCAGCTTTAATATGAATTTAAGGATGAAAGCCACGACGAGCCACATTTGACAGATAAATAAGAAGAGTCAGAAAAAAGACATTTCTTTTATTTCATTGCATTTCGACATATCCATACTTTTTAAAATCAGGCTATTGAAGGCTTAATCAGTTAACTACGACATATTCAGGTTTACGACATTTTCAGAACGTTTCGGGACGAGCTTGTCCCATCCTCAGCTAATAGCGGGAACATTTGGGGATGAATATATATGTGAAAACCACGTATATAGTTTAGAACATACAAGAGTATAGTTTAGAAATTAAGTGCATAGTTCTTCATTTCACCGTTCCTAGCGTCTGCATCCTTGCCTTTAGAAATAGCCTCATTAAGGATGGAATGCCTTCAGCTTTTGAGAAAAAAAGAAGCAAATTTGATTTTAGATTAAAGATTAAACTGATTCCTGGAGTTTGAATTGACTCCCCTTTCTAGATCCCTACAATTTCCGTGATTCCTGCATGGATAGAAAATATCCAAAGTCCATGCTGTTTCATTTTCGTCTTCAAGAGCTGCAACTTCTTTGTCTTTAAGAATTATGCTTGACCCAGCTACGAGAAAGGACTCAAAAATATTAATTGAATCTTTAACGATAATCATATTTTTATTGCAAATGTCTCATTCTTCAAGAATTCAAAATCGAAACTTGGGATATTAGATTAAATCTTGTCTCATTGCCAATTAAAAACGCTATTAGTATTTACAGTTATTCTGTTTAATCTATAGGCATATCTCAGAATGTTTTGCTTCCCAGGCGAAGAATATGTAATGACATTAGTCGAAATGGCTGAAAATTGCGTATTTATCAAAATGCTTTGACTGTAAATGGAAAAGGATTGATTGCTACAATGCCTACATATGCAAATAGATAAACTTGCGTCGCGTTCAATTTTAGGGTTTTAATTGCAAAGGTTTTTGGTATTTTGACATTGCGTCTCTAAAAGCGCAGAAATATAATTGCTTTGTCAATACTCGACCTAGATGCTTCTTTGAAAAGATGACAAAAGATATTGGCAGATTTTCTGAGGAAATTGTAGCAATCTACCTCATCAAGTCTCGGTCCTGTTCAGAATCGAAGGAGGCTATAAAAGGCACTGGTTGAAGACAGAACAGGTCATTGCAAACCAACTTAGCGAACAAGACATACAGATTAAGATAAAGAGTGATCTCTTGGTCACAGAATTTCAACTGAAAACACAACCCACACATCATTAAAAGTGTGAGGCAAGATTTCACACCGGCTGTCAAATCAGAACTGTAATCGTCAACACAATTTGAGGACAACTCCACATTGAAGCACTCGCACCTACAGCAAGATGACATTTAACAATAGCATAATGTGCTGGAAGCTGGCAGAAGGCCTTGCAGCAGTAAAGCTCAACATCAAACTCTTCCTGACTCTTAACACTTCGGCATGTTTTGTCGGAATTATTGGAAATGCTCTTTTCTTGATCGTGCTGTTAAGATCGGAGAAACTAAAATCGCCATCAAACACCCTTCTTGGAGCCGTGAGCGTGAATGATCTTTTCAGTTGCTGCGTGGTACAACCACTTTATTTTGTGTTCTGTTGGCACGTGGCCTTCGACCAGAAGACAAAGATCAACATTTTGAAGGCTGTGGACATCTCCTTGTCATATTGTGGTGGACTAACAGTTATCTATATTGCTGTATTGAGCATCGACAGGTACATAGCAATTTGCCAACCCGTTTTTTACAGAAGAAGCGTCAGCTGCAAAACACATATTAGTATAGCCTTTCTGTGTGCTCTGGTCTGGTCTTTGGTGGTTGTACTGGAGAATTCACACCACCAACAGTTCCAGTTTATGTTCATACTTAGTTATTTGATAGCGATTTTGGTGGTTGTGTACACATATGTTGAAATATTCAAAGAGATCTTTCATCAGAAGAGGTATTGTAGAATTCTTGTTGTTTCAACCTAATTTGAATTGAAGAGCCCATGAAGCGAATAAATGTTGCACGAAGTTTAGAAAACAGTGCTGATAAATGGAGATACACAAATGTATATAGCTGTACAAAGATATATGAAAACACAAGTAACTGGTGAAAACACAAATAATAACGTTAGAAATTGCAGTATAATCATCTATAAATACCAGCGATGGCGCTAGGCTCTGCGAAGTGGAGAGTAAGATGATAATATATGCTTGATAAAATGGGCTCTCCCGGCTACACGGGGTGCAACAGAGCCACTTGGTGATAGCCGAGAGAGCACATTGTCTCAAGAGTATATGCATATATAGATCATTTAGGCAATGGCTGAGATGGAGTATAAATACTAACCATAAGGGTGCTACCCAATTGTAAATTATTAGTCTCGACCGTGGGGATCGAACCCGAGCTCACCACATTCGGAGTCACGCCACACAGGCGCAATGAAAAGTCGTGAAACTCCGATGTAGTTTTACGCAGTTCTCACCCCGGGAGACTTATTTTTTATTGTTTTGGCTATATATATATATAGGTAGATAGATGCATATATAGATGTATATAAGTATATACAGTCTGTTGTACAGTCCTCATAAAGTTTGCACGTAGAGCACGAACTAGTTAAAGACTTTATAACACGCTAAGTCCTTTGAAACCATCTAATGACTGTTTTCGCTGGAGCTTCGTTGCAAAATCATGGGAAAAAATGCCTAAATTCAGCTTCGACATAAACCTATTTATTTAGGAATAATATCTTTTATATACTTTGCAGGAACTCAATAAAGATTTCTAGCTTAAGAAGACACAGTATTAACAGATCAGAAGTCTGGAGACGCAGAAGAGAGAATCAGAAGGCATCCTTATGTGCCATACTCCTCGCGGTGTTCCTTGTCTGTTACTTTCCTCTCATTTGCAAAATGATCCACTTCATCGTAAACGACATTGTATGCTGGCATGATCTAGACACCTTCCTTTTGACTCTTTGGTCAAATTGTTTCATGTTTCTCAGCAGTGTTATTTACCCTGTTGTGTACTACACTAGAAGCAAAACTGTGAGGGATAAAATCTCTCTTTCAAACCTGTTCAATTTCAGCAGACAGAGGAACGAGGCAACAGGCTAAAAGATAACAAAACCAGTCATTCTTACATTTGGTCAAGAACGGTATGTCCAATTGAAATTGATAACAATCCGACAGGCCCATAAACCAAAAGTTCAGAAAACCATCAAGCTTTATTGCAACCTCGAATTTTGCCTCAAAACCCTTCCTAGTTTTTCTCCTTTTCTCCAAATTTTTCCCGAGCTTGCATGAGTACCTTTGAAAGAGGCCAATTAACCTTTGTTGAGGCTGTATGAAATCGAGGTTTTATGAAATTGAAGCTGGGTCTATGGCCTGAATTCTCATTAAAATGCTGAATTTTTTTCCTGCTAAACTGTTTTACTTGGGAAATATGCAAGAATAAGACTTATTCCTCCCTTTCAGTAATATTGAAATAAATAATTTGATACTTCCCTTATGGACTACTGTTGTCAGTACCTTTTTGTTTTTTGCTTTAGAAATTTTTTGGGCGAAAATTCTCCGTCCTAATTTAACTCATGTTTCTCAAAACTTCCAACACGAAAGTCGAAGCGAAGAATTTAGTCTATAGAGGTGTTTGGTCTATAAATGTCATTCAAATTTGTGGCCACACACACACACAACCCTTTACAATAAATGAACCCGCGAGTGTCCACCGGCCTGACCACATGCAAGTCCATACTTACTGGGGGTCTGGGGCCTTATATCTGGTAGGAAATTGCTGTCCATTAAAGATTCGTTGTTGTCAAAAGCCCTACAGTGCGACAATCCCGTAAGATTTACCTGTCGGCAAATTTCTGAAAATCTGTGGCAAATTTCTTGATAAATTTTCAATAAATTGTTTTCCTTTTTTTTCTATTTCGGCCCCCACTAGCTCTGGAGTGCAATAAGTATCCCTATGTGCTTCGGAAACAGAATTTTGGATCAGATTCTACCTAACATTTCGTACATAGATCCTGGTTTAGACTTCATGTGCTGGGGGCACCATTTACGTAATCAGAAATTCCAACTTGTAGATAATGACATTGAATAAAAAACCAAATTTAATCAAATAAATTCTCAATTATGCATCTAGGTAACCATCTTCATGGACCCCAAATTCCAGACAGACTTAGTAATTTTCCTTAATTACCATTTAATGGCTTGAATTTGTTCTACAAGGTTCACAAAAGCTGGAAAAGGACTTTTTGGGACGCAATAACTTTTGGAATATTTACCGCAATTTAATTTCTTTTGCTTTTATTTTGAGAACGTTAATTATAGCTTATTTTAGAAGAATGTTAATGGATATATCAGTTGCGAGTAAATCTTTTAATGTTGGATATTCCTATATCATGCACGTTCCTTGCAATCAAAACTGACCCCTAATCTCCGATTTTGAGTTACTCAATATTTAACATTTTCTCTGATTTTGCCACAATTTGATGACCATGTGCAAATATTCCTTCCAAATGATTAGAACTATGTGTGAGAAGCAATATTCTAATGAATAAGAACTTGAGTAATATTAACAATCAGAATTTTAATAACCATAGATTTACCTAAACCATATTAGCTTTAATATAATTCATTACCTTACAGTGGGAGCTGTTAACAATTTTTGCTAGAAAGCAAGCTCATTATAGCTTACTATTTACAGGAGTAGAAATTAATTATATTATACATGAGAAAAAGATTAAGAGAAATAAATAAGAATACATTGAAATAAGTTCAGCGGAAGAAACAAATGAAAATGAAAAAAATTCATGTCAGTAGCCCGACTTGTGCTGAAAAGTCTCACACAACCTTAATTTGCAGTTGTCTTCCCAGAGTTTAATCATTCTTTTAGACGCACCAAGAGTACTAAGGTCCTGAGTAGGATAAGTTTTCGATTCCATTATTGGTGGTTCGCGTTTTGCGATTTGCATTAACTTCCTTAGCTCTTTTATCGAGAGATTCAATGTCCCAGAATCTGCGCCTTCAAAGCACTCCTTCCAAGGAATTAGGAACTCCTATTGTCTGTATTTCAGCAATGGAGTGCAGCTGTTACGTTATTTGTTTAAAATTATGCTACTATATACTCTCAAGTAAATATCTACCAACCATTTAATGTTGCGTAGTCAAGCTTGGTCGTCCTCATGTACTAAGTCAAATGCGATGATGACCCAAGATGGTGGTCAAATCCAACAAAGTAGGGCCTCCTAACAAAGTTAGAAGTCATCCTTATTGTAACTCGAAGATACCCTGCCATCAGAGGTATCAGAAGAAAGGCAGGGTAAGGGGAGAGAAAGCAATGCCTTATAAGGTAAAAAAAAAATGAAAGCAAAACAACTTGGCCATTTTGCAAGGGGCAACAGGGCAAGTCTCTGAAATGAAACTTGGCAGACAAGGCTTAAACATTTGATCAAGCAACAAAGCGATGGGCTGTTTCAAGGGGTCTCCTGAAGAGGCTACCAGCCGCTACGGTGTGCGTCATCCTATCTTTTCTTGTCGTAAACACACGGGATAATGAAGGATCTGATTGGACTTACTTGTTTGCTGAGGATTTTCTCAGACATATAGACTTAATAAAAGCCGTTTTTCTCTGTGTTTGCCATCACTTGGGGAAACCGCGTGAAAACAATTAAGCGACATTGTGTTGTAAAATTCGAGAAAATCCCCACTTACACTTGCGTGGGACTTACCACTCTGTATCACTTAACAACGAAGTAGTGCTCGAGTTATCTTTGTAGGGGCGATCAAGTTCATGAAACTTTTTAGATATTTCTTGACCTTACTCAAGTAGGCACAAAGAGACCGACATGATTAATGCAGTTATTTATAACAGAAACTTGCAATTACGCAAGGATTTTTGGACTAACTTCTACATGAAGGCTCTACCAACGAATAGAAAAAAGATTTTGGGATATAGGTTGACAAAAAACTAAGTCTGTCGGCTTCCACTTTTTTCCTACAAATTACTGGCCTCAGAAAGTGTCAAATTTTGACTAAAATTAAAAGCAATCGACTTGCCATTTTTTAAACACATTTCTGGACTGAAAATATGCCAAATTTTGACCAAAAACAACAGCTATCGACTTGACTTTTTTTCGCGAAAATTTGTAGCGTTGAAAAGTTTCCATTTTTGACTAAAACATCAGGCTATCACCTCACATTTTTCAAAAAGATAAATGAATCGTAAAAAAAAATAAAAATCTTGGCCAGAAAATGATGAATTGAAATATTGCCCAATTCGAACCAAAAGGTAGGCTGTAGGCTTGCCATTTTTGTCAAAAATATATGGTTTCAAAAAGAGGCCAATTTTGGCTGAAAAGTGGCTATAGGCTTAACATTTTACTCAAAAATTTATAGTTTGAAAAAGTTGCCAAATTTGGCTAAAAAGTAAGGCTATAGGCTTGCCATTTTGGTCAAAAATTCATGGTTTCAAAAAGTGGCCAATTCTGACTAAGAAGTAAGGCTACAGCCTTGCCAGTATGGTCAAAAATTTATGGCGTCAAAAATGGGCCAATTTTGCCTAAAAAGTAAGGTTATAGGCTTGCAATTTTGATCAAACATTCATGGTTTCAAAAAGAGGCCAACTCTGGCTAAAAAGTAAGGCTATAGGCTTGCCATCTGGTCAAAAATTCATGGTTGCAAAAAGTGGCCAATTTTGCCTAAAAAGTAAGGCTATAGGCTTGCCATTTTGGTCAAAAATTCATGGTTTGAAAAAGTGGCCAATATTGCCTAAAAAGTAAGGCTATAGGCTTGCCAATTTTGGTCAAAAATGTATGGTTTCAAAAATGGGCCAATTTTGCCTAAAATGTAAGGCTATAGGCTAGCCATTTTAGTCAAAAATTCATGGTTTCAAAAAGTGGCTAATTTTGACTAAAAGGTAAAGCTATAGGCTTCCCATTTTGGTCAAAAATTCATGGTTTCAAAAAGTGGCCAAATTTGACTAAAAGGTAAAGCTATAGGCTTCCCATTTTGGTCAAAAATTCATGGTTTCAAAAAGTGGCCAATTTTGACTAAAAAGTAAGGCAATAGCCTTGCCATTTTGGTCCAAAATTCATGGTTTCAAAAAGTGTCCATTTTTGCTTAAAAAGTAAGGCTATAGCCTTGCCATTTTGGTCAAAAATTAATGGTTTGAAAACTGGGCCGATTTTGCCTAAAAAGTAAGGCTATAGTCTTCCCACTTTGGTCAAAAATGTATGGTTTGAAAAATGGGCCAATTTTGCCTAAAAAGTAAGGCTATAGGCTTGCCAATTTGGTCAAAAATTTATGGTTTGAAAAATTGGCCATTTTTGCCTAAAAAGTAAGGCTATAGGCTTGCCATTTTGTTCAAAAATTTATGGTTTCAAAAATAGGCCAATTTTGCCTAAAATGTAAGGCTATAGGCTTGCCATTTTGGTCAAAAATTTATTGTTTGAAAAATGGGCGAATTGTGGCTAAAAAGTAAGGCTATAGGCTTGCTATTTTGGTCAAAAATTTATGGTTTGAAAAATGGGCCAATTGTGGCTAAAAAGTAAGGCTATAGACTTGCCATTTTGGTCAAAAATTCATGGTTTGAAAAAGAGGCCAATTTTGCCTAAAAAGTAAGGCTATAGGCTTGCCAATTTGGTCAAAAATTTATGGTTTGAAAAATTGGCCATTTTTGCCTAAAAAGTAAGGCTATAGGCTTGCCATTTTGTTCAAAAATTTATGGTTTCAAAAATAGGCCAATTTTGCCTAAAATGTAAGGCTATAGGCTTGCCATTTTGGTCAAAAATTTATTGTTTGAAAAATGGGCGAATTGTGGCTAAAAAGTAAGGCTATAGGCTTGCTATTTTGGTCAAAAATTTATGGTTTGAAAAATGGGCCAATTGTGGCTAAAAAGTAAGGCTATAGACTTGCCATTTTGGTCAAAAATTCATGGTTTGAAAAAGAGGCCAATTTTGCCTAAAAAGTAAGGCTATTGGCTTGCCATTTTGGTCAAAAATTTATGGTTTCAAAATGTGGCCAATTTTGGCTAAAAGTAAGGCTTTAGTCTTGCCACTTTGGTCAAAAATGTATGGTTTGAAAAATGGGCCAATTTTTCCTAAAAATTAAGGCTATAGGCTTGCCATTTTGGTCAAAAATTTATGGTTTCAAAAATGGACCAATTTTGCCTAAAATGTAAGGCTATAGGCTTGCCATTTTGGTCAAAAATTCATGGTTTGAAAAAGTGGCCAAGTTTGCCTAAAAAGTAAGGCTATAGACTTGCCATTTTGGTCAAAAATTGATGGGTTGACAAATGGGCCAATTTTGCCTAAAAAGTAAGGCTATAGACTTGCCATTTTGGTCAAAAATTGATGGTTTGAAAAATGGACCAATTTTGCCTAAAATGTAAGGCTATAGACTTGCCATTTTGGTCAAAAATTGATGGTTTGAAAAATGGGCCAATTTTGCCTAAAAAGTAAGGCTATAGGCTTGCCATTTTGGTCAAAAATTCATGGTTTGAAAAAGAGGCCAATTTTGCCTAAAAAGTAAGGCTATGGGCTTGCCATTTTGGTCAAAAATTTATGGTTTGAAAAATGGGCAAATTGTGGCTAAAAAGTAAGGCTATAGGCTTGGCATTTTGGTCAAAAAATTTATGGGTTGAAAAATGGGCCAATTTTGCCTAAAAAGTAAGGCTATAGGCTTGCAATTTTGATCAAAAATTTATGGTTTCAAAATGTGGCCAATTTTGGCTAAAAGTAAGGCTTTAGTCTTGCCACTTTGGTCAAAAATGTATGGTTTGAAAAATGGGCCAATTTTTCCTAAAAATTAAGGCTATAGGCTTGCCATTTTGGTCAAAAATTTATGGTTTCAAAAATGGACCAATTTTGCCTAAAATGTAAGGCTATTGGCTTGGCATTTTGGTCAAAAAATTTATGGTTTGAAAAATGGGCAAATTGTGGCTAAAAAGTAAGGCTATAGGCTTGGCATTTTGGTCAAAAAATTTATGGTTTGAAAAATGGGCCAATTTTGCCTAAAAAGTAAGGCTATAGGCTTGCCATTTCGGTCAGAAATTTATGGTTTCAAAAATGGACCAATTTTGCCTAAAATGTAAGGCTATAGGCTTGGCATTTTGGTCAAAAAATTTATGGTTTGAAAAATGGGCAAATTGTGGCTAAAAAGTAAGGCTATAGGCTTGGCATTTTGGTCAAAAAATTTATGGTTTGAAAAATGGGCCAATTTTGCCTAAAAAGTAAGGCTATAGGCTTGCCATTTTGATCAAAAATTTATGGTTTCAAAATGTGGCCAATTTTGGCTAAAAGTAAGGCTTTAGTCTTGCCACTTTGGTCAAAAATGTATGGTTTGAAAAATGGGCCAATTTTTCCTAAAAATTAAGGCTATAGGCTTGCCAATTTGGTCAAAAATTTATGGTTTGAAAAATTGGCCATTTTTGCCTAAAAAGTAAGGCTATAGGCTTGCCATTTTGTTCAAAAATTTATGGTTTCAAAAATAGGCCAATTTTGCCTAAAATGTAAGGCTATAGGCTTGCCATTTTGGTCAAAAATTTATTGTTTGAAAAATGGGCAAATTGTGGCTAAAAAGTAAGGCTATAGGCTTGCTATTTTGGTCAAAAATTTATGGTTTGAAAAATGGGCCAATTGTGGCTAAAAAGTAAGGCTATAGACTTGCCATTTTGGTCAAAAATTCATGGTTTGAAAAAGAGGCCAATTTTGCCTAAAAAGTAAGGCTATTGGCTTGCCATTTTGGTCAAAAATTTATGGTTTCAAAATGTGGCCAATTTTGGCTAAAAGTAAGGCTTTAGTCTTGCCACTTTGGTCAAAAATGTATGGTTTGAAAAATGGGCCAATTTTTCCTAAAAATTAAGGCTATAGGCTTGCCATTTTGGTCAAAAATTTATGGTTTCAAAAATGGACCAATTTTGCCTAAAATGTAAGGCTATAGGCTTGCCATTTTGGTCAAAAATTCATGGTTTGAAAAAGTGGCCAAGTTTGCCTAAAAAGTAAGGCTATAGACTTGCCATTTTGGTCAAAAATTGATGGGTTGACAAATGGGCCAATTTTGCCTAAAAAGTAAGGCTATAGACTTGCCATTTTGGTCAAAAATTGATGGTTTGAAAAATGGACCAATTTTGCCTAAAATGTAAGGCTATAGACTTGCCATTTTGGTCAAAAATTGATGGTTTGAAAAATGGGCCAATTTTGCCTAAAAAGTAAGGCTATAGGCTTGCCATTTTGGTCAAAAATTCATGGTTTGAAAAAGAGGCCAATTTTGCCTAAAAAGTAAGGCTATGGGCTTGCCATTTTGGTCAAAAATTTATGGTTTGAAAAATGGGCAAATTTTGCCTAAAATGTAAGGCTATAGACTTGCCATTTTGGTCAAAAATTGATGGTTTGAAAAATGGGCCAATTTTGCCTAAAAAGTAAGGCTATAGGCTTGCCATTTTGGTCAAAAATTCATGGTTTGAAAAAGAGGCCAATTTTGCCTAAAAAGTAAGGCTATGGGCTTGGCATTTTGGTCAAAAAATTTATGGTTTGAAAAATGGGCCAATTTTGCCTAAAAAGTAAGGCTATAGGCTTGCCATTTCGGTCAGAAATTTATGGTTTCAAAAATGGACCAATTTTGCCTAAAATGTAAGGCTATAGGCTTGGCATTTTGGTCAAAAAATTTATGGTTTGAAAAATGGGCAAATTGTGGCTAAAAAGTAAGGCTATAGGCTTGGCATTTTGGTCAAAAAATTTATGGTTTGAAAAATGGGCCAATTTTGCCTAAAAAGTAAGGCTATAGGCTTGCCATTTCGGTCAGAAATTTATGGTTTCAAAAGTGGGCCAATTTTGCCTAAAAAGTAAGGCTATAGACTTGCCATTTTGGTCAAAAATTGATGGTTTGAAAAATGAGCCAATTTTGCCTAAAAAGTAAGGCTATAGGCTTGCCATTTTGGTCAAAAATTCATGGTTTGAAAAAGAGGCCAATTTTGCCTAAAAAGTAAGGCTATGGGCTTGCCATTTTGGTCAAAAATTTATGGTTTGAAAAATGGGCAAATTGTGGCTAAAAAGTAAGGCTATAGGCTTGGCATTTTGGTCAAAAAATTTATGGGTTGAAAAATGGGCCAATTTTGCCTAAAAAGTAAGGCTATAGGCTTGCCATTTTGGTCAAAAATTCATGGTTTGAAAAAGAGGCCAATTTTGCCTAAAAAGTAAGGCTATGGGCTTGCCATTTTGGTCA
This sequence comes from Catostylus mosaicus, assembly GCA_964019065.1. Classification (NCBI taxonomy): domain Eukaryota; kingdom Metazoa; phylum Cnidaria; class Scyphozoa; order Rhizostomeae; family Catostylidae; genus Catostylus; species Catostylus mosaicus. Next base: position 6,495,114 of record OZ025197.1, read on the forward strand.
AAAATTTATGGTTTCAAAATGTGGCCAATTTTGGCTAAAAGTAAGGCTTTAGTCTTGCCACTTTGGTCAAAAATGTATGGTTTGAAAAATGGGCCAATTTTTCCTAAAAATTAAGGCTATAGGCTTGCCATTTTGGTCAGAAATTTATGGTTTCAAAAATGGACCAATTTTGCCTAAAATGTAAGGCTATAGGCTTGCCATTTTGGTCAAAAATTCATGGTTTGAAAAAGTGGCCAAGTTTGCCTAAAAAGTAAGGCTATAGACTTGCCATTTTGGTCAAAAATTGATGGGTTGACAAATGGGCCAATTTTGCCTAAAAAGTAAGGCTATAGACTTGCCATTTTGGTCAAAAATTGATGGTTTGAAAAATGGACCAATTTTGCCTAAAATGTAAGGCTATAGACTTGCCATTTTGGTCAAAAATTGATGGTTTGAAAAATGGGCCAATTTTGCCTAAAAAGTAAGGCTATAGGCTTGCCATTTTGGTCAAAAATTCATGGTTTGAAAAAGAGGCCAATTTTGCCTAAAAAGTAAGGCTATGGGCTTGCCATTTTGGTCAAAAATTTATGGTTTGAAAAATGGGCAAATTTTGCCTAAAATGTAAGGCTATAGACTTGCCATTTTGGTCAAAAATTGATGGTTTGAAAAATGGGCCAATTTTGCCTAAAAAGTAAGGCTATAGGCTTGCCATTTTGGTCAAAAATTCATGGTTTGAAAAAGAGGCCAATTTTGCCTAAAAAGTAAGGCTATGGGCTTGGCATTTTGGTCAAAAAATTTATGGTTTGAAAAATGGGCCAATTTTGCCTAAAAAGTAAGGCTATAGGCTTGCCATTTCGGTCAGAAATTTATGGTTTCAAAAATGGACCAATTTTGCCTAAAATGTAAGGCTATAGGCTTGGCATTTTGGTCAAAAAATTTATGGTTTGAAAAATGGGCAAATTGTGGCTAAAAAGTAAGGCTATAGGCTTGGCATTTTGGTCAAAAAATTTATGGTTTGAAAAATGGGCCAATTTTGCCTAAAAAGTAAGGCTATAGGCTTGCCATTTCGGTCAGAAATTTATGGTTTCAAAAGTGGGCCAATTTTGCCTAAAAAGTAAGGCTATAGACTTGCCATTTTGGTCAAAAATTGATGGTTTGAAAAATGAGCCAATTTTGCCTAAAAAGTAAGGCTATAGGCTTGCCATTTTGGTCAAAAATTCATGGTTTGAAAAAGAGGCCAATTTTGCCTAAAAAGTAAGGCTATGGGCTTGCCATTTTGGTCAAAAATTTATGGTTTGAAAAATGGGCAAATTGTGGCTAAAAAGTAAGGCTATAGGCTTGGCATTTTGGTCAAAAAATTTATGGGTTGAAAAATGGGCCAATTTTGCCTAAAAAGTAAGGCTATAGGCTTGCCATTTTGGTCAAAAATTCATGGTTTGAAAAAGAGGCCAATTTTGCCTAAAAAGTAAGGCTATGGGCTTGCCATTTTGGTCAAAAATTTATGGTTTCAAAATGTGGCCAATTTTGGCTAAAAGTAAGGCTTTAGTCTTGCCACTTTGGTCAAAAATGTATGGTTTGAAAAATGGGCCAATTTTTCCTAAAAATTAAGGCTATAGGCTTGCCATTTTGGTCAGAAATTTATGGTTTCAAAAATGGACCAATTTTGCCTAAAATGTAAGGCTATAGGCTTGGCATTTTGGTCAAAAAATTTATGGTTTGAAAAATGGGCAAATTGTGGCTAAAAAGTAAGGCTATAGGCTTGGCATTTGGGTCAAAAAATTTATGGTTTGAAAAATGGGCCAATTTTGCCTAAAAAGTAAGGCTATAGGCTTGCCATTTCGGTCAGAAATTTATGGTTTCAAAAATGGGCCAATTTTGCCTAAAAAGTAAGGCTATAGGCTTGCCATTTTGGTCAAAAATTCATGGTTTGAAAAAGTGGCCAAGTTTGCCTAAAAAGTAAGGCTATAGACTTGCCATTTTGGTCAAAAATTTATGGTTTCAAAAATGGACCAATTTTGCCTAAAATGTAAGGCTATAGGCTTGCCATTTTGGTCAAAAATTTATGGTTTGAAAAATGGGCAAATTGTGGCTAAAAAGTAAGGCTATAGGCTTGGCATTTTGGTCAAAAAATTTATGGTTTCAAAAATGGACCAATTTTGCCTAAAATGTAAGGCTATAGGCTTGCCATTTCGGTCAGAAATTTATGGTTTGAAAACTGGGCCGATTTTGCCTAAAAAGTAAGGCTATAGGCTTGTCATTTTGGTCAAAAAATTTATGGTTTGAAAAATGGGCCAATTTTGACTAAAAAGTAAGGCTATAGGCTTGCCATTTTGGTCAAAAATTTATGGTTTGAAAATGGGCCAATTTTGTCTAAAAGTAAGCCTATAGGCTTGCCATTTTGGTTAAAAATTTATGGTTTGAAAAATGGGCCAATTTTTCCTAAAAATTAAGGCTATAGGCTTGCCATTTTGGTCAAAAATTTATGGTTTGAAAAATGGGCCAATTTTGCCTAAAAAGTAAGGCTATAGGCTTGCCATTTTGGTCAAAAATTTATGGTTTGAAAAATGGGCTAATTTTGCCTAAAAAGTAAGGCTATAGGCTTGCCATTTTGGTCAAAAAGTTATGGTTTGAAAAAATGAGCAAATTTTGCCTAAAAGTAAGGCTATAGCCTTGCCATTTCCGTCAAAAAGTTATGGTTTGAAAAAATGGGCAGATTTTGCCTAAAAAGTAAGGCTATAGGCTTGCCATTTTATTGAAAAATTTATGGTTTAAAAAAGTGACCAATTTTGGGTAAAAAGTAAGACTATAGGCTTGCCTTTTGTCCGAAATGTTTTGGTCTGAAAAAGTTTTCACGCTGGTAAAAAAAGTAACGCTATAAGCTTGCCCTTTTTCCCAAGAGTTTGTGGTAGGAAATAGTGTCCAAAATTGACCAAGAATAAAGGATATAGGTTTGCCTTTGTCTCCAAAAATTGGTGGTTCTTAAGAGCGCCCAAAACGGATGAAAATGTAAGGTTATGGGCATACAATTATAAGTTAAAAATTGATTGTCGGGAGATAGTATGCTAGCCCAGGATGGCCCCTTATCAAGCATGGGAAAGATGCTGTTGATAAAAATATTGAGAGTTTGCTTTACAAGAAAAGTTTAACGGTAATGGCTGTAACGGCAGAATAACGTGCATGGTGAAGCTTTATGACAAACAAGCTATTTACAAGCATCGTATTGAGAAAACAAGTAGTTTCCAAGAATAGAAAGATGCTAGTTTGAAAGAAGTAGCAAATACATGTACGATCTTTATTAATTACTTTATGTACAATTCAAAATCTATACATATAAGTCTTACTGCTTCACCCCTGAAGCAACGACCTCCTTCAGAGACATGAAATTGGTCAACTTGTGATCAAAGTCAATGAGTCTGTCTTCAGGTTCTTTGTACTTTCGTGTCATATTTCTCCCTAAGTATCGAATAAGCTCACATTGTGTTTCAAAACTTTCCAATTTCTTCTTATATTTGTTTCTCACATATTCACTCGCCTTGGGATTGTAGGCTAGGATGAAACAAATATAAAATTAAGATGAAGAATGATGCATTAGACAGTTAATACAGACAAATAATACAGTTGGTAGCTATTGCTCTGAGCTAAAGTGGGAAAGGTAAAATTATATATATTCATATCTACTAATTGCTCTGATGATGGTCGGATAAGGGCCGAAATTAGTTGGCATTGATGAAAAAGCGCAAAAGATTAATTTGATGCCTATTTCTTGAAAGAGTTATTGCCCTATTCTGCTGGTTCATTATTAGAACGAAAAATAAGACCTGTCAAAGGGCAGATGAGGTCAAGTTGAGTCAAAGGTCATCATACATTGACCCCTGGATCAATGTCGTTTCTGAAGAGCCAACACGGCATCAGTTCTGGCACAAAGCAGCGAGTCGTTCCTGTTCCCACTTCAGCTACACTGATCTGTCGAACAACAGAACTTCTTGTGAAGGGACGCTGCTCTGCGCCACACAGCCTCGTCATCCGAGGCGTAACCTTAGCTTATTTGGCAGCACGTGGTTAGTTAATCATTAGTTTTGACAAAGGATAAACGGACCTACCTTTCAAATGATATGCCACGTATAACAAAGCAGATTGCTTCACCGATAGAAAAGGGAATTTCGGTTTCAGGCAACCAACAGCAGTAGCAGCTTTTCTAATTGCAACCTCGAGAGTTTGCTCCATGTACCCTAGCATAGGCAATCCAGATATTGGAATCGGTTCTCGCTTGGGTGGAAGCTTATTAGGTAATGATAAGCTCGAGTACTTTTCAGGTAATCTGAAAGAAAGAAAAATCACATTGTAAGGTAATGTGTTATTAATATTGTAATATATCGACACCGACAGAGCGGACTCATGTAGAAGAGACATTCCAATACCAAATTTGAAGAGAATGGAAGATTTTGTGCACACAAGATCAGTCGCACAGGATTGAAAGGCTTGGAGAAAGTTCGCAGAAGTTCATTACATTTTGATTAAGAAAGCAAACCTCATGAATTTCTCCCGTTTTGCTTCAGACAAAAATAGATACAAGCAACCTTTGTACTTCGCAACAAGTTCAGAATCACCTGGAATCAGCGCCTCGTATCTGAAATAAACAGATGACAAAATAATTAACGAGGCAGCATTAAACAGTTTAAAATGGGTAGTTATTTCTGAGATTATAGAAACTGTATTGAGGGTAAGAAGTTGGAGAGGCTATGGAGAGTTTTCTGTTACAGGCCTTAATTGTCAAAGAGCAGGGCTTATTAGCTTGCTTTAGAAAGCATTTCCAACAACAAACAATTTCTGTAAAGATGAGAAAACAGTTAAATTCCAGTACTTCCACAACGCACTTTTAGCATTAAAAACCACTTAATTCAGCTATATCTTAAAGCAAGAATGCGACAGCATAGACGGAGGAAAGGGGAATCTCTGCACTTAGTTATATTCTTGTCGAGAAATTATAGGTGCCATGCCCGTTTAATATAACTCTAAATTTCAGCCACTGTTTCATTTCAATAAAATCAAATGTTGCATGAAGTAATCAAAACAAAATAAAACTGAAGATACCTGAGATCTCCATCAAGGTACGTAACAGGGCAATACCCCATCATTTCTATTTGAACAGGAAACATTTCCTTCACATCGGAACCAGTTAGTTTCTTTGGCAAAAGTTCCTCAGGTGGTAACTGTTTATCAACATGTGGAGGAGTGTAGCGTTCTGGATTCTCAAGGAAAATCCCCAACTCTAATTCGCTAGCCATTTTGTAATAATGTCCGCGGAATTCTGCTGCGAATTTTTGGGTCTCTTCGACGAAGCAGTCAACCAGTTCACCTTTATCTACGTAGCTGACAGGACAATAATGACCAAAAATACCCAAACGGCTGTTAAGTTGGGACGAAGTGACGCAAAGTTCAGATATACAAGCTGCCTTGTCTAGAATGAAACAACATCAGATTAAATGTCTGTGCATATGATTTATGTGATTCCAGTATTGCAGCAGAGAAACGATAAACCAAATTTCCGGTATTCATTATGAAATTGGATATATAAAGTGATATTTTAAAATTTGAGACCATTCCATCCCTGTTTCCTGAAGGGTAGCCAGCTATGCTATAGTGTAGCCCTCCAAAAACATGTGAAATTGAAAACTTAAAGAATGATTTCATATCGTTAGGTAAACTAATTTCCATCACAACCCACCTTGCACAGTTCTTTGAAGATATACCTGAATCTTCTTGACAATACCTTTCACTTCTGTCAATGCTGAGTTCCATATTTTCCACTTCGACTCCTCACCATTGATGACAACTAGATTTCGATGTTGGCCCTGGTACCATGCTCTGATTGGTCCAATTGAATTAAAATATGCGCTTAATTTTACTGCGGTGATCATGTGACTGTCATGCAATGGTAGAATCCTGTAGAATTAAAAGATGCAAAATTACGGTTTTGAAGAACTGTTTCGAACAAACTGTACTGCAAAACTCATAAAATGCTCGAAAAGCAACAGCATAATTTGGAAAACGTTGAAGATAAATGCTAAGCTATTTCTTGCTCTATTGAAAAGCGTTGTTTGGGGTTTGCCCCAAATCGAGAGTGCCCAGGCCGTGTCGAAATTTTATACAGCAATATGAAATAAACTCTGTGATTATATACAACACCCATTTGATATTGTTTCAGGATTCAAGAAACTGAGTATCAACCAACAAAATACCACGCGAGCAAATTGTTAAACTAACTTACCAACAAACAAACTAACAAACTAAGCAACTAACCAACCAATGAGCCTACTTACTGACTCACCTACTCACCAACCAACCAACCAACCAACCAACCAAACAACCAACCAACCAATCAACTAATCAACCAATCAACCAACCAACAACTCAACCTTGCGAAGAACCAACTCAGTTAACTAGCCAAGCTACCTACACCCCAAAAAGCATAGCAGCTAAGTAATCAACCAGCGAACAATAACTACCAATTTACCTATCTACCAGCCAACCAACCAATCTATTAACCAGGAAAGTGACCTGCAAACTAAGCAACCATATAAGGCCAATGAAACAAGAATCCACGAATACATTTACTGCCTTACCTGCTTGGAGATGTCCTGTCTATATCAGCCCTGAAAAACACCGTTCTGCTATCCACAGTCATTTCAATTACTTTGTAAGGAATGATGCTTCTCTCTGTAAGAAATTGAATCTGTCTTGCCACAACTGGGTAGCCATCTAAAATATACCTAAAAAATAAGAGAACAGTTGGAAACAAGAAGCCAAATAAGATTTAAATTAGGCGAGGATACCTAAGATATCAAAATGTCTCATGGTTGGATCTTTAAAGAAGACAATGACGATGATTAGCGATGATGATGATGATTATGATGATGATGATTAAGATGATGATGACGATGATGATGATGATGATGATGATTAAGATGATGATGATGATGATGATGATGATGATGATGATGATGATGATGATGATGATGATGATGATGATGATGATGATGATGATGATGATGATGATGATGATGATGATTAAGATTATGATGATGATGATGATGATGATGATGATGATGATGATGATGATGATGATGATGATGATGATGATGATGATGATGATGATGATGATGATGACGATGATGATGATGATGATGATGATGATGATGATTAAGATGATGATGATTGTGATGATGATGATGATGATGATGACGATGACGATGAAGATGACGATGACGGCAATGTTATTGATGATGATGATGACCCTGACAATAACAACAACCGAAGATGATAAGAGAAGATGACTTTGCTAAGCATCTTACCCTCTAGTTTGACACTGCATGTCTAAAATCGATACATCAATTGCTTGTGCTACCAGTTCATCTGGGACAGTTTCTCCAGTTTTCAAAAATTCCATTATCTGCCTAGCAAGTGAACTTTGACTTTGGTATGTCGTCACATTACGTAATGCTTCGCCAGCAGATAAACGCTTGACGCCGTACTCTTGGACAAATCGATTTGATACTAAGAGATAAAAATCATATGTTGTTGATGGTACCCAGGACATTATCAAGGCATGAAACAAAACAGAAGCACTCTCACAGATTCTAGGAAACTTAACGATTCCACGGCTGGCAGCCACAAGGATGGCTGACAAGGGAAACCAGAATACCACTTTCGGACGCGCAATATCTTTTAAACGAGAAGAATTTATCTAACTTAAACTGTTAGGGTAGAGCATAACTTAGAGTACGGTATCGTACATGAAGATAACTCAACGTTTTCAATGAATTTCAAATATAAATTGCAATAGATCCATCCCTTCTTTGTGTTTTATTTTATATACTTGTAACGGAGAAACTTTTCCTGCTGTGAAGGGTGCAAGCAAAGGTAAGAAGCAGTTGTGACTTTGTTTTTCTATCTTAATAAAAGAAATAAAACAAATTCAGAGTTTACGTTTCTACATACGACAGGACAGACCTGCGTAAAATGATGTCAAAGCATGTTTTGATGAAAGAAAGTATTGAAGCCTATATATATTGAACTGAAATAAGCGTCCTGCAAGCGAGGTCAATGACGAAAAGAGGTTAATGACATTGGTCTAGTGCTTAAGCGTCACACAGATGGTCAAGGTGTAAACACAATATTGTGCCTCTCTCTGCCCATGAGTATAAACGAGTACCTGGTCTACAGGGCTTTTGAAGCAAAAATCAAGAAATGTCTAGGTCTAAAGAGAGTATACCGATTGTTGACTGTTTCCGTGTTTCCACATGGTTGCATGGAGCTACAGGGGCTCGAGATTGCATAATTTTACACACATTCCACGCTGCCTACAAATATAGTTTTCAATTTGTACTTACGTGTAGTTTTGCCGGATTTTGGAGGTCCAACAATAGCTAAGCGAATGGGTATTATAGGCTTTGGAGCTGGTTGATGTAGATATTTGAATGGACACATAATGAATTTCTCTTTGTTTTCTTCATTGCAGAAAAAGTAGATGTGTTGCCGATATATGATCGGCAACATTGATTTTCTGTTGGCTTCATAAGGTGGCAGAACATTTCCTTCCGAAAGCTGAAAAGAAGAATAAGACACTTCAAAGAGCAATTCAAGCCGTCATTTTTAAGGGAATTTCATGAACGGAAGCACAAAACGTACGATTTAAGGATACAAAATCTCCGTAACTGCCACTAATAAAAATAGCCAACATTGGATAAGTTCCACTAATATTAAGAGGTAGTTTCTTTTGGAGATTTCTCCATGGAAGCACCCAAAATAAGTCAAGAATTTTGAATTTTAAAAAGGAAAACAATTAGGAATGACAAGAGGTGCACCTGCAAAAGATGGCTTGAGCGTAATCAACGCAATAAAATTGATTTGTAATTATTAATTCTATTCTAGATTTATGCCTTTTATTTATTGCAAATAGCAACTTTTAAATTGATATCATTGAGATTATATTAAAATTCGAAACTCTCTTTCGAATGAGGCAAGTAGTAATCGAGACCAGATTGCAAAGGGGGCAAAACAAAAAGATTTCCTTTAAAGAACAGGATACAGAAGCAAAAGGAGTGGCGTCGTCGCCGGAAGGGGGCAGGGGAGGCAAAGGGCCCATTTCTCCCCTATAAAATATTATATCGGATTTGTGGGAAAATGTTAGGTTACACTTCACATCTTGTCGGAAAAGTTTATGAATCTACCAAAGTGTAGTGATCTCTTATACGTAGTGTTACTAATTCAAATTTGAGTTCGAACAATTTTGTCGGCAATTTATGTCACTTGCCCCCCCCCCCTTGAAACCGAGGTACCACGACTAAGCAAGCAAGAGCACAAAAAGATCGACATTTAACAAAACCTGTAAATTACCTGAACTGGGCACCATCTGCCAAATTTGCTGTATTGTTTGTATCCATGGATTAACATCTTTTTAGCAAGTGTTGAATTAATTGATTGCGAACGGTCAAAAAGACTTCCACGATTTTCTACAATCGACTTCAAGTTCTTTTCGATGACAAACTGGACGATTCTCGCTTTCTTGCCAGCCTCGATATCAACTCGAGGTATCATGAACTCTTCGAAAACTTCCTACGGTGCAAAGAAACAAGTGAGTAAGACACAGCTCACGTGCAAAATGACAATACCTATTGTATGGAAGTAATAATATTTCTGATGACGTTATTAGAAGAATACTTGAGCTGACAATAAAAATTCATCCATGCCACATGCAGGCGCTTAGTAAACTTCACGTTGAATGTATTCGCATTTATTCATGTAGTAACATTATTCACGTTTATTACTAGGGCATGTTTTGAAAAAATACAACTCCAAAAAAAAATTTCATGTACCTGTAACAGGCTAACAGCTTCGATTTCTGTGTCATATTTCTCAGCGAGCTCCATCTTGATTCGATCGGTAGCCTCTTCTTCGGTTTCTTCTTCCTCTTCTTCTTCATCCTCCTCCTCCTCTTCAGCCATCTCAGCCTCAATCACAGCATCAATATCTTCTTCATCATCCTCTTCATCTTCGTCTTCTTCCTCTATTTGATCATCACTGTCTTCATTGCTATCTAACGAGGACCGGCGTGCAAACTACACACGAGAGAAAACAAAGCTCAGTAGACTGATAAAGTAGATACAAACAACCAGCCAGAAATTAAACTGTTTATGACATTGGCCTGAAGCTTAAGCGCCACAAAGATGGCCAGGGTGTAATACAAAATTGTGTCTTTCTCTACCAGTTATATAAATGGGTACCTGGTTCGTAGTTTTGAGCTCCGTCTTGGACTCAAATCCGACATGCAAATACAAATAGGGACCGTAGGAAAGTGGAAAGTCGGTAGAGCAGCCTCCGCAGTGGCTAAAAACGGAGTTTAAACCATAGCTTTAAGCTTTTTATAATTAAATTTTGCACTCAAAGAAGAAATTTATTGAGACCAGTGAATAAAACATTTGTCAAAAAAACGCGACAGTTGACAACTAAATATGCTTTCCAATTTATCAAAACTTACCTCTTTATCAGCTTTTTTCTGAGCAATTTCTTTTAATTTAGTTTCCTTCCTGCGCTCCTTCTCTTCATTCTGAAAAAGTTTTCATATTTATTGAAATGGTGGTGTATAAGCAGGCAATTAAATTGTGGATAATGAGGAGTTTGAAGCAGAGAAATTGACAACTTGGTTGAAATGATTGCTGCATTGCGAGAATAAACCTGATTTTAAGTATAAAGTAAACTGACATGGAACAGGAAGTATAAGCATTTATGCTAGGAGGACCTTGCGCCTCCGTCCTTGCCAAAAACATTCAGAGTGGATAACCTTCACCTCTCAGCCTATACCAGCTTAATAGTGCCATCATGTTTCACTTCATACCTACATGTTTCTCTGTACCAAAATAAGAGTAAGAGGTGATAAAGTATAAGAGCTCATACCCTCTTCTTCAGCTTTTTTTCTAATTCTTTCTGCTTTTTGGCCAATTTCTTGTCTCTCTTTTTCCTCCATTTGTCAAGCAACGGCGGTAGCAGTCTTTTGATGATGTCATTTTCCTCTGTTGCTAAATTTATAACACAGTCGAGATAAAACCCAGACTCAGTCAAGTACCGGGCCTCTTCCGGCGTTCTTGGAAAGCCTTCCAAAATAAATCCAGTTGACCTACAAGCAAAGAATACTTATGTTGAATCTACACGCGACAGTGAAACAATCCGTTGAAATCTAAAGAAAAGCCATGTTTTGATTCCAGGGCCATCGCTCTGGATTTCCCAGGACTGCACCTGAAAATCCCCAAAACAAGTTTGTTCTATGGTGGTGCAAAGACAAGATACAAAATACAAGTTATTTACAGAGAGAGATACACCAATGCCATATTGAAAAGGAATGGAAACAGCAATACTGTTGTGACTATTCGCGACATTCACAACATCGGGCAACATCCTACAACGCTCTGCAACACACAACTACAATTTGCAATATCTCACAAGACTCTGCGACACGTAATAATACTCTGTAACATCCAACAACTCACTGCAACATATAACAAGCATATGCAACACCCCAATAAATTCTGCAACACAATAATGACACGCTCTACAACACAACAAAACAATTTGCAACACTCTACATCATCTGCAACATTCCCACAACACTCTACGACACATCATAACACTCTACAACACCATACAAAACTCTAAAACCATATTAAAACCATATTAAAACCGGACTAAATGATTCGTATAAGCACTTACTTGAAAGGCTCTTCCTTCCACCATGCTGGTACCATACTATCTAATGTTTCATTTGTCAATGGTTCATTATCTAATATATTATCTCTTATATTTGTTTCAATGTCTGTATATTCCACCTCTTCTTCCTCCTCCTCCTGCTGCTCAGTGGCTTCAGGCTCCGCAGGTGCTGGCTCAGTTTTTCCTTCTTCTAGGAGAAAATTTAAAGACATAAATTAGGCAAGCATAGCAAGTTGCTTTAGCCATTATCATCTTATTTGTTTTGTGTTGAATTAACATTTATATACAAAGAGGTTCAACTTTTAAAGATAATGTGAATTTTCCCTCAATTACAATTTGCGTGGTTTTGAAGAATTCCTTCTTTAGAGAGGCCCCTTTGGCTATATTTTGGGCCTAAAATTTTGATTGGTCTTTGAGGTGGAAAAGAACATTATGTTCTTTATAACTTTTTTATTACTTTAACATAAACCCTTGATAATGGTCATTAACAGTTTTTTAATTTCCCTTCATTCCCAATAGAAACACTATAAAAATACGGCATACCATTTTCACTCTTTTCTTTGCCCTCTTTTTCGCTATTTCCACTTTCTTCAGCCTCGTTTTCATCTCCCTCCGGCTCCTCCTCAGGGTAATCTGGTCCTATCCTTTTCTTTGTTTTGGCAATTATCAGCTCTTGTAGCCTATCTTTGAACGAGATATGAAAGACACCAAATTTCTTGGCGAGTTCTCTTCCAACCAATGTTTTGCCAGATCCCTTAGCACCAAGAATGACAAGGCGCAGAGCGGGAGGCTGAAAAAATAAACAAACTTATAATTTTTGAAATGGTAGCTCGTAGGTTCGAACCCTCCTTTGGCCTTTTTATAGATCTGTTCTCCCTTTTTACTTAAAATGAAAATGGAAATCTTAAGAATGATCTAAAATAAATCTGACAATTTCAAATCGCCATATAAATAACGTTATCTATTGATTGGAGAAATTACAACAATAGCTGGAAACGGAAATGAAATTTCAAAGCAACCAATTAAAAAACACACTGCGGGGTCTCTGTAGAAACCATGAGACTGACCAAGCAAATTCAGCAATCAATTTTCTAGGACGTTTAAAATATTCCCCGGAAAAATAGTCCAGAAAACATCTCGTACCAGCTCCGCTATCCTACGGTACGATGGGTGGGTAAGACAGGCTTCTATAGTTCATTTGTTCTGTGTTCAGCAAACATCCAAGGGATAACTATTACAGATTTTCCCCACGTACTAACCTTCAATGGTTCATTTTCTGCTAAATACTCTTTCGGGTCCTCCAAAAATTTAGTCCTGGCTTCTGGAGTTGAAAAATAATAAACTTTCTCTCGATACTTTGCAGCACATTCAGGAGATCCAGGCCAGAGCACATTCTCATCCTTCAAAGCGACCGGGCAATAATGTCTCGTATCTCCGAACGGTTTCTTCTTGTCCTTGTTAAAAACATCTTCCTCGTCTTCATCTTCATCATAGACATCATCATCATCCGCCATATCTTCTTCTTCCTCGTCCTGGTCCATCCCTGTGTATTCCCAACCTTTGTATTGGAATATTTCTGAAATGATGACAATTTCGAGTCACACTTACGCCCCTATCAAATATGAAAGATTTCTTTTAAACGATAATGGTACGATATCTAATAGCAGGATTGCTTGCAAGAACCCGGAATTGTTTACGACGATTGTAATAATTCAGTAAATTAAATGAACTTTGCAAAGCAATCAATGAAAAGAAGAGGAAAGAATAAATAAGCAATTTACATGTTGGCATCTATTTCGCTTTCATATAATACCAAGGATAGATAAAGTTCCTCTTTGCAAATGGACAGCCTCGAGGTGATGTTCTAGCTCTGTATTAAATTATTTGCTGGCAGCACTGTGTTATTGAACCACAAACGCATCTTGTTACGTCATCATTCAGGCCTAAATTCAATCATCTACATTTACATACATAATCCTAAGCAACCCTCGAGAATCCGTTAGGAAGCCTGCCGTTTCATTCAGTACTCTACCTGAGGCAATGAATGGTTGAGAACATTGGTACCCAATGACCTTAGTTTCTATGAGAGCTGTCACGTCTGTGTCTCCCTGGGGCTGATAAGGAACATCTAGGTGGTAAACTTACCAATCAGACGTTCATTCCCTGCATTCATAAACGTTCTTGCATTCTTTGGTTATCCTATAAGAATTGATAGAAAAGATAGAAAGCTAGGCTATATCTTACCTTCCATATGCTGAACTGCATCTGTTTCAACTTTTTCTTCCTCCTGATCGCAGTCAATCAGGAATGGTTCGATGGAACTAACGCTTCGTAGAGCACCCTGCAAACTGGTCCAATTTTTATCGAAATTTACCAAGGTGGACTTCTGAGCATCGAGTTCAGCCGACTTCGGCGGCATTTCGTCTTCGACGGCAGTGTCTTCGTCGGCGGCGTTGTTATTGGAAACATCCGCTACAATGATGAGACGTTAATTAGAAAGTTTTAACATAGGTGGCATCAGGGTTGGCGCTAAAGGTGGCACTAGATTTGGTGTCAGAGTTGGCGCTTTAGGTGGCGCTATAGGTGGCACTAGAGTTGGAGCTACCAATGGTACTACAAGTGGCGCTATATGTGACGTTAGAGACAGATATGTAATGCAGTAACGCTTAGATTCTACAGAACTGTAGACAAAAACTATATGCAATTGCTGACGTAACATTACAAAGACAAATTGAGTGTATTTAGAAGTGTTACTGAGACATGCAACCCTTTTAACCTGCTAAAATGACTACATACAAGCAGAATGGTTGGTTTTTCAAATTTTTAGACTAGCTGAAAGTACAAATTGAAACCCAAAATGAGACGACATTATGCGACTTTATCAATATACCTGGGCATTAAGTGGAGATTACCCTTGGTTACACCAATATGTTCTAAGTTGTCCCGCTAGGCTGCATTCTTGGGTTATTTCTCTTCATTCGGCCTAATCGTTGTTTCTTTTTTTATATTCAAAGGAAGTGCATTTGGCCCATCAAGGGGCAGTATACCTTCGAAACACTCAGCAATTTGTAAGGACAGCTGGGCCACTTGGATCACCTTATTTCACATAAAATAGGCTTGGGTCTTGATCTTCTATCATATTCAAACATAATTTGAGTGTTGTCTCGCATCTCCCCATGTGTGGCTTCACTGCAAAAAATATGAGGTACTAACCTTGTCTCTGTATTTTGTACCACCGTTTCAAAAGAAATTCTCCATTGTCACTGTTGTCTTTCAAGCAAACTAAGTTATCTGGGAGAATGCCACGCTCAACCATCAGATTAAACTGTTCACGGGTGTGAGGAAAGTTATCTAAAATCCATCTTCCAGCTCTAGAAAGAAACATATACCTCGAGTCACAGAGTATTCTTTAATATTCTACATGGGATAATATGCGAAAAATGCTTGGAATAAGGAGACAAAAACATGTAAAGCATTTGTCAATGTTAAAGGGGTTTTTCTTACAGATGTTAAAAATTATACTTGAATATGGTGAACCAATAAAATAGATTTTAAGCAAAATTTAATTGCATCACGATACGATTTATGTAAAAGGGTCTAATCCAGTTGTGATTTTGGCATCGATTGCAGAGGAAAGAACAGGGCCGGCAAAGAAGATAACCGAGTCATTTTTAAGTTGATATTTTTTCAGCTTAAAACGCATAATACTACAACTTTTAATAGAAAATCTTATGTTGAAAGATTTATCAAACTCTAGAAGATTCTCTCGTTGCTTGACCTGTGCATTGTATTCACCAATTTGTGATTTCTTAGAAGGGGGAGAATAATTTTATCAATATCTGGATCATCTGCTTCATCCATAAAGCTTCTTCTCTCTAACATAATCAACCTTGTACCCCCTGGCATTCTGAGCAGACGGGTTTAATGCAACTGTACAACCGTATAATGATCGGGGTGAAAGGATTAAGGTGCATTATAAATTCAACTACAGTACAGGCGATACTTACATTGGTCCTTTTGGGTGTTGTTTTTGCATGTTGTCATAATGATCGTGGATGGCTTCTTCCAATAATTCAATGTATTCATCTGCAGATATAGACACGTCTCGTTTCAATGCTTCCTCGACAGCCTCGTCCACAATTTTCTTTACCTGAATTGATTTGGAAACAATTAAACTCACGAGTCTTAAGCAAGGGGTTTTCTATTATTTCAAGTGGTAGAATAACACTCAGTCAATCATAAACATAGCAGCACTAGAAAGCTAAAACGATGCCTTAGAAAAATACTGCAGATAGTCAAGATACTGCAGAAAATCATGATCTTGTCGGAAAACTCAAGCGTCAGAAATCGGCTTAGAATCATTAATTTCTATCTTACTTTTTCCAACTCAAAAGTATCAGAAAATTGACCTTTAAAACAGCTATTTCTGAAAGCAGGAATGCGGCAGGAATGCATGAACTGGGAACGGAGAATTGAAGTTCTTTGGGCCTCGTTTCTTAAGTATAGTCTTGTCAGAAATTTGAAGGACCCAGCTCCCCCTCTCCGTCTGTTATAAACCTTAATTCTAACCACTTGTTACTGTCAACCAACCTGGGGATGATTCTCATCGACAACCAGATCAAATTCTTCTTTTCTGTCATCAGCTTTAGATGCTACTCTCGATTTACTTTCCTCTTCTTCTTCATTATCTTCATCGTCATCTTCTTTGGTTTCTTCCTCTTCTTCACCACCACCAGCATCTTCAGTTTCTTCTTCAGCCTCCTCTGCATCGTCCTGTTTATCGTCCTCCTCACCCTCAGCTTCACTTTCGTTCTTTTTGTCGCTCTCTTCATCACCCTTTTTGTCCTCTTCTGCAAATGTTAGGAAACGTGGAAAATGTTAAGAAACGTGACATCAGAAAAGTATTTATTAGACGAAAAGCGGTCTGAAAACTTTCTTCAACATCTGTGTGCAATGTTCAGTTCATAAGATAAGTTGATTGATCTACTGAAATATGCATTCATTTAAGCACTAATCCTTTCACCCCCGGCGATAATACCCTTGTACAGTAGCAACTAATGCGTTTTTCAGATTGCAAGGGGTACTATGATCTATGATGCTAGAGCAAAGAAGCCTCAGAAATGCTGAACTGCAAAGAATCAAGCTATTGGTGCATTAGGGGTCCTCCTCCTAAGAAGTAACCAATTCTCGCTGAAGATCAAAGGGCCACATTAATTTTTAATTGATTTTGCGCTTGCGCATTTTGACTTCAGCACTTAGCATGTTCTAGAGTCGTTCTTCTCTATAAGAGAAGCTAATCTGGCCACTGGAAGCTTTTAAGAGAGGCAATCAAAGGATTGAATATGCCAAATACCTTCTTCGGCGGCTTTTGCTTGCTCCGCTGCCAGCTTTTCCTGCTGCACGATAGCGGTTACCCTTGTAATGGCGCCTTCTAATGCTTCTTTTCGTACGTTCTCGAGCATTTCGGCTCTTTGGGCTTCTCTGCGTGGCTTTATCATTGCATCGACATCAAACACCTATTCGAATAGTAAAACGATCGTGCATACAATAACTGTAAGAACATTACCATAAAAGACAGCTTTTTCACCTATGATGGATTTGAGGAACAACGCAAAGCGGCAGGAATATGAAGCAAGTATACTTCGAACACTCTGTGAAAGTGAGGAAAATTCAACTGATATACATCTCCATGCACATTCACCATAATTCTAGAAGTGGACAGAATGCCTCATCTCTTCAAATACCCTTCCAAATTGAAAAATCCCTATATATATGGATATATGGATATCGGAGCGATATATAAGTAACCAATTACAACTATAATTTTGTCATTTTTGCTTCGTAAGAAAGGCCTTATAATTAAGCCAAAGTCTAGAAAAGATAATAACATTTTTCGGCACAAAAAATAAAACCAGAAGGCAAACCTTCTTTACCAGACGATAAAAAAGGCATGGCTTGGATGTGTCATAGGAGTTTCTATTGTTATTCATGGACCTTTCAGCTAGAGACCGTGTGCCCGTAATGTTTTACCAACTCTGAATTAAGCAAATGTGAAATCGGCTCTAATAAATAGACATACATAGAAAGAGTATTGGCTTACTCACCGTAGCGCCATATTTCGCCGCTAAGCGGTTCGCCAGTGTCGTTTTCCCAGATAATGACGGTCCAACAATGCATAATTTACATGGATTTCGAGGCTGTGGACTCATTATGTATGGGCGTGGATTCCGCATAAATTTCTCCAAAGCATCCATGGAAGACATGACATACAACTTATCAAGAAAACTGTTGGAAGGCAAAAAGTAAAAATTAAATTGTGTTTTATTCGAAGGCAACCAAAAACAACGAGAAAGTCATATTTTTGAAAATTTTTATTGCAAATGTATGGTTATCATATCTAATATTTTTCATTACTTTTCATTAATTTCACTTCATTTCATTCTATTCCATTTAATTTCATTATAACACAAAACCGAGAAACAAATCGACCAGGGGGAAGTGGAAAGTCTGTATAGTAAACCACTAAACTAAACTAAACTAAACTAAACCAAACCAAACCAAACCAAACCAAACCAAACCAAACCAAACTATACTAAACTAAACTAAACTAAACTAAACTAAACTAAACTAAACCAAACCAAACCAAACCAAACCAAACCAAACCAAACCAAACCAAACTAAACTAAACTAAACTAAACTAAACTAAACTAAACTAAACTAAACTAAACTAAACTAAACTAAACTAAACTCTACCAACGCATATAATGAAATGGCGCTGCATTTTAAGAAATCCTAAGCAAATTCTCAAAGAAGCTACAATCTAGTATTCAAGCAATTGTTTCTTGGAATAGAAACATACCTGACAGCAAACTGTGGACTGCCTTGGACGATGTTGCCCTCATATAAAGAAACTGGGCAGAATCTGCCCCAACGACTTCTCCTCCATCGAAATCCTGGTGCTATTGTTTCCGTCGCTGCCAAAGTTCGAAGCAAATCATCAGTTTCGGTATCATCGGGAATTTCTTCTTGATCTTCGCCGCCTTGTAGTCTCAAGGGAACAGCCGCCCGCTCAGCCGCCATGCTATCTAATTTTTGAATCAAAGCCTAGAAAAAAGAGCAACAATTTACAGACCAGTCTCTTCTTTACTGAGCTCCTTGAACAATAATTTCTAATGATAGAAAGATTACTGGGTTGAAGATTACAGGCAAATGATAAACTGGCAGGATCATAGCTTTTAATCATTTGACATGTCATTAAGTTCATAATACAAAACCCTTCATTGATATATTAATTTAAAGCAAAAAGAAAACCCTACAATAAAGAATGTTAACTTTTATCTTTTTTATCATTTTTTTACAAGTTTTATTATTTATTATTTTTCTAGAAAATTGAGAAATTTTCAAGTTCTTCAGAAAATTCCGCCTATTCTCTAATTCCTTCTTTCGCTATTTAGTGAATACATCATAAGACCTGGCTTTATTTGTGTCCTTTGTTCATTTCTTCCGTGGCTCATCGGCATTTCTTCGTTAGCCTCACTCATTTGCAAATTCTTTCCATTATTCCTTCGTTTGCTCTTTCGTACGGTCTCGGTTGACTACCCGATCCCACTTTTACTACTTCTTTCATTCACCGAATTACCTTGCTCATTCGCACGTTCTTCATCATTAAATCGTCGCCTGCTCTCGCGCACTCGTTCGTTTCTTCGCGCATCACTTCGTTCCCTCGGTAACCTCTCTCAAACTCTCTTTAGACAGTCGTACATAGCTGACTTGTCATTTAAATGTATAGAGGCATGCCTCACCTTAACCATGTACTTTTTTGGCATGTTTGCATCTAATTCAATCACCTTTTGGCGTTCATGGTTTCCCATATAATCCTGCAAAAAACAAATCCTGAAAGTAATCTTGTTGAAACATGCAACCGATAGAAGCATGGATTGTTCATGTTTCATAGTCGGAACTTTTCCACACAATTTATTCAGCCAACTCAGCTGTCCATCTCCTGAAATGGTTTAACTGCTAACAAGGAAGATTCTTGGGCCACAAGATTACTTTATTCAAGGTTAAAAGATAACGCTGCTTGCTTGCTTGCTTACTTGCTTACCTTTTGACTTAGTTATTTGCTTGTCTGGTGGTGTACTTGCGTGATATTTTGGATGCTAATTTGTTTGGTTTTATGCTTATATGTTTGCTTTTTTTTTTAATTTTATGCTTCCATGCTTACTTGATTGCGCATATATTTACTTATTTGCTTGCATGATTCCTTGAACTGACTCATATTCAAGAAACTTTGTATTGGCTCTCAACAGTTTAACTTGTGCACAAATGCATGTTTATCGCAAAAACTTACCTCGATTTTTCTCAGTAAAACATCTCTGTATTGTTTGATGCTTGCATCGATGTTCTCTTCAAAATCATCCGTCCTTGGAATTAAGCGTTCCAGCAAATCTGGTGCCAGTTCTTCGTCTTCTCCGGCTTCAATAAATTCCTGCAAGGCAAAAATTAGGTACAAAATCGTTGAATCCAAAGTTTATCAATTTTGGATATCTCTATCTCTAGATATTGGGGGATATTTCCAGGCGGGTTATGCGAAGTAAGGAAACCTATATGAGGTGTGAAGATTTGGGGTTTCTACGAGGGAAGGGGGTTTATACGAGGGAAGGGGGCTATACGAGGGAAGGGGGTTATATGAGGGAGCCTTTGGAACAAACAAGGTGGAGGCAATTCACAGATTACTTCAGTTTTCGACGATTTTGAAATCAACAATAAATTGATACATAAAGTTTGAATTTAGATTTATCTATAAAGTTAACTATCCGCTTGAATATAAAATATTAAAGGCAGAAAAATAATGCATTAACGTTACAATTCAAAATCACCCTTCTTGAAAAATTTCGTTTTTATTTTCCATTAAGGTTCTACTAGCTTCTTAAATTCACTATCTATTAATCAACACAAAAAAAACAAAAAACAACTTAAATACTAACAAATAACACAATTAAAGGCACATTTTTCTTTCAGTTAGGCTTTCTTCTTTGCAGTTTTATTTCACATCGAGTTATGAAAAGATAAGCTCTTTGGGATTGCATCGCTATCTATAAGGATAGACTTTTATATAGAAGAAATTAGTACTCAGCTCTTCAAAAGGCAAGGAAAGTTCAATACTGAGTTTCTCTGACCTAAGAAATCATGTAACTATGCCTTGTTTCAGAAAGTGCTTTCTTTTTCTTAGAAAATTAATGTACTGAAGGGCTCATTCCTTGATGGGTGAAAAGATCTTTTCGAATGAAACGTCATTCATAGAAAAAAGAACTGCATAGTACTTAAATACTAAAGTAATGAGGGTAAAATATATCATTGTTGTTGAGAATATTCTGAGATGGTGCTTCGATTGCTAAGTGAGTTTTGGTACCGAGGTTATGCAATGGTGTAGAGCTTCAAAGCAATAAAATAATGTAAAAATACAATACAATAGTCTACCCTCTTTTATCAATAACTAGGGGGGGGTGAATCCCCGTGATACTCCAGCTCTAATGTTACAGCGTAAATAAAACCAATAAGTTTCAAGGTTCTTAAACTGGCTACATAAATGTGATGAATAAATGTTAAACTTTTAAATCAGCCTTTTTTGATGCATTTTTCTCCCAACCCGCTCTTATCCTTTGCAATTTGCCAGCAATTCCAGGCAACGACAGAACAAGCTTCATGATTAGCACCAATCCGGGCAGCATCGGTTGAAAATACACGGCAGGTGGAATACCATACTTCCAAAACTTGTGGTATTTCGGATCATACACTTCGTAGGCATATATAGTCACGTGAAAGAATGCAAACGTGAGCGTGAGGTACCCCAGCTTTGATTGGACGAAATCCCATTCTTTCCATGACATCACTTGATTGACAGACGGAAGTGACGTTATGCCAAGCACGATGAAGAACGTCATGGCCAGGACTGCAAAAAGAAGTGATACTTCGGCATTCCAATGGAAACGGAAGTAGACGTAATTATCCGTTCCGGGGATTTTTACCACGTTGGACATGTATTTCACGTACTCGCCAGCAAGTGCAATGCACGATAAACACGCGTGCATCCCTGCGAATGCAAGCGCGTACAAACCCAACTGCTTGCGTGACTTCATCCAATTATCCAACCATGACGGAAATCTGGTGTACTTTGTGCCCCTGTATAACTGAAGGAAGCCTGCAAGGCATCCTGGGAGATAAACAAGAGACAACAACCACAACGCCATCCAGCATAATATTCTGTTGCCATGGTAAACTGAAATGTTCCTGACTGTCTTCAACGGGTCCTCTGACAAAAATTCACGCATGTAGTAGTAGGCCAACTCGATCACCAACAAACCAAGGGTCATCCAGGAAGCAACCCTCCATCCAGGGAACAACTGAAGGGGAATCTTCTCCAGCAACTGAGCAGCGCGCAGGCGACCTCTGTCTACTGGCATGAAGCCAAGATCTTGCACCAACTGCATGACAGTTCTACGGCTATCAACATGGTTGCCGCAAACAAAAACATTGCGGCTGGCACCGTAAATATCATTTTCCATGGACCAGGCAGAAATCGTATTGAATGCTTTAACAACGTGGCTGTGAGGCAAAAGATTCGCCAGACGTTGCGCATGGCATTCGTCCGATTGCGTTTCAGCATTGCTAATGTCCACAACTATCTTCTTTGCGAGAATTCTCGCCAGATCAGTTGCGATATCGCCGTAAACGCGAAACGGTACAGCGAATACAACGATGTCGGCTTTATCAGCTGCTTCGGCGTAAGATACGAATCTATCATTTGCGTTGCCATCGTCACCATAACGCCATGATGATCTAGAGCCAATGTAGTATTGGATACCAGCGGTGTTCAACCGCTTTGCAAGCGCTTTCCCGTAGTTGCCGAAGCCTAAAATACCAACAGTGATGTCGTTGATTTGTTCCTCTTGTTTCTGATCGGACAAAGACGCACTTGGTCCGTTGATCGGTTGCAAATCTGAAACAAATCCATCTTCATCCGAATGATGGCCATTCGTGATCACTTTCAAGGGTACCTCCAACTCCATTTTTTTCAGCAATCTCCAATTTCTGTACTTTCAGATGGGTAATTTGCACAGAATTGTGGCAAGACCACAACAATTATACGGTAAAAAGACACTTCGAGCTGACAAGTAACAATACGTGATATTTATACTGTATTGCATATATTTATTGAATCAAACTGAATGTTACACAACACTGGATCACAGCCCACGCTTTAAAAGCGCGTGTTATCCTCTCTGTTTACCGTCTGCTTGAAATTATGTAATTTGTCTGCTTGAGGTGCTGCCAAGACCACAGAATAGACCAATACTTAAGCATGTAAGGGGTGGCTCGAGAGGCCAGCGACGAGCAACCGAATTTTAACCATGTGGAAACCAAGTGTCTAGCCACTATTATAAACAATAAAGCAACAAAGAAGGTCGCTGGGGTCTGTGATTGTATAATGATACGGAAAATGTAGTAGTTAATTGTTGAAAGAGAATGGATATCAATAGTGTTTGTGTATGAGTCAGAAGAAGGCCTTTTAGTTTAGCGAGTCAGCCGTATCGAAATCTAATCACCAAATAAAGCGAATCTTTCTTTAGTTGCAAGATTCAACGACCATCAGAACGTTTACAATGTCATGTCCTATCTATAAAATATGGAACGTGGAACGATGGAATGTTGGAAGTGTTCGAATGATGGAGATTTTGAAATAAACCTTGTTTAATTGTACGAGAAGGTGTTTTTATAAGAAACTAGTTCTCAGCTCTTAAGAAGGTTAAGGGAGATCAGGACAGAGCTACTCAAACCAAAGAACATATGTAAGTATGTTATGATGCAGAAATTACATTCCATTCCTTAGAAAAAACAGCTGTATTCTAATATATCATTGCTTAACCAGTGGGACAAGCAGGGCTGCCGGGGTGATTCTCGTGGCCCATAGGGCAAATCTGCAAAATTAGGCCCCCTGCACTTGAGGCGAGCAGAAGGGGCAGAAAGCATGGAAATCTGGAGGTACTCAATCCGGGGTACTTTTAGAACCTTGAAAGCTTAAAAGTGGCGAAATTAATTTATGTGCCTCTCCTGACCCTGTGGCCCTGGGGCAAATTGCCCCACTGCCCCCTTCTCGGCAGCCCTGGAAACAAGGCAAAGTTCACGTTTTAAGTTCATCGAAAATCTTTCAAGATCATCAGGTCTTCCCTGGATTACATAGTTGATCAGAAAATTCCTACCTCTTCTTCTTTGTCTGATTCGTTTTCATCATCTTCTTCATCATCTTCCTCTCCGTTCTCCACTTCATCTTCATCCTCTTCTTCTTCCAATTGTTCTTCTTCTGCGACAACCGGTGGATCGTACCGGTCTTCCGTATAAATCTCATTTGTCAAAGGATCGACGCGAAAACCCTTTCTCCTGTTTTTCAGATCTTCGTCCGGTATCTGTGACATGAATTGTACGAAAGCAAATAAATACAAATACACAGCCAACCTTGCTTCTAATCGAATAGAGATTGAATAAAATATTTGAGACTCCACTTTGATAAATGTGAAAACACAGCGTATAGTGCTAAGCGCGCTCGGATGGGCTGCAAAAAATTCCAGATTACAGTGTCAAGTATTTTGCATTCACATATCAATTTCATTGCATTCATTATGATATTAAAACTAAATAGGGTTAATCTCCAGGGCTTTCGGGGACAGCGCCAAAACCCCCTGGGAAAGACTGTGATAGTTTTGCTCGCTTCGTCGGTAGACTTTTCAAATGAAAAAGAACAAAATTTAAAAAGTTATCTGCACAAAACTACAGGAAAAAGGCCAGTTCTTTCTTTTATACGATCTAGCAGAGTTTTGCACCGGTCATGACAGCCTGCTAAGAGCTGAGAACCAGCAGGGCATTTAAAAAGTGCGCCCATTTGAAACTTATTTTGAATTAAATGGTACTTACCCTCAAGTTGATGATGAAATCAGGTTTAAATGGAAGCTTTTTTATGAACTCAAATTGATCATCAATCGATAAAAATTCTTCCGAAGTGCTGGGAAAGTCATCCAGAACGTACCCTAGCAAATCAAAAAATATTTTGTTAATGGAATTAAATGTTGTTCACAGTTGCTTTCTTTGGTGGGGGGGGGGTCAGATGATTAGGGGCAAGCTAAGCAAAATATGTAAGCAGTGAGACAAACAATAAAATAATTTCATCCTAGGGTGTTGTGTTACCACAGCCAGGGCCAATTCTTTGAGGGGAAGGGGGCAAAGAGCCAAAAAAGCAAAAGACGTAAGGGGTGACACCTACAATAGCATGTTACCCTTAGGTGTTACTTCAAATAACCCTGTAATTCTCGGTTCAAGTTTTGGTGTCATTTAAAAAGTATCAATCATAACGGTTTGGAGGGGGTTCCCATGACAATGAAAAAAATGTGACATGGGGTGGGTAAAATGTTTAATTTTGCCGTGATGTACTCTTTCATCATTACCCCTTTTACCCGCGCTGATCATACATTTGTACAGCAACATCAAAGGCGTCTGCAAAGATTGCTAGGGGGTAAAATAATTGATTATGTTGGAGTGAAGAGTCTTTATGAATGTTTAGAAGCAGGTATGTCAAGATATTGAAGGGATTTGTCTTAAACTTCTAAGAAATAACCAATTTTCGCTGAAGGTCATTGGGAAGAATGCCCCCCCCCCCCCTAGATGAAAGGGTTAGGTAACTTACCATAATGCGATACTTCAGGCGATTTGAGCCTCTCTTCCAAAATCTTCACCGATAGTTCTTCTGATAAGATTTCACCTTTCTGAAGAATTTCTTGCGCCTGTAGATTGCAAAATGTAAAAATATTTTGAGCAAGGCGGTAACGACAGGCTTCGTGTGAAACAGAAAAATATCCTCGTTTCCATTATTGCCTCGTTTTTCTTCAAAACTTAATGTTGTTAATCATTCTTTTGTATGTAAACCTGTATATATTATCTGCGCATGTAAATGGGAGTTGATTTTTGATCAAAGATGATAACAAAAAGCCAGTCTCATCTCTTAAAGCCCTATCGCAATAGATACGTCAGCACCCCAACAGACTATCACACGCAGGGAAAGGGGGAGGGGCGTCAAAACTCCTAGAAAAGACTCCGTTGGCAAAATCGCTTGAAAAAGAAACAAGATTTTACTAAACAGCCCACACCCACGTGTTGTCGTCACATATCTTACTTTAAACCCTTCTGGCAAAATTTTGTCTCGACGGCCACGGGTGGAAGATAAAGTTTCCTGTCTGCAATTAACACTGAAAAAAATTGAAACCAGGGGTGGGGATTGCGGACGTTTTGGCGTCTAAAATGCATAAATCTTTTGGAAGCTTACCAAGTCTTCTGAGCCATGACAATCAGAATCCAAAGTATTTATCGTATGGGTCAATGTTAACTAGTTTTGTGAAACGTTTTGGCAAATTGCCATTCATTCCAAAGTCATACGCTTTCTGGATGTTGGATCCAGAATGCAAGTTCAAGGTCAGATGGTGACCAATTATATCGCAATCAAATAGCAATTGGGACTGAAGGGTGAAATGATTAGGGGTGTCACATCCCCCGCAGCCTCCTTAATTTGGTCCCAGATCTTAAAATAATTGCTGAAATGCTTACCTGTTTTCCAAGTTCTGATTGGAATTCTATGGCATATGCAATGCTGTTGGGACCTAAAAGAGATATTGTGTTATTTAAAAATTGATTGAGATATAGGGAAGCATTTAGGTTTTTTCAGGAAAGGAGTGGCCGCATAAGTAGATCGTTCGCAAGATTTAAAGACTTTTTCATTGAGAACATAAGAACAGACTTTCACAAGAACAGGAGCGTAGCCAGGAGGCAGGGGTTGGTTTGGTTGCCTCAATGTTAGAAATCAAGTGTCTGGGATACACAAATCTGAAAGGACCTATGAATGGAAATTGGAGACATACAATACAGGGCTGTTGTTTCACTGGCTATCTGCCCCCTCCCCCCCCCCCCCCCTTTTGACTTCACATGACCCTGGCTAGCAATTGAGAGATAGGGGATTATTTAGGCTCTTGGTGAACAAAGGATTGGCTGCAATAACAGTCCATTTGCCAGATTGAAAATGTCTTGTAGTGCCA
The DNA here is from genome assembly GCA_964019065.1 of Catostylus mosaicus. Classification (NCBI taxonomy): domain Eukaryota; kingdom Metazoa; phylum Cnidaria; class Scyphozoa; order Rhizostomeae; family Catostylidae; genus Catostylus; species Catostylus mosaicus. The sequence continues at coordinate 6,521,987 of OZ025197.1, forward strand.
GTTGATAAATAAGTAAATAAAGAAACAACACAAAACAGCGAAAACACGAGATGATATGTGCCATTCCTTTCCTGAAATATTAAAATGTAAAAGTGAGAATACTATTCAATCAAGTTTAATTTTTTCAGTACACATCAATAATTAAAGGTTGTTTATATGCATCGAAAAGAAACATTTAAGAATTCAGCTTTATTACGTAACTTAACAATGAAATATATTATATAACCTATATCAAACTGGATTGTGGTTGAGTATAAGTAGAATAGTGTTTACTAAGGAATTGGCGACGAAACATAGAAAGTTTCAATGTGATAAAGACAATAACAGACAAAATATAAAAAGTGAAAATTAAAAATCAGAGTGGCAGGGAAAAGGCTGAAAAGAAAGAAAGGGCCCTCTGTAAAATCCATTGTGCTGCAGTGAGAGAAACAGAAAATTTCACCTTTACTCGTATTTCTAAAAATAATGAGGGGTAGTTTTGAAGCTTTTAAAAAAAAATTTTGATTCTTAATTAATTATTTACTTCTTTTTTTAGCCAATTTCATCAAGGGGATTATCTAGAAAGTACCCAAACACATGATAATTAGACCCAACATTCTTCTTGGTTTAGTTTCTCGTTTCAACGTTGTATGGCGCTTAAAAATGTCAGCACAGCTGAAGACAGGCCCTTCCCTCTTTCTTGTATCTTCTCTTGAAGGGGGAGAGCACTTAGTTTCCTTTTTTCCAGAAGCAGCTCTTATTGCAGTTGCAGTCATAAACCTTCCCAAGATTTCCCACTATACTTTAAGGCTATCTATTTCGTTTCCTCCGTTTTATGCGGAATACGATACATCATGACACAAACTTCGTGATCGCACTCTGTCCATTACAGTAGCATTTATTGAGTCCCAAGGTGGCAACCAAAACGTCACTGGATAGATGACATCAAGACCTGGACTTTAAGGCAAGGGGGGCAAAAGCATGAAAAAATAGCAAAATTGAAAAGATTGACTGCCCGCTTGTCACCCTGCTGTAGGCACCTCTTGGATTCTCTAATTTGTTAGGGAAAAGTGAAACCAACTGAAACTAAACTTACCATTTACAAACTGACATTTCCAAATTCTAGACAAGCTCTTGCATAAGGATGTCTTTCCTGAGCCCTAGAATAAGAAGTTTGTCATATTAAAAGATTAGTAAAAATGGTGAAGCAAAAAAATTGTAGGTTTATTGTCTTAAAATGGATCACATATAAAGGAATACTGGAAAAACAGAGCAAGGCAGTGGGGTAGCAAGATGAGGGAGCAGAGGGGGTAATGCGATTCATCGAGCTTCCAAAAAGGTGTTTGTCAGAAAATTTGTTTGTCAGTTAATTGAGGAATGATTTGCCACCTCACCAAAAAATTGTAGCTATGCCACTGACCTCAGGAAACTGTCTATGAGCAAAAATCCACCAAGCATTGGGGAGAAGGTAGCCTCTAGCCCCTTATGCAGTATTGTCCTTACTATTAATTAAAAGGATGCTGCCCCCTACTAACAGTTCAGAAAAGACAATTTCATGAGTCCACTTACTGGTTTTCCAAGAACAATGAAGCATGATGGTTTTGATATTAGAAATTTTCTTTCAGTCTGCAAAGAATAAAGAAGAAAGATGATCAATGAAGAAGATAAACTATCTAGCCTCTAGAATCAACAATTTTGTCATGATCTTTAAATAGATCTTAGGAGCCTTAAAGCCATTTGTATTTATAAAAAACTTGTTACTCAATCATTAAAATTATATGCACCAGATAAGAGTTTGCAAAATTAAGATTTTATCACAACTTGAATTAGTGAAGCTTTGAGTTAGCAGATAACAAAAATGTCCAACTAGACATTAGTGTTGACATTTCTGAAATAGCAATTGGGGGGTACTTGAACTACAATAGTATGGGGGTGTGCACTGCAAGAAAATTTTTTTGACCTGGCTCTAGAACGTCCTCCCACCAGTGGTACTCGGCTTTTGAAAAATTGGCAAAAAGTTTACTCCAAAACGTAAAAAAACACCCTATCTCTTGCAAAATTTCCCTTTGGCAAGGGGCTTAAGAAAAAGTGCTCTAATTCGTTACCCAGTGTTAGGGAAAAAAAGGACTGCATCTATATTGCTCTGAGCTCCAGTTCTAGCCTAAGCGACCCAGGCTCAAATTAGCTTGATAGCTGCCAGTACCACAGCCTGGGATAACAATATAACTGCCTGCTTGCTTAATTTGACAAATGAAGTATGCTAGAAATACTTAAGCCCTGTTTGAAAAGTTGCAGTTAATAGTTGCAATGTTTCTGATTTTTATAATGCTGCTATTTTTCTTTTATTGCAATTTTAATTTTTACGATTCCGTAAACAACATTCGAAATAAAATCATATCAAAGATCACTACTTTATTTTTATATTAAAAACTTAAATTACGGAGGGCATTTCTTCAAAAAAATATACAAGCCCATTTTGTAACTATCCTTGCTAAATAGAATTAATATATTGATTGATATTTTACAAGAAATCCATAGAAACAATGAAATTTCATGTCATTAAAACGCGGCCATCTTTTATCTCACTTACCTCATCCTCATCAAATGGATCGATGTCTGCTTTCGCGAATCTCTTTTGGCTTGAAATGGCAGACGTCGGCCGCCTGTCTTTTTTCATCTTTCTTATCGTCGCTCTTTGCGCTTTTTAAAATCTATCTTCAGTTAAAATAACGTTTTTATCTGATAAATAATCAGAGGTTGCTTTGATGAAAGTCGAGTGCCATTTTGTGTTCGAGGTTTGAACAGTTGCTATGGCAATCGTTGATCACTTCGAGCGGCAAACACAGGGATACAATAAGCAGACTAGTTACCTTGCGTGTTCAGAAAGAGGGGTGCACTCTCCTTGATTACCTTATAACAACCCCCTTTACACAAATACTCTATTGTTATCTTTCCTTTATCTTATGTGCTATGTCGGGAGAAACGCTTACAGCAGGGGGAAAGCGTGAATAAATATGCCTCCTGACCTCAAAAAATTAGGCCTCATTATTTTCCAGCATCTCGGATTGTCATTTTAGTTTGAAAATGAAAATCACATTATTGAGCCACTGGATTTGCAAGGATCAACCTCATTTTGCCACAAGTTTTTGCAGTAAGTTTTCCCTTAGGCTGGGGCTGCATGCCAGGGCAACATTTTGGAAGGGGCAGAATTAGCTCTGTGAAGGAGCAAAATGACTTCTGTGAAGGAGCAGAAGTCTCCTTCACAGAAGTCATCCTGAGATGCAGCCCTGGCCTTAGCAAGAACTCAAAATGAAAACTTGTGCGTCAAGGATCAACGGCGTAAATGGATTTCTCCAGATCAATGAAATTAGAAATTTGATTTTATTTATCTAACGGAGGTACAAAACATGCTATTATAGTGACAATACAGACATTATACAGACAATACACTCATATCTTGCGTTTAATACATTATATATGCATATGCACCCAAATAAATGAATCGAATAATTCATAACTAGCGAATTTAAAAACAAAACAGGCGTGATGGAATGGCTGGTCGGAATAATGGCTGGATTACATCAGATTTTGGTAACCTGAAGCAGTTCTGCAGTATTAATGCTGCTTTCTCTAGTTAAAAGGAAACACAAAGTGTAGTTCCTCAAGGCTCTTGTCGTGGTCCTTACTTGCTCCTTTTTTGCATGAATGAATTGCTTTTTATTCAAAATCTCATGATTCCACGACCCCCCCCCCCCCTCATTAAAAATAGTAGATTCGATGTTTGAATTCGTCGAATCGTATCACCGTTCCAAAAACAAGAATTGACAAAACGTTCACATTTCAACGTTCATTCAAACTTAACTTCAATGCTAACTCGACGCAGATTCAACGTTGTACTTAATTATTAATTCACGTTGTATCAACTTTTGAGAAACAAGATTGACGAGAGGTTCGGAAAAACGTGCAGCTTCAACGCAGACCCTACAAGCGATATCTACCAACTTTAAAAGAAATGTTCTTACATTTGACGCCATAAAACTTTGAAACTCTTTGCCACTACAGTTGAAAAAAGCCAACAATAGAATATTTTTCAAAAAATAGAATAAAACATAATTTTTTTAGAAAGTTTGATCTAATTGGACTTGATGAAAATATTAGCACATTATGTTTTGGTTGTAGCTTATGTTTTTTAGAGGTTTTTAAGTCAGTTTCATTTTGTTATTGATTTCCTTTAATTTTTTACTTTAGCTTAATTAGCATTCTGTTATCTAATATTTACTGTTACATTTACATGACATTTCTATCGATTTCACCCCGGGTTGAGTTGCCGCGTTGAGTTCAACTTGGTGGATTTTCAACTCGCTCTCTCTCATGTAAACCCGATAAGAGATTTGAATGCCATCCAAGTTGAAAATCAATCCAGGTTGAGTTGGCTCATGTAAAGTTATATATAAATATATATCTATATAAATGGTTGTTTTTTCTTCAATTTTCTTGTTGTAATTTTCGATTTATTGTATGAATTTGAGCAACTATCTAAAATTATGTATACTTGTAATTTATGCAAAAGAAAATGTTTTGACTTGATTTGAGTTGATTTGATTTCATTAGATTTGATTTAGTGGTACTCTACCGACAACCATAAAGGCAGCTGACTCTTGACAAACTTAGTATTAATAACTCGCCGACACTTATGATATTTCCGACGAATTATCCACCACAGACTTTGCATACATTCCGCTTATGCTTTTTTCCAAGTGGCCCTGGAATATTCTTGTGCGGGTTCTGTCATTGAAGACTGCTTAATCATTTCAAATTGTCGGTTAAATAATCAGGCCATGTGGGGTCTTGGTGGGGGTACCAACACCAACAGGGCGACCAAATTTGGACGATGAAGAAAAAGATCCAATAAATTGACGTTCTTTTGGAACACTCGAAGCAGGTGTGGCAGGATCAAGGTATCATAAATATCAAGATATCTCATGAGCGCACATTCAAATTCAGTTTATGTAGAAGATAAACTTCGCCGTTAAAGCAAAGAAATGCGATACTCAACTAAGTATTCGTGATATGCAGTCTAGATTAAAAACCTGAGCTTATTCCGATATACACACGAATTGGAGGGAACGTTTGCTCAAGAACGCTAAAAAGCTGCGAGGCAGGAGTCAATATAGAGGTTCAAGGGTAAGGTTCGGTTGCTTCTATTCAAATAATTGCTAGCGTATACGAATACTGCCGACAACACAATATGAAGAAAAACTGCATCCATCTAGAAAGGTTCCAAGGGCATATTCCTCTTTTAACTAGCTTCTAGTAGTGAAACATCTGTGAATAAAAATATTAGCTCTAACGTGTGCAAACTAGTCCAAAAAAATGCTGAAGTTGTGGGGGAAATTATAATAGGGAATGTAAACGGACTTGTCAAGCGCCGATTCTGCTCTCTTAAGAGCCTTGGGTGGCACGCGGATTAAAGAAAGCAAAGGATACGCACAGTGAAGGATCTTGGTAGATAAAATGAAAAATTAATTTTATGGTAAGTGATTTATCATGAACCCCGCTAAACAGAGACTCCCATGCAAAAATGACGATAAATCATCCTTGGGAAGACAACGGACTTGACCATTTGGATTCCTTGGTTCTAAGATTCCGGGTTTTTAATGAGAAAAAGGGTCGCAAAGGATCACGGGAATATGACGTGGTTAAGAATGGAGATTGTGAGAGAACAGGTTGTGTTAGTGAAACTACAGCTTCTTTTGCTCTATGCTGTTTATATGAAGCATTGAAAATGAATCTAATTGGCCAGTTTAATTGTGCCATAGAGACGAGTTTTTAACTGCCTTTTGAGTGGTTGCTTTGAAAACATGGAAAACTGGAGTAAGTCAAATACAGCATGCGCCACAGACGAAAGATCACCGTATGTGGGAACTACCGAATTTAGTCCGTTCGTTACTTGCTGCTTTGCAGTCACGTAACCAATCTATGCACTTTAATACCATCTCTATGGATATTTTGCTAATTGCTATGGCAACTAGCAAACCAACCAATCAGATTGCCGGAAACTGGCATGAGCCGAAAATACAAATTCGAGAACAGCATGTTAGGTATAATAGTCAACAAATAGCGAGACTAAAGTTGGTGCCTATTTTAACTAAGCAGTATTTTTGGAAAAACGGTTTTACAAATGGGTGCACTCATTAAGCTCATCTCTAAAATTAGTTTTCATTTTAAAATAAAGTATATTGTAATGAAAGCTAGCCTGTGTGCAGACTCTATTGTGATTTGTTACTGGCAACAAAAATCTTGCAAGCAGAGAGGTCACAAAATATTGTTTTTGTATACTTTTTTGCCAACCACAAAACACCTTCATCATTTAAAAACAAATGAAAGAGAGTAGAAATTATTTATATTCTGTGTATTGATTAATAAGGGTTGCCATCACTTTGAAAAAGATTTGTATGCAAAGGAGAATATGACTATATGAGAGTGAGATCATTGCTGTTTTCATTTTGGCGTGCCTCAATAACAAGCTGTCCTGTTTTCTTTCACTCTTTTGCACAGATCCAGGCTGGGTTTCATGTTCAGATTAATTGCAAGAATCCACAAGCAAGCAAGCAATTTTATTTGTTAACTTAACTTAGGCTGGGGTTCTGGCAGGTATCAAGCTGATATAGGCCTGGGGCACTAAGGCCTGTGCCCTCAGTAATTTCTCCAAAGTACCCAGTTACCAACCTTCTGAAGGATGGAAAGCTGGGTTGGTTGGACAGCTTGTTGAGAAATGTGCCGACAGAGGTCTCAAAAGGCGAGCTTCTCAGCTTAAAAGTCTGGAGACCTCCATCTTAACCTCTCATCCACGCCACTGTTATTCTTGCAGTCTCTCAATCCAGCAAACAGGGGGGCAGCCTATCATCGGGACACTTCTTTATCAAAAAAAGGGAAGATACCTTATTAAAACCAATCATGTAATGTTTTGGGATTAGTTTGGGCTTGACTTATCATAACAACATGCAAGAACATGACTGTTTTTTCTGTTGAAAAACTCATCATATCACAGTAGGGTCTACAGCAGGCTAATAAAAGCATATCATGATAATTTGTTAATGAAACTACAAAAATCAGCTGAATACCTTTAAGCATGCATATAGAGGTCTTAAACTGAAGCCATTATTGCTCATCAAACATTGATCAGACCTATAACTGGAACACAATATCTTCGGAATTTGGACAATCCATTCATTAAATTTTCCAATCATTAGAAGATAGTTAGTTTTTAAGCACGCAGGGAATGCCATCTCTTTTACCTCTGTCAGGCAGAACCTGTTGATCTCACAGCCAATTCTAGTTTGGAAGTATATTAGATAAAGCACCTTTACAATCAGGCGATAAATGATTTGGGAATTGCACATCAAAGGAAATTATCAAGTCTCCAATGCGATCTGGATTCTTTGGTAATGGTAATCCACCACCATGAATAACTTTCGTAGTTGTAGGGCTCACAATTTCATTGATAGGAATACCAATATTCTTTCCACTTATTGTTTTAAGCTCTATTCTTGTGCCTGTCAAAGCTTCTCGCAGCGAGATTTTTGCAGTGTACATTAAATTATTATCTTTATCCCTCTTGAAAATGGGGTGTGGCTTGTCCTTGATAACAAAAACAATATCCGCAGGTATCTTATTAGGGCTTTGATGTCCTTCTTTGGCGAATGTGATTTTCGTCCCTTCCTTCCATCCCTTCTTAACAGCAATTTCTAGAATTTTTTGCTCTTCTCGTGTTGTGTGGTCATCAGGGTTGAGCACTCTACGTGAAACCTAGAAACATATTCACCTTGTCAGACAGAATTAATATTAAATATTTGAACCATCTGGAGAACATATTCCCCAAAAGAAATACAAATCTCAAATTTCACATAAAATGAGTGAAAATTACTATCATTGGCTCAAAATTTTTCCAATGGCAGGTTACATATCAAGGTTACTTGATTGGCTCTGGGGAAGCGATGAAGTTTGTTTTATATCTGGGGAAGGGGGTAGAGAGTGGTGACCAATTTTTGAAGTTTTGGCTGACCCTTGTACTGGAAGTATTTAGTAAAAATTACCAGGAGCCATCTGGCCAGGGTGCCAAAGTGGTGGTCACTACACAGGCCATGCAATAATGTTGTGTAAAAAAATTAACAGGCCTTTTAGCTTTGGATTATGAAACCAGGAGGTTCACCCCAACAAAACACATCTTAAAAGGCAACATAAATTCATTGTGAGCCACTAACAGGAAACAAAACAAGGGGAGCAGGTGAAAGACCCTTTTACGAACCAAATAATGTAAATCAATCAGTTACCTTCATTTTTTTTTTAGTTCCAGTAAACAATTCTTCATAAGTCACAGCGAGGTCATACTGTATTGGAGGATCCTGCTTTTGGTGTGACATTCCAAAAGGGACATCCTCAAATTCCATTGTACCTTCAGGATGCCCTGGCCTACCACGACCTCTGTTTCTTCCACCATGGCTGAAACCAGAGAAGCCACCAAAACCTCCAAGATTCTCAAAAATATCTGCAACACAGAAAAAGGATTTCTATATAAAGGTCAGTGTGATGGTGAAAGAACCAAACTCTTCCTTTTTAAAACAGTACTTAATGCGCAGGGTAGATGTCACGTCTCTCATTATGCCACATGCCCCAGGGGGGGGGCACTTGGCACACAGACCTACGGGGGGTCAGTCCGATATTTTTGGGTCAAATGCTTACCAAAAGTGATATTTTTGGGTAAAATATTTGACATAAATGATATTTTTGGGTCCTGCACGAAAAATTGATACAATTATGATATTTCTAGGTATCAAATTTAAAAACCCTGATACTTTTGGGTGTGAGTGTGAGATTTCCGAACCTTTATCCAGTGTGCATTTCATGCACTTAGGCCCTAAGATCTTTGGCATGGAACACGACAAAAACAATGGGTCATGTGCTTTTTCTATTGTTTCTTGGCGTACGTTGGCGTAATCTCCAGCATGGGCTTTACATGGAATGCACCCTGGATCTTTATCAAAGCTACTTTCTCATCTAAAGTTGCAATTTGCGATATTATTGGTAAAGTAAAGTTGATATTTTTGGGTCCTATTGAAAATAAGCTGATATTTTTTGGGCGGCCCGTAAAATTCTTGGACAGACCGTGCTGATTGCCTCCCCTGGGCCTCACGCCCACTATTAATGAGCACCAGCTGATTCGTGCTCAGGGAGGCTGCCAGTCATAAAACTGTGATCTCTCAAGTAACCCATGTTATGGACTGTATCATTTCCCTAAAGTAACACAATTTTACTCTACGTTTTAAGCACATTGAGTAATGATAAAGTAATGCTTACTAGCAAATGGGTCTTCATCTCCAAATACGTTCCTAAAAGTCTCATTTGGATCAATGTTGAAAGAGAAGCTAAACCCTTCTGGCATTTGAAATCCGGCAGCTCCTGCCCCTCCAACATTATTTTTAAGACCTTCTTCTCCATATCTGTCATAAATATCTCTCTTTTGTGGGTCGATTAAAGCCTCGTATGCTTCTGCGACTTCTTTAAACTTCTCCTCGGCCGCCTTACTGCCTTTGTTTTTGTCAGGATGATACTTCAAAGCAAGTTTACGATAGGCCTTCTTAATCTCATCGCTTGTCGCTGTTTTGGAAACGTTTAAAATGCTATAATAGTCCTTGCCCATTGTTGAATGTTGGTCAAGCTGGTGAGGCTTCTCATGCCAGATGATTTGGCATTATCTGTAGTCCCGAAACTTCGCATAAATCCGCCATTTTTAGATGTTTCGAGTGAAGCGACTAACCAAGTCTCCTTCGCAGAAGTATTGTATTTTCGCAAGCAAACATGCAACAATATTTGGCCCATTTGGGAGGTGGAGGGGTAAACACTGTTCTAGATTTCAAATGCGTTTAGACTTTATGCTTAATCATACAACACATGCATTCTTTCTACGAGCGTTACCGCTGCATCATACAGCAGACTTTCTGAAATTTAATGTTCGTTCCAATACCAGAACCTTCGGGAAAATTCGCGATATCAACTGATTTCGAGGTTGTTCTAGATCAAGTCGAGGCTATTCAAGTATTTTCCCGAAATTTCCAGTGATCTGTGGAAATTTCTCAGGATGAGCAATAAATAGATGGGAATCGTGGCATTGGGATAATTTTGTAAAGTGAACATACACGATTATTGAAGATAGAAGAAATTTAGAAGACACTTTGACAGGGAAAAAGAAAAGATGGTTCAAGGAATATTTGATGACAACTGCTTCATGATTCCAGTCGGTTCGCCATGGCACTATTACCGGCCGACAGGACGGCGCCCGTCACCATCCGCCGGAGGTGAAATGTACCCTCAAAGAAATCGATGTCAATGCTTTGATTGCCAACGGCCGAATCCAAGGCAGCAGGATAGACGACGCTTTGGGGAGCAAAGTAGAACCAGTGGCAATAACAGCACTCGACGATACCGTGATGTCCCTATACCATTCGAAAACCCAAGCAAAGAACAACCGCAAAGATTTTCGAGGTTTGATAAAGCACGGAAAATCGTCTCCGACAAAGATCACCATGCAGCTGCATTAACCTCACAAGATGCAAAGACAGGTGATGTGAAGAAATTTAGCGGCAATGGTGTGGCAGAAACTTCAGGAGTTGAAAACAGAATTAATTGCCCCACCAAAGACAGACATGTTGAGGAACTGTTGAAGCCGTCAAAGAAGCTAGATATGCAACCAGAACACGCTGAAGAAATTACTGATAACATTGAAATTGATGTCAATGCAATCAATGATTCACTTGCCACACCAGATTCGCTTCACAATAATAACTTAAAACAAGAGAAGCTTGCAAAGATCAACAAGATCTCAGCTGATGTTGTCAAACTTGCAGAAGAGGTGGAAGCATTTCATGGGAAGGAGAAGTGTAAAGAGTACCTATATCTGGAGGAAATGCTCATAAAGTGCTTGCTAAAGCTTGATGAAGTTCAAACAGATGGAATATCGCAAATTCGCAGCATTCGTAAGAAGGTTGCTACCACAATCAACGAAGAGTTGAGAAGACTAGAAGAGAAACTGGAAACTAGTGAGCAGACTCAAGAGGTGGAAAAGTTGAAATCTGTAGAAAATAAAGAAGATGTTACACTGTCAGTAAGTTATAAGGAAGAAGTTAAAGATTACATGAACATTGACACAAAGAGTGGAGAAACATTAGCAGACTTTGGATCTGATTGCAGCTGTGAAATGGATAAGAAAGAGATCGACGATGATGCAATCTCAAACATTGTACAAGATCAAAATTCAAACAGTGTTGACTGTAGCAAGCAGGATATTAAGAAATGTAAAAAAGAGGAAGCTGATCATCTTCCTGATAAAAAGGATCAATTTAGTATAAATTTTGATATGAAGGACTCAGAGACTTGTGAGGTGGACCTCCATTCTGGCAGAAACTGTACTGAGGATATTTAACTTGTGTGGCTAGATTATAAAAAAGGAGAGGAATGTAGCAAAACAATTATAATTAAAGTAGATAGTACTTTAGTTTAAAAATCATTTGAATTTTTTACCTTTTTGACCCTTATTTTCTTGTCCTACTTAAGTTGTACATTTTGGATTTACATCACATTATACGGCAATGTTCTGATAGAAGAAGTGCATAATTTTTAGAAGATATGTGGTAGATTTTTGATCAAGAATGCAATCAAAAGATCATTGCTCCCTATAGTCGCGGCGTCACCTAACGTAATATGCAAAAAGCTCTAGATAATCTTTTTCTTCTCACTGACATCCGAATCTTGGGAAAATGATCAAAATTCAACAGATGGCCTTTGGTAAAAATCCACGTTTTCGGCCATTTCATCACAGGAAGTCGAGAATCCATCGATCGATTCCAATGGGTTTTTCAAAATTGCCAGAAGGCTTTAATTCGACTTGAAATAATTTCAATCAGTTTTTGTAGCCAAATCCCTTCCGCTCTTTTAAAAAAGTTACGCACATTTGCACTACAACCGAACAACTACAAATCAAAGATTCATATTTAATTAATTGACTTCACCATTATGGAAACATGCCTTGATTCTGCTATTTATACGTCGGGTGAACGCAGTGTAGTTTATTGTGCAATTGTCTTAGCCGAGGTGAAGAGAAGTATATCACAACAATGATGTTCAATTGTTATGTGAAGTAGTTGACGATTAGCTAACTTCAAAGAAGCATCATCCAAACTGACTGTTATTCAAACGGGCTTCTAGTTTGTAAGTTTTTTTATTGATTAGTTGTTTCGCCCTTTAAATTTTATGCTTGCTTCGAAAGTGGAAATGCATGACGCATTACGATTAATATCTTGAATAAGTCAGTGTTCGAAAATGCTGACGTTAATGAAAATGTATCCTATCTTCGGTCGCAATGGAACAAGTTAAATTCAATGTTATGTAACTTTCAATGTACTTCGAGCTTTAAATGCTGTATAAGAAACCGACAAGATGCAGTTTGAATTTTACATTGGGGCAATCTGTTACGTCAATGTATCATGTATAATCTATCTCGTTTTTCTGGTCCTTTTTACAAGCCCGAGGCGAGATAAAATTTTCGGCCTCGGGCCTGACCCTTTCAGATGTCTTTACCCCGGTTAAATAATTTCAAAATGAAATGAATATGAATAATGAAATGAATTCTCCCTCCCCCCTTATTTTCTGGTCTCGTCGAATGTTCCATTCATATAACTATAAGATCTCACAAATGACTGTCTTGCTTGCAGATATTGGAGTGCAAATATGGTGGAATTTGAGCCATGCCGAATTCCGCTTATCGTAACCTGCTTTCTTGTTCTTCTTTCAAACGCTGGGATGGTAAAATCGATTTGCTTTAACAATGAACGACGCAGCGTGGATTTCATCTTTGGTGCCATTGGGTTCTCAAATGTTACTCTGTGCTTGCTGCTTATACTACGAGCAATATTTGAGAATGATACTGACAATAGGTATTTGGGGGTAGAAGTGGCGGGTCTTTCGGCTGTTGTTTCCTTGTATTTTATGCAACTGGGGACAAATATTGCACTAGCCTATGACAGATATGTAGCAGTAAGTCAGCCAATGCGATACAGGGTTGGTTCATGGTTCAGCGTGTTAAAGAAGCTCCTCCTTGGAGGGCTTATCACGACAATTGCTTGCAGCGCAGCAATGGCTTGTGTCGCAGTGTTAGTGTTGCATAAAGTTAGCTATCTCCTCAAGGTGGTAGGCATATCGCGCCTAGTTGGGAGTGTATCCTTCGCAATCATTTATTACCGCATTTTTCACGCCTACAAAGCAAGCCAAACAAGCCTCGGTATTGATTCAACGAGCAAGCAAAATGTCAGAATTGAAGCAAATAAAATCGAGATAGGAGTCTCTGCTGCTATGCGACAGATAAAGGCAAAGAGAGAAAGGTCCCTCATGAAGATGTGCATTGGAATCACCGTAAGCTTCATCATTTTCAATCTTCCTGTGATGATATACAACGGCTTTTTTGGTTTTGGGGAAGACTGTAATACAACACAGGGAAAGCTGTTGGTTGCCTCTGTTACAATGATGAGCATCAACATGCTGCTTGACCCTTGTTGGTACTTCAAAATGGTGAAGCGGGGTTGAAACGTTGGTAATTCAAGGCTGCCTTTCGAAGAACAAGTGGCCAGAGGCGCCTGAAGAAGGATAAATGGAGCAGGTGGACCATCGTTACATCATGCTGATCATGCTACCTATCATCAGCGAATTAAAACTAACCAGGAGATGGGAGTAAAAACCATTAGATGTCCGTCTTATTCAGTTTAGAACCCTTCCAACTAAGAACTAAGGTCCCCCTTATGTACACTTCGTTAAAAACAATTAGAATACGTACTTAAAACAGTTAACGGAAATTACCCTTAACTAGTATCAAGGTGGCATTTACGTAGTGCAAACGATCATAATTCACTTCTATTGGTGCAAGTGTGGCATGGAATATTTAACAACAATATTTTGCAATTTTTTAACAGTTTCGTTAGCTCTTTCTTTTAATTGAAAGAATGAACAAGTAATCTTGGGGTCATGAAGTTGCCAGAACACTTATCAAAGATATTAACAGGAAAATACCTATTAGTTGTGTTTGTCAATGCCAGGCTAAGAAAACTCCAACGTTTTACATGATCAAAATTTAACAACTGCAAATGCAAGATGCAATGGAACAAAATTAGAAATCCCTAAAATAGAGTTGGAAGCAGCGCGAAAATCGACCTATTACCAAGGAGCTAAAGTTTTTAACGAACTTCCCGAAAACACGAGTAAAGAAACAGACTGTAGAGCTTTTTAAAAACACTTAAATTAGTATTTTAACTTTTTACTTATTACTTATAACTTTGACACATTGATTTGTTTTCCTCTTTTTGATTTATTCAACAGAATTTCTGTGATAACAGTATAACTCATAGCCCCCTACAGACGCCATATGGCGCAGTATAAGTTACTGTAAATCAAAGAAATACCTGGGGGTAACGTTGTCAAGATTTGCAAAGTCGATCAGACAAAATGGACTGCAAGTTTATTAAAGCAAGGATATTTCCTGGATCTATGTATCCCCATGCATCATTTCCTCCCACAGTTAACTGTATAAGAGTTCTAAATGGCACCAGGGGGCTATGAGTTAAATATATATGTACCTGGTGTAAAAATGACAGACTGTAGAAAGATTCGTCAAAATCAATGATAATGATAATAAGCCAAATTGTAAGTGTTTAAGAATATTAATTTTACTGACAATCTTCAAGCCACACATTGATTTGAAACTACGAACATCACTAGCAAGGCATAAGGCGTGCCTCAATTGACAGATTTATTGGAAAACAATTGGGAAATTTAACAATGTACCATGTTTGCCAAAAGTAGTCCGAGCAGTAGGTTTGCATTTGCAACTAACTCGTATTTACTCTTCACTGTTGCAATCTATCAAGGCAGTCCCACCCCCCCCCCCCCCCCTGAAAGACTGTTGGGAAGAAGGATGAACATATCGCAAAACATCTGATGTACTGTTTCAAATTCCCATTTATTTTAATTTCATAATCATATCACAACATTGTATAAAGGGAAAGGGGAGAAAGGGTGCATCGACAACAGGAGCATGGTGTTCCAGCACCTTTGAACTTTGTGCTTTTTGTCTCCATATCTAGGACGATTCAGACCCTCTGCACTTCTGCGTCCAATACTAAATATTCTTTAAACCGTTTACCATGTTCAGGGATTCGGTTAATCTTTCCGCTTTTCCATGTAGAAGTACCACAAAGGATCAAATACAATATTTAGTATGAGAAGGAAGAAAAAAGCTGCCAGTATCTTGCCCTTCCGTGTGTTGCAATCGTGTCCAGTTGCTTCAAAAGCGTTGTAGAGTGTTACAGGCAAATTGAGGGTCGCAAAACTGATTGTTATTCCCAAACACATTTTTAACAGTTTTCGTTCTTTTTTTACTCGTGTTTCTTCAGCCTCATTTTGAGCCGCCGAGTTCTCTGAACACGTGGTTTCTTGCAGATTTACACGGTTATTTTTGAAGCTTCTGAATATTTTGAAGTAAAGGATTGCCAACAAGACAATCGCAAATAATCGAGATATCTGAATGAGGTAAAAAACGATGTCCTCTCTGTGATAAATGACACTAGACAACCCAACTGCACAGCCACACGCTATGCATGCAATAATTCCTATTAAAAGTCCAATCTGCACCCTTTTCAGGGCACTGCTTGCTGAATGCTTGAAAGGGGTCACTATAGCCTGATAACGCTCACAGGCTAGAGCAACGTTGCCTAATAACTGACTGAGCGAGCAAGTTAAGTAAAGACATACTGCCACAGTTTCAACTTGCTTTGATTTCAGTTGTGATACGCGCAACGATATGCCTCTGAAAATCAAACTAATAGAAAATGCAGCATTAAACAGCCCGACACTTGCAAATGTAAAGCATGAACTCCGCTTCAGTCCTCTTTTCTTGCATATGTAGCTAATCATCGCAGTGTTTAGTCCAAGTCCACTCAAACAAGCCAACATGAGCGGTACACCACATAGTTGCACGATGAAAGAGTGGAAATAGTTCTGAAAATAGATCAAGCAAAAGCAGAGATCGAGAATATTCCCAATCTTCGAATAGAAAAAATAGGTTGAATTATCTTAGCAGACTTGAAGGAGAATTTCGAAAAGTCAGCAGCACTTTTCCGGTCGAATAGCTAAATTTTTATCAATCTTCCTTGACAAACGAACGAGACGCCCAATCTTTTAGGTGTGGGAATGTAGGAAAAAAAATCGAAAATTTACTTCGCGTTCCAGCTTTGGAATTGTTCTATTCCTTTACCTTGTCTTCAAGAGAACTGTCTCACTCAATAAAACAGTATGAATTTCCAGCTTGGGAGAACGACTCTGTGTTATCTCTGCTGTCCTTGATAATCTACGTTCTTATCTCGCTGATTTTCTACAATGGTGAACATGCCCTTCGAAAATCCTCCCACCATATACACTGCCGCATTATCTGGATACTATTTTTATGTTGTTTTGCGTTTCACATGCGAATTATAACAAATCAGAACAATCTCATCTTCAAAAACATGAATTTTTTTGAACTAAGTAAACACCTGCAACGGAAACTCCAATCGTAATCTTCCACCAGCAACTGAAACCATTTAATGTAATTGCTTGGAGCTGTTTTTCCGTATCCCTGAGCTTAGGTTGGAGTTAAAATGTAACGTGACATGCAAGTTCTTGATGGGGAATAGATGAAAGATTCAAATATGCAGACATTGACCATCTGATGCCCTTTTTGTTGCTATACGAAAGACAAAATGATCCCCTCTCTAATCGTGCGATCATGAATAGGAGAAGATTTTTTTTAGAAATTTTTGAATGAAAAGATCAATGCAGAATTATTTTTTGAATTTGAGAGCGGTTTAACATAGCAAACAATTTGATAGGATCTGGTAACCGTGAAATTCGTTTTGTTCCACACGAAAATTAAGAAAAGAGCTAATTACACAAGGAAATGGAACTAATAGCAACATAGATATGCTGGCTGGTACGTTGTAATAGCAGGGACTCAACTCAAAGGACAAGAAACTAGAAGCATCTCGACTGCCTGTATTATAATGTAATGTAATGCTATGTAATGTAATGTAATGTAATGTAATGTAATGTAATGTAATGTAATGTAATGTAATGTAATGTAATGTAATGTAATGTAATATAATGTTATGTAATGTAATGTGACGTGACGTGATGTAATGTAATTAGACGTGATTTAATGTAATGCAATCTATCTTTATTGTAAATAACATGATTAAGGATAGATAACTTGCTTTCCATCTGGTTTACGTACAACTAAAATAAAAGAATTTTCGAAAATCATAGTCAACAATAGAGTCACGCTTTGAAAACATCCATCAAACATGATTCACGTTTTGATTCAAAAAAATCTAAAAATTTAACATCCCTGTGGATTAGAAATACACTCAGCGATGCCGAAAGATCGGGGGGGGAGGGGGGTAAGGGGTGCAGGTGCTCCTCTTGTCCTTTTCCAAGGAGGAAGAGGGGGCAAGAAGTGTCGTTGCAAGATTTTGCCTTTGCAAAATTTCGTAAATTTCTGATTAGTTGACTTTGCCAACTCTGTGGGTATTGATAGGATGTCTCTGGACACAAATTTGCTTCATTTTCTACAAATTGACAGATCAGATTTTTGGTAAAGCGCCCTTCAACGAATCTTGCCCCCCCCCCTGCGCCACTCCATGCTCCTGGGATTTTACAAGATGTTGCGAAAAAAAATTGAAAGCAAGCTGAAGCTGAGGCACTGTCGTAATATTTATTTTTGGATATATTGATTTATGTTGTAGGGATTTCAATCTATTTCTATTAACTCACATTGCTGTAGACCGGCATTTTCATAAAATATACACTGGGATACCCTTATCCTTGTTACGGCGTCGGTCGCAACCCCCACAACAAAAAACATAGATAACTATTGAAAACCCGCAACACTCGCAGCAGATAATGATTGCCCTTCAATAAAAAGAGTGCCAATGAATATGAGGAAATAAGAACTTACGTTGGTCCCGGCAAATGTCGAAATTTCAAAACTTCATGATTCCAGCGAATGTCCAAATCGTCCTTAAGCGCTCTGCCTAAGTTTGTTGTTCAAATTTGATGTTTCGTCCCATTAGTTTCATCTCCCAGTTGACTTTCTCCAGGAGTTTTTTTACTCTTGGGACAGGGGGACTCGTGAACGCAAAAGTTTTTCTTTGTTCGGCTGTAAAGGTAGAACTGCAGAAAAATAAACTCAACTCAACTTCACTCAGTTCAAGAGGTCTCAACTAAAATCAACTAGATCTGAGTTTGTTATTTTGCCAGTAAAAACAGTAGAACACCTGGAAAGATAATCAAATTTTTCATGCTCTGAAGAAGTCCTGTATGCCTGCATACTTTACGTGCTAAAATGAAATCCATCTAGCCCTCTATGAGATTGTTACCTTTCTGAAAAAAGATCAAATCCAGAAAAAAAAACAGCTTTTCTCGCATGGTGCATTTCAAATAAATACTTTAGTATATTTGCATCAAAATTTTTATTTGTGCTAAGCAATACACTAGACATTTCACGTGATAAATTTATATCTTTGCTGGCAATGACAAGTGTGCCAGAATTATACCTTTTGTAGATGTAAAACAGTAAGAAGTTAAAATAGATTCGAAAATTGATAAGCATTTAACCAACTCTCAATCAAAAATCGCATTGAATTATTTCTAATATATAGTCAGGGGGGGGGACAAGAGAGGGGTGTTGAAGGGTGACATACCCTGCCAACTATGTAAATATCGTTATCTTGCAGAGAATTAGCAATTGCTGGGTGATATTAACCGCAAGGGGGCAATTTTTGTCTTGGCAGGGCAAAAGTGCAATTGAAATCTCATTAAAAAGAATTCGTTTTCAAAGTCGAATTCGTTAAACTGGAACGTTCAAAAATTCGAACAAAAGATTGTAGCACCCTTGATATACCAAAGTGAACAAATCCACAGAACTCTTACCTAATATTTAGCTATTCGAACTTTACATGATTTGATCGTTCTCACGATCCTCTCCAAAGAATTCGAATTAGATAAAAGTTGACTGAGTTTAATCGAGAATGTCCCTGTCCATCAGTCAAAGCAACGTGTTTTTATCTTGAAGAGCGCGAAGCGTGCCAAAAAGATGTTTAGGGTGGCAGGGTGCATTCGACGGGGCTCTGGTGGCAGGCGCACTGAACCTCTTCTTGCAAGAGCAAGAGGTACAACTGGAATACCTTTGCACTATCTCTGGCTATTTCGATTGATTTTTGATTGAAAGTACGGTATTTTGGAAAGCTAAACGAATACGTTACATAAAAATCCAACATCAACTATTACTTTATACAATTTAGTATATAACTGTACATTTTTTCTAAGTTAGGAGGTGTTATGTATGGTTCTCAATTAGATCTCAGAGTCATATTGAGATGGGGAACTAGCAGAAAACCTAAAAGCTTATGGTTCATTGCAAATGTAAAAGCAGTGTTCTGATGAAAGCTAAGGGTCTCACTGTGTGGCAGAGAGCAAAAATAAACTAAACCAGACACTACATTTTTGCAATTATCAATTTAACTAAATCGAAATTTCGCTTGTAACCAAAACTCTCCCTGTGCGGGAGGGGGGGGGGGTAGAAGTAGATATGTTATTTGCTAACTGACATGGATTATGACCATGCTACTTAACCATTCCACTTCAATAAAGATTATGTAAAAAAGAGGGGATGGGTGAGAGGGGAATGAAAGAAACGTAGAAAGCTTCTTTACAAGTTAATTTTTTGAACACGGTAGCATATGGAGACTGTTAGAGCACTGTAGGTCACGCTTCTAGGCAACTTGCAGACAACTTGATGATAAACTGCAAACCGATGTAAAAGAAGGAAAGTTGGAAAAAAGTAACAGACAGTGGTGCGTTAAGTGGGGGGGGGGGGGGCTCTTCTGACAACCGTTAAATGTTGTTACATCTACCTGTTGTCTCAATAAATATGGGGCGCAGATCCCATGGGCTCTAAGCCCCTGGGATTGGAACAAAGAGGACAATCGTTAACCGATAAACTGAAGATAAGCTAGCTGTGAGTAGTTTTCAATTGACGTTTAAGAGCTGCGAAGTTTCGTCTCTTGGTATAGGAAAAGCGCTTCTTGACATTTACAGGTATGCATGTCAATAGGAATTTTTCAGGTTTTTGAGTGCTTTTTACATATTTGATGCAACGTGATTGACGAAAGAAGTACGGAGATGCCTAGAAACGTAGCAGGAATGAAGAGCCGAAGATCTAAAGATGACATGAAGTTTGAAAGACAAACTTGGAATCGTACCATCTTTCAGCATGACAAGAGATGCCTGTTTATAAATATATAGTATATTTATGCATTTGTTACTTTACAAGTGACTAATCTTAACTGCAAAACATTTGGACGAATTAAAAGGAATATTAAATGGTTATGGGTATACTATAGAATGGTTCCAGGATAGGCTCTGCTCCGCAGCTCTGTTATGTGCTGAGTATTGTCCAAGCGGAGAATACGGGCTGGTACTCATGTAATCCGAAGTGGACTGGAGCGAGTCTGTTTGCTTGGTCATTTGATGATTTGATTGGATCATCGATGGGTAACCAAGGTGATGAAGCGGCCATGTTTGAGATTGTATACAGGAGTTTGATAAATATGGCGATTCTGAACCACGATAATATGATGAGCAGTTACCTTGAATTAAAAAATGAAAAAAAATTACAATTTGTAAGAAATGGAATGAGTATTTCTTAAAGGAAAAATGTTGGCCTGTATTTTATTAATTAGTGGGTAGTTAGTTGGTGCTCAAGTTACATATTTGCAAAGTCCAGAGAAGTTGTTAACCTTCCTCCAAACAATAACATGCCGGAATGCAAACCTTTCTCACAAGACAATAGATGATTGGCATGGCTTGGGTGTGGCATATGAGTTTCCATTGTTATTAGAGGACCTTCTTCCAGATAGTGACCGTAATGTATTTTTCTAACTCTGCATATTTGTACAAAGTGCAACTTCCATTCATGGAGCGGACCTATACTGTCATTGTCAACTTTGTATACGTATATATGTATAGAATTAATCCTAACGAAATAACCCAACTGTTTAGTCCGTATTGACAGCACCAACAAGTGTTGTTATTCAAAGGATATTTGTCTAGGTCGTTTGGCCTTGCCTTGATGAATGTTCACGTTATAAGGAGACCCTTGAAATGTTACATTTGTTGTGCCAGAACTGTGATAGTTGTATGCAAACGAAAGGAGCGTTTTGTTCAATGCTCGAACGTGTTCAAGGGTCCTGCAGATTGCAGCATAAATCCTGCATTTCTAAACATTTTTAAACATTTGTGTCTTACCTGATTGTAGCAAATCTGAAGATCTTTGGTATGGTGAAGGATAGGGTGAAGCTCTATGTGAACGCCTTTCACATGAGAGTGGTCCGGTTAAGGGGCTTTGGGCACTTGGACACATCATTGATGAATATACGTAAGCATCTAAAAGTTAATAAGGAAACATGATAAAATGTTGGAAAAAGAGAAGATAACAGGGTGGAAGAAGTGGAGACAGAAGGCTGGAAGATGTAGAGATAGGATTTTGGAAGAAGTGAAGATAAAATATTGCAAGAGGTCGAGATAGAATGCTGGAAAGAGCAGAGAAAAAACCCGAAGTAGGGAAATTTTAAAACTTACAATTCGAGGCATATTGGTTCATAGCGTCACGTTCAACCATTTCTTTCTGTTCAGACCTGTAAAAGAGATGAAAGGATTGAATAAAAGGGAAACTCTTTCTTATTCTCAAATTTCCAGACGTTTTCCATCATATCAAAAATTATTGAAAGTCTTGTTCGTCAGATTCCATATTTTCCTCTCAGATCTGAAAGTGGCATCCAGTACTTTGCTGGCAGTTACTTTTCGTATAAAAGATTGTTAACGATTCTTACCTTTCTTTTGCATCAAGAAAAGCTTTTGCGAATGGATTATGTTGGATCTTCAATGCAGTTATCTAGAAAAAACGTTGAGTGCAATGCTCAGGAATGATGTTGGCCATGAAATATAGATATAAATATTGTTAATTAGGATATTTCCTGCCAATAATTATGGTTTCTCGGTCGTTAAGCTTCAGTTGCGATGCACAATTTCTAGCAAAGAAGTTGAAAGTAGTTCCGTAATGTCCGTAACTAGCCAGAGGCTTCTCTACCGTCTTCACACTTTCCACTGCTCGCGATGCGAAATCGCGAAATCGCATATAGCAGGGTGCAGACACAGACGGCGTTCTACGGACAAGGTACCCATTTATACACCTGGGTGGAGAGCGACAATTTTTTGTCAACACCTTACCCAAGGGTGCTTTTCTCATAAATGTTAAGGGCGAGGATTCGAATCGAAGCGGCGACCTTCAGATCGCTAGTCCTAGACCTTAGCAACTGCACCACAGAGGCCACAAGTAATACGAATTGAAGAAAAAAACTTTATCAAAAGCTTTACCTCTTCATTTTGATAAGCCGTGACTGCGATGAATTGGGTCTCAGGGAAACTGTGCGTACTGACTGTCTGTTCTCCATCTGGTGCACCGACGCGGATAATGTGAATTCGCGGCTGGTATTTGTGTAATGAATGGAGCATCACCTGAAAAAGAGGCAAGGTTACACGAGTGATCGAAGCAGATTGACAAAAGTAGGCTACATTCAATTGTTGGACCCCCTAGGAAAAACAAGACTTTATTTCTATATGCCTTTCTTTTTGATTATCCTAGCAGAAATAACTCTATATACGAAAGAAATAGGTGTATTTCAAACTTTCTGATCAACTAAGAAGTATACGGGGATCTTTTTAAGAGGATGTTTAGAATCAAATTTTATAGATGAAATGTTGTTGCGTTCCTTTTCAAATATGTCAGTTGTTTTAGCATCGATTTCCCAGTAGGTCTTAAGCTGAATAATTTTCAATGATTTCAAAGCTTTAATAACGGACTATGACTGGAGTTTCTCAAGCAAAAGAAAACCCGAGGGTCACAAGCGGTAGCTGCAAAAGCAGATGTATAGATAAATCAATTTGCACTTTTCTTTATCTACAATCTTGAACCGTTAAGCTGATTTCCTTCTCAGAATGTACTGTTTTCAGCTAGCACCTCTAATACGAACTTTGCAATTGCATTTTATGATCGAGTTTACACACTATGATAATCAATTATTCAACCCCGTTAATTTTATCTAAAGGTAGTTTTATGAAATTAGTTATAGCGTGAAAAATCCTTTTCTCTGTGCAAAATTTTAGCAGCCTTAATCAATTCTGGGTTGAAAACTGAGGCATTTTTAGTAACTTTGAGAATCTTGACACACAGCTAAATTGTTGTAAATAATACAAGCAGACATCCTACAACATGCCAATTTTCTTTCGTTTTTGGGAGTCAAGCAAATTGGTTAAAATAAAAAGGTTTATATATTTCGTGTTGCCGGTTGTAAAAAAAGTGTACGTAAAGCTCTTGTTGAAAACATATCTTTCGCCTGACCTTATTCTCAAGTAAACACACTCTAGTGAACCTACGTTTTGAAGGGCGGCACCAGAACATTGTTTCAAAAAGCAAAAACGATTCATACCTGTTTATCTAGAAGTAGACATTGCAAGTTATGTAACAACCCAAGGAGCCGCAGTGGAAATGAGAGCTTAAAGGTGGCAGCTAAAGTAACGGCAAGTGTTTCTATCATTTCCTATGAATCATTCTCAATATGCAAACGCACAGGGGGTTACATGAGGGGATATGGTAAGCTAATTCATCCCCTCTCCAACCACAAGAACATTGGGTAAATGCAGGGCAAAAATAGTCGTCGCAGGGCACTCTTTCAAGTTTTTGTAGGGCAAAGTGTGACATTTTCAAAGATGCTGTCACCCCCCCAAACACAGCACTTGAACACTTTCGCGCGCTTCCTTAGCGGGCTGTCTTGTCTTCTGCTGCAACTATGAATTAAGAAGGCGTTCTTTTTTTGAAGATATCAGTTAAACAAAACTGATGATAACGTGTTTCATCATGGATAATCTTTATATCTGAAGAAAGCATTTCTGACGCAAATTTTATTCAACAGAGCAATTTTGAGTCAATGAAACTGCAACGTCGCATTTCTGTCAGAAAATAAGTTTTTGATGTCTTTATTAGTATGTTTGTATGCTTTTTTATTTCTGTCGGCTAAATCCTTTGTAACTAAAGGGATTTCTGTCAAAGACCCGACCGGCCTAGGCCTCTGTTAAATCATTGCCTACTTCATTAAAAGCACTTTGGGCATAATTACCGATCTTTGCGTATTTTATAGAATCGACATAAATGCGAAACGATTATGATGATTAAAATACAAGTGTGTACATGAAGAGCTAAGCAAACTTTGGAGATCATTGAAAAAAACAAGCATCTTCTCGCGATTTTTTCCCAGGAGTGTATACTGATATATGTTGGTTTATTGTTCGGTCTGACATCATCGTATTGATCGGCGAAGTAATGTGACAGAGAATTAGGGTGGAGGGCAAATAAACATTTAGAAGGGAGATCATAGTTTTCTTCGCTTGAATGGAAACCTAAGATTCAAGGCAGTATTAGATCTTGCCGTCACGATCGAAATCTCAAATGGTCTTGTTTATTTACGGGATAAGATTTCTCTCATAAGTTTCCCTTTCGGCAATTCTCTGCACTGATCTCCCAATTACATGCATGATTTTTATAAGAAATAGATTTCCGAGGTTGGTTGCCAGATTCTCGTATCCTAGGCCCATTGCTCTTTCCAAGTTTCTTATAAGTTTTCTTCGAGAATTAAATAAGGTCTATCTCACAACATTCAAACTCCAATATAAATTTGCACTGCGCTTCTCTGTTAAGAAAGTTAAGAACTTTCTTAACCATAGAAACAAAACCTCTTCTGTCTAGACAGTTATGGTTTGGAAATTACATCTACTCCTTAGAAAAACAGCTGCGTTCCGCAAAAGTTTTTGCCTAAATGGCAAAACAAGACCAGATACGTCTGTTATATCCCAGGGCAAAGGGGGCAAGAGAGTGAAAATCAAGGGCAAAATAGTAGCAAAATAAAAGTGTTGGGGTTTTTTTTGAGAACAGGAAGAGCATTGCCCCCCCCCCGCTGCCCCTGTGCTGTAGGCCTCCCCGTTCAGGGCTAAATCTTGTAGAAAACATAATTCTTCAAAGAACCTTAGATTGCGAAAGGGTTTAAGGGTAAGAACAATTTTGAGAGTACTCTCGGTACTGAAATCCTGTAACTGCTACGAAAGATTTAAAATTAGGGTAAAAAATGTTAACGTGTTCATTTTTAAGGCAAAATAACAACAAATAACAGTCGGTGCTTTCACCACAAGCGGCTCTCCAGCTCACCTTAGAACTCTTTTTCTTCGAGTGAAAGTACGCTACAGATCTTTCCTGATTTTGCCAAAACACAAAAGCATGACGCAAGCCCGGCGGGAAATCCCTCCCTTTGTTTCGTGGGAGTTTAGGAGCCTATGACTTTTGAAATCGTCAAAATATTTTAAACAGTAGACAAAGGTAATAGTCTTTGCTAAAAAGCCAGTTAAGCGGTCCACGAGCAGGCTTCTGCCGTACTTCTGAATGGCTGAAAATATGCAGAGAATGACAACAACACGCGAATGCTCGGATGCCACAAATCAGGCGGATTAAGGACTCAGAAAAATTTAAAAAAATCAATCCTTCAACCAATTTAAATCCATCTGAAGACAATTTTGCCAAATAGGCGAAAATAGCGAAGCAGGGGGCTTCAAAATCTGGGGCAGCCAGATGGGTGCAAGCGAACTTTGCAAAAGTGATCTTTTTCTTCGACCCCTTTGTCACAGGACTATTAAAACCCTTTTCTATTGCAAATGTGCCCCTTACGTTGTCCTTCATATAACAAATGCAAAAGCATGAGCGCTTACAGCAATGCGCAAACCAATTGCAGCATTGCACTTTTCCATAGAACCATGCATTATAGAACTATTGCAAAAGTGCCCCTTCTCTAAAACATTGTGTTTGTTGTTTCCAGTTCTCTTCAAACTCAAAAAAATGCTTGCTTTATACCCCTTATGGAGGGGCCTCGCGAGATGGTGTAAATGTTATGCACTTAGGCCCGAAGATCTTTAGCTTGCATTTTGATTTTCAGCTTTGGGCGTGAAACCAAGTAGAAAAACATTTCAACGAAATGTAGAGTTGTTTCAGAAACTACTCCTGTTGCAGCGTATCTAGCCCAGTGCCCAAGAGCAGGACCGCCGAGAGGGAGGGGCAGAGGGGGCAGTTTGCCCCAGGGCCTCAGGCGCCAAGGGGCCTCATCAACTAATATCAAAATTTTTGTCATAGCCTCTTTAGATGTATTCAAGGAACATCCCAAAAGGAGTGCCTCCAGATTCAGTTCCCCAAATTTCCTTGCTTTCTGCTCCTTCTACTCGCTTTGATCACAGGCACAAGGGGCCTCATTTTGCAGTTTTGCCCCTGGGCCTCGAAAACCTCACGGCGGCCCTGCCCAAGAGCACCTTCGGCGGGCAGATTGCATGAAAAGAACCCTAAATCGCGGAGGGGTATACTTGAAGCGACAGAAATATGCCTAGGCCAATCGTAAAACTTAACCTACGAAGAAATAAACAAGACTTGGAAGAAGATGAAGGAACCTACCTGTCCTTCTCCGTTCATTTTATTTGTCAATTTGACTTTGGTAAATGCGACAGGGTTTTTCATCCAATGAGAGCCAAAATTCGGCGAATCCGGATGAATATAGACCGAACTAGTTGAAGCCGGCTCCGGTTTTCCCCCTGGTACCCATTCTCCGTTCACATACTTCCACCGATGATCTTCAACAGCGACAAAGTCCAACAGAAAGGAATACATGGCTTGTGGTTCTAATCCCTTTACGGCCATTTTTAGTACAGGAAACATTCGCCTGAAAAATAACAAGAGTATTTTTGGCATCAAATTCAATTAGACTAGTAATTAAAGCGAAAAAAGAAACAGTTTTGACTACAGTGAAAGCTGGATTGATTCCCCAATACAGAAATTAAGAACCTGGCGACAGACGGTTTTTCGAAATCTTAATTCAAGCAACTAAATCTTGAAAGGGATGATGATATTAATTGAGAGAAGATTACACAATTGAATCGTTTCCATAACCTTAAAACTTAATACGAGAAATGTAAACCAACTGCCCACAAATATATTGATTAATCCAGACATTCCTTCAATAAATTGGTCCTTAATTCATTGTCTTACTTATCAGAGACGATGAAATGATTAACAAATCGACTTGGATAATTCACTTGTTCAACGATCCTTTCATACATTAATTCTTTGATTCAGTTATTCACTCCTCTATCCATTCAACCATTTCGTCAGTTATTCATTGATCAATTTAATAAGTTTGCATGTTCATTCATTTTTTGATTAATAAATACATTAATTCATTGCTTGACTGATTCAATCATTCATCCACTCATTAATTTAACTATTTTTAATTCATCTTATCCATAATAGATTAGTTCATTCGTAAGTCAATTCACTTTTTCAAGAAGTTGCTGATTAATTAGTTGGAATGTATCAATTTTAGATTAGTTCATTCATTCATTTGTTCATTCATTAAGTCTTTCCCCAGAGTTAAATATGCAGCATTCGGTAATCTTGATCCGAAAAGAGTATTTTGTCATAACAAGGGAAGCATCAATTTCCAAGTTCTATTTCACAACATCCTCTATGCCGCAGAAACAATCGAATTCACAGGCAATATTTTGGCACGTCAAATAAAGAAAGGGGTGAGCGTCAATGAAGAGACATCATAGGTGCATCTTTGTCAGTCTTATTCCGACTACCGTAACGTCATTCCTCTATTATGCAAGCCAATTAGCTGTAGACTGCTAAGGGTTGCACTCCGGAACAACACACGAGCGCGTGAACCGCCGATTGAAAGATGCTCGTTAGCAGAATAAGCATTTAGGACAAACTCAATCAACAAACAGCTGATAATAGATACTATAACTTCTATTATGGTACAGTTTTGATATCTCCTTTTCTCACGCAGGCTAGAAGCAGTGACAAGGAAAGTGGAGAGCACAATTGCAGGCTGCCTACCGGATTCTCGAGGGCTATTTGCGACGATGTATGAGGCTATGAATAAAGGGAACAACGTTTTGATTGGAGGATGTTATGCTTTTATTGCTTGATTCATTTCCAGATCGAAAATTTCCAAGGCTTTGCTCAGAAATCATCAATCATATTACCCCCTTGCAATATGATTAAACGCACTAGTTGCTACTGTACATCTGTATGATTACCGGGAGTGGAAGGGCTAATAAATTGCAAATAAAATCGTGTTATAACAAACGAAAAAACCTATTTGACCTCCTTCCTATCTCATCAAATGGTGACCTTGCTTGACCCTCTTAATTACGAGATTCGAATACTGTATAGTTACATTTTTTGACACTGCAGATCGCTCAGGTGCACTGGTTTTAATCAGCTGTATCAGCAACAGTAGTTATTCCGATTCAAAATATAATCCACATTTCTCTTTAAATCAAACAATCGATCCAATAATATTGATACTTAATGCTTATGGTCACGCGCAAGGCACGCAATTGAAAATCGGCGCGTGCTGTGATAGTTAGATTCAAAGCAACAATTTGTTGCAGAAAATTATCGATGTTGTTAAATAATCTGGGAAACTTGTGAGCGTGTTTAGGGCAGATGATTCGACGAACGGGGAAAGTTTTAGTTCTGCAGCGACGCTGAGTAAACGAAAGTTTTCCAACTTCAAATGGTTGTTTAAAGGAAGTTTCACCTCATCTCACTGCAGCGATGGGTTTTAGGAGGGGGAGGGGCGAGAGGTTGGGGCGTATAGATCCCTTGAAGCCAATAAATCGCAACCAATCAGCCAGGCATGCCTGCTGCACCCGATATAAAAGAATACCAAACAGTGAAAAGCTCAGGGAATCGTTTAAAAAAATCGAAGAAATTTATTGGAATGGAGAGTTGCGCCCTTTTTGCATGCCATTAGTGTCCTTGGAATAGATGCAAGACGATATAAGCAAAAAAATAGATGAAAGACAAGTAGGAATTGAACAGCCTGTTTTGACAGACTCTGCAATTCCAGCATCGATGCAGCATATAATGTCGAAGCATATCATGTCCAAACTGATCAACAAAGGTTTATTTGGATTTTTGGAAACGGCGGAAAACTCCTGCCAATCCTTATACGAATCATATTTCGATAAATGTAAGGTATGAGGTATGTACTCAAATACTCCCTTTGCTTGGACATTGTTCGAGTAATCTAGCATGGTTTCGTAGGTCAAGCGATCGATTGAAATGGATTGGGTAGCCTAAAACCCTGCCCCACCCCGAAACTGGCCTAGTAGACGAGACTGTGTGCTTGAGTACAAAGAAGATACGTTTCAATCAAAACGGACGGCCATCGACCTCTCGGCAACCCAAAAAGAGGTCAACGCTTTTCAAGATAGGATTTATAGTTGATGTTTTTTTAGAAAAAAGATAGATTTCTATAAATGTATAAAAAGCATTGAACGGAAAAGAGATCTTTATTCTTTTGGGAGAGATAAGGCCAATCTGATTGAACAGTGATCAACTGTTTAGAATCATGTAGCGAGGTCATCAAGCAGGAATTTGCCCATGTCTTATTGGTTTTTGAAGTCGGATAAGTTTACAAACGAAATCTGCGATACTTGTTCAATTGAATTGCTTGCAAGGCGATACGCAGGCCTGCTAGATAGCGTTAATCGAAATTAATTGACCGATAAAATGAAACTGTTTTGTTACGAAAATAAAAGAATTCGTAATCATAATTCGCTTTCATAGCGATTCTTAATTCCTTCTGTCGTATTCAAATATATAGAACAGTTCCTTATTTACGCAAATGTATCCCAGGTCATCCTTAGATCATTCTTCTTCTATCGCTATGATCACAAGCCATTTGTCTGCGTAGGCCCTTTGCGCGTTCCGCCATTTTGTTTTCTGGCGTTGCTTTTAGATAAGGCAGGCGACTATTGAAAGGTCAGAGCGGGGTCATTTCGTTTGTTGAATGTTAAAAATCAGGCATTCAAACAACTTTAATTAGGAAATCGTAATCCGATTTTATCATAAATTGCCACGTTCCAAAACAGGCACCTGACAGTTAAGTCCAACATGGCGAAGTGACTTGCAAGGTCTATCTGAGTAGGCAATGGAGTTCGCATTTAAGTGAAGAACATCCCACGCTTTTTAGAATTCACAATTACATGAAAATGCCAACAACGTCCTTCGAGTCCACAGACATATGACCCAAGAAAGGTTGCAATGACCCTGGCAACTTGCATCAACGTGACCTACTTGGAAATATTGGTCCTTAGAATCATTCCAGAATATGACTTTGATGTTAATCTGAAGTTTGTATGCTCTGGAAAGTGTCAGGCATATGAAATGCTTTCAGTGTGCTAAAGGTTTTTTCCGATTTTTCCTGCTGTTTTTAAGTATTGCAGGTCAAAACAGTTGTTCAAACGAAATTGAGAAAGAGAAAAAAAGTCGAAAGAAAAAATTTGAGACTCGGAAGAAATGAATTGAATAAGGATCGAACTGTTAGTACAGAGCTTTGAAGCTGTGATGAAAGACTAACAGTCTACAAGAAGCTTTTAAGAAATTGCTACTTCAAAGTGGTATAGACTAATTGATTGAAGTTATAGAGCGTTGTAAAAGACGTTTCGTCCAGTTTTTGTAATGGTGTGGCAAAACATTTTGCTGCTAATTAGCTACCTCAAAAACCCCATTATTTCCCTTACAAAAGTTAAATCTTAGATTTTCTTTACTATTCAGTTTAGGCCTGTGCATACAGGAGCGTTAAAGGGAGAGGCAGATGGGTCAGTTTGCCCCAGGGCCTCAGGATCAAAGGGCATCATTAACTTATATCAAAATTTGTATTGATAGCCTCTTTAGATGTATTCAAGGAACCTCCCAACAGGAGCTGCTTACAAGGTTCTAAGAGTGCCTCCAGATTCAGTTCCCCCAGATTCCCTTGCTTTCTGCCTCTTCTGCTCGCCTCGATCACAGACACAAGGGGCCACATTTTGCAATTTTGCCCCTGGGTCTCGAAAACCTCTGGGCGGACCTCTGTGCATATTTGTGAGATAGTCTTCACATCAAAGCACTTTTACCGCCGTAATGTGCATGAATCACAAGTCAAAATCCTAGGAGCAAATAATTCGGCTTCTGGACTACACGCTCTTGTTTTGGAGGAGAAAAATCTTCACGATTCATGAAAAAACAGGAAACTTGCAAGAAAGCAGAACAAAAACTATTGTTTTGATGTTTGCTAAGATTGATGTCCCAGATGACATCCTGTTTGTCAAATTAGTATGAATCAGCTACCCTCATTGACACAAAAATGCAATTTGCTTTCAACCCCAAGGGGTTCAAGTGTGAACTTGCACAACCTGGGAATATGGGGTAAAATTATCAAAAGGGCCGACAACAATAAAAGCGAAGTTTAAGTTAGGAAGCTTAATAATAAAGGAGCCCCCTTGGGGTTTTCTTCTCGTGAGAAAATGTTGATCAATATTATTGCTTGATTTTATTGTAAGAGTGCGCAAACAAGCATGTATTCTTGATTTAAGTAGAAAATCACTAGAGACTTTCTCCATCTAATTTTCAAATCATTCAAGGCTTAGATCTATCAATAATCTAGGTGCATAAATTAGTAAGGGTAGCAGTGAGTTAGTTAACTTTTGTCTAGAAAGTTCTAAGATTGCTTCATGAAGTCGTGTAATAGCAAAGAAAGTTTAAGAATTGGGTCACTTTAATTTTCTTATTAAAAATTGCAACTTTCTAAAATTAGCCCACGCTGCCAGTTCCTCAGTTCTCTTTACGAATAGACTTAGCCAAAAATTGCAGAATTTTTATCCTTCCGCCCTCATATTTAATTATCGATAAGAGAGTCTCTTAGCACCAGCCATATCAATATATGTTGTCTATGCCTTGAGCCCTACAAAAAAACCGTGAGCAATTCTTTTGCAGAGAATCCTCGATAAATTAACAGTTTCTAATATTGGCACCAGTTTCTTGGCAATATCATTCCTGTTTCTTCAATGCGGATACAAGTCTTTTGGCACAAGTTCACGCCAATGTTTGGAAAACAGTCGCTTCTCTTAGACATTGGTGACAATGTCTCGCTGTCACAGACAGGCCTTTGTACCGATGAACTATTATTCATCGAAAAATACCAGGAAAATATAAACTTCAAATAAAAATACTCAGCAAATAACAATATCACCTATGAAAAAAACTTAAAAGGCAGCCTTACCTTCCATTTTTCGTCACAATCATTTCATTTGTCAGCTTCTCAAATTTCGACCAAAGCTCAGAATCGTCTAAAACAACTTCGACACCAACACCCTCTGACGATCTATTCTCCATATTTTTCTCTTGGTTTTCGCTGTCTTGGCTTGCGTCGCCTGATTTATCTTTTTTACCTGATCAGAAAACATAAAAACTAGTTTTTAAATGCATTTTCAAGCGCAGTTTATCATCGGGGACTTGCTACTTATAATTTCTTAACTTTAAGAAAGAAGAGATGGGTTTGAAGCGGGTTCCAATGAAATAAAACCTTTCTCGTTCATCCTATATTTGAAAATAACACAGATAAAACTACTCGTGTGCGGAAAATATGGAAAAAGCTGGATTCAGTTGTAAAAATGAGTGAGATAACAAGTAAGAAAAAAATTTGGAAGCTTTTTAAAGCTGTAACGGTGTACAAGTAATTTTTTAAATATCTACGGGGCCTTAAGCAGTACGAATTGGCTTCTTATAAAAGATTATTGTACTCCTCGAGAAAACTGGAAAAATCTAGGCTTAGCGATTTTAAGTGCCTATTTTAAAAAAATTCTCAAAACTCATACATCGGGGATCTAACAAAGCAAACTATTGGTCCAATAACAAATAAAGTCTTGAATTTCAGTAAACAAACAGAGGCTACCGATGCGATAAGGTTTACAGTATCTTCCGTCATGAGCAAACAATTCAATATTGCGTAAGTATATCAAAGGGGCTTTTATAAGAAACTGTTGAAAAAATCTGCATTACGCCCTATCTAACACGCGACCAAGGCAGATATCTTCGTTTAGATCCAAGCCCGAGGCGAGATAACATTTTCTGGTGGGGGGGGGGGGTGTGCTAGATCCCAAAAATGCTATAAAACGTGCTATTTTCTATTATTTCTTTTGTTTTATCATTCTGTCTAAGCCCCCCAGCCCCCTTCTGACTTCGGGTCTGTTTAGATCATGCATATTTCAAGTTTAAGAAGCAGGGACATTTGTCGAGAAGGAGTTATACACGAAAAATATATTCAACGCCTATATTTGTAGCCGTGTCGTTAAAACAGGGTAGAGCAGAAACAAGCAAAAACGTAAGAAACAAGATTGGGTTTAGAAATCATAATCATTTCTCAATTTCGGGGTGACTGAATACAATAGTAATCACAACAAAATTTCCATACCACGCCTCAAATTTTGTTTCGCTCAAGAATGATTCGATTTGAGCTTGAAGCCAAAAAGGATATTGAGTACTTTTTAGACTCTGACAACATAGCCACACCTTCTCTACAAACTTCAAATAGCTGCAGAAACCATATTCAAGATGACAATACGACTTTCTGCTTGACTTTTAAATTGTAAATGTTCCTTTCCTATCCATGGCCATTCTAAATTTTCATCTATACCTCGAAAAGCCTCACCCTTCAAGGTAGATTAAGTTAATTTGAAACTCAATTTGTCCAACAAAGAATCCAAACCAGAGAAATATTACCCTCCCAGCGCTGGCAAACCTTCCTGCCTGAAGGTTTCTGAAAACAATTAAGAATGTAGAACGCCCAATTTCATCAATATTTCGACGAAGGTTGCACAAATTTACATTCAATTGGAGCTTGATTTTGTAAATTATTTTCTCACTCTGCGTATCACTTGGTTTTTCCTCATGGTCCCACCAGTTTTCAAATTTTAGCAATTAAGCAAGCAATTATGCAAGAAATTAAGCAAAACAGCAAGTCATTAAGCAAGTAGGCAACAAGCAAGGTAGCATTAAGCAAGCGATCAAGCAGGCAAATAAGCAAGCAAACAACTAATAAATCAAGCAAGCAAGCAGTTTTACTTCCCCAGTCAGTGTAGGGTTCTGGCGGTTATCAAACTGACTCAAGTCTCGGGCTTAAAGGCCTTATATTTGACTTTCTCGCATTAAGATAGATCCCGTTTCTATAAAAATTCCTTTATACATAGGCTTGATTATCTACAACTTAAAAAATTTAGCTACTATGTATTAAGAGCTTTTCAAGGATATACTAGTTTACTCAAGGACGCAGCGAACAATGTTGAACCTATCTAGGCACCTGGTTATTGAAGAAATCAATGGAGTAACTTCTTGCTCATCTATACACACGCTTCGAGCTGAATTTTGCGAGAAATTAGGGATATGTTAATCTCAATGATGCTACTTGTCGAAGGGGGGGGGGGCTTTTAAATGTGAAATAATAATGCAATTATATCTAGCGTTGGTCAATTTCCTCTATTTTGATTCTCACAATTAAAACTTGATTGCTCTATTCAATTTTGGTGAATGAAACAATTATCTTTTTAACTTGAGAATATAAGGTTAATCAGGGGCATTGGCAGCCCCACCTACTGCTAAACTTGTTTCTTTTGCACCTATTCCAGAATTAAGTAAAAATTTGATGTTGAATAAAAGATTTTTATTAGAAAGAGTACCTTAGCAGAGAGCATAAATCGACAATTAAAAATCCATCTATAATTTACCAATATGTAACTAGGAATTTTGACTACAAGACCGTCTAACTTGTTAGAAAAAAATGATAGAATTTTTAAGTTATTACCAGAAACATATAAAAATGTACGGGCATAGGTACAATGTTCTGTTTAATAGGCGATTGTAGGTAAGCCCTGTTTTTAGTTACTCTGTTCTGTAGATAAACAGGGGTTAAGGTTAAGTTATGATGTTGAATAACAAGGGGGTAAATGGCTCCTAAAATACTCGTACATTTTAAGGCAGATATTTATGTCATCCTTCAAATCCCGTACATGCTACTTAGAAGTGACTTGCCTTTACGCTCTGAAAACATTCCAAGGGTAGAAATATTAAGACACAAGGGCTTCTGTTTTCGTAATGCAAGACCATTCCAGAAAAAAGAATCAGGCATGGTTGTTGAAAGATCGACCCATATGTTGTTTGGTATAAATATCTTTGCATAAAAAGCTGTTGGCTATATCAAATAGTGTGGTGTTTACAAGCAATTATGAGATGTGATGCAAAAGGGGCAACAAAAACCACTCTCCCCCTCTAGCGTATGATGATCAAACTACTTCACCGCAAGGAGCCCTTGTATATCAAGCTTGGAATTTTTAATGGGTTCAAGAACCCCTCTTATGTTTAAAACAGCATCTTCGGTAACTTGCCGTTGGCTTCCCAGTACACGGAAGATATTGTTTTGGCGTAGCAAAATAATTGAAAGCAGTTTTCTTTGGAAACGATAGACATGACTAGAAAAGAGTGAAAGTCTCAGTAGACATCTGTTTGATTTTCGGTCATCTTTTTAATGAAAACTGAATCCAAGACATGACAATTTATTCTCCAATGTTCACTTTATCATTTCACTTTCTTTTACTTAAAATCCGTTAAAACAATTCGGTTAGAAATGGTTTGATCAAAATCAAAACCTAGTTGTAACAATCTAATCAAAAGATTATCTATTACATCTATATACGAATTTCGTAGATCGGAAAAAACGTCACCCGTTTTAGAATATTGGCACCATTAATATCTCTGAAGGTGTGAGTCATTTGGGTAGTTATGTAAACCTTAATCAAAAATAACTAACTCTTCAACTTAAAGCAGCTAAAACTGAAAAAAAAATAAATACTCACCGTCTGACAATATTTTCTTCATTGAGAAAGTGTTTTGAGTCATACCAGTGTAGTTGCTTGTGAGTTGAGTACGGGAACAAATTATGGTCACCTCTTTGTCGCCTTTTTCGAACACAATTGGAGACAGGAGTCGAAAGACTTTCACTCTTCTTGTCGTGACGTTTAAATATGTTTTCGGTATTTATAGAAGCCGACCGAAAGTTGTGACTGCTCTCTTGCGAGGTGTCGCCGATTGCTGACAAGCGTAGACGGCAATTAAGACTAATTTAACGTCTCTTCCCTTGAGAGTTTCCTGCAAATGAATGGACTAATTAATTTGCGAGAACTGCCTTAAAGTTCACTCTAGAATAAAAATGCCAACAAACTACGCTCCTTTTCCCAAGTTCATCTACACTTATCCGCTTACGTTGCAAACGAAAACAAACTGCACTCGTGAACTAACTCGTCTGCGCTTTTTATGTCCGCCGGAAAGAGGCACTCGTAGCGGCGCGTCTTTTAAAGAAAGTCCTTTTCTCATACAACCGCTCGTTTTATTGATTTCGTTCAGTGAAAATCTGTCAAGTTGACCGTCTGTTTGCGTAAGGGAACAGAAACGCAGTCTATTGTTGCCTATTCAACGCATTGTTTCCCGCTCGAGTTCAGATGTTGCCGCTAAAATGCACAATAGCCGATGAGAAGCGCATCGCTCAATCCTAAATAGGTAGGCTAAGGTCTAATAAATGGCATATAAGCCACAGTTGGCTCCGAGAATGGCCGCACATTGATTGTATTCTGGCAATAAGATGAATTCTATCAAGGCGGCCTTCACGAATTATCTTCATTAATAAACAACGCTAGGTATCGAAGATGATTGATTGATTCATTTTCATCTCAATGCGCCGTAAAAATTGATAAATGCATTCAACCCGTATCTTCATCAAGATCTTATACACAGAGTTTAGAATTTGTTTCGATCAAATCAAAGACCTCCATTCAAACAAAAAAAACAGTAAACATGTTTTTCAGGTCACTTGACTCTGGGAGTAACCTGTGCGAAGGTCAACAAGGAACAGGCAATTGGAGTCGTCCGCTGGGATCATTATATAACCTACGCCCAAAGTTGAAAATAAATAATCAGAATAAAGTTTAGCTACTACCCTCCCTATCCTAAAATGAAAATTTCTCGATTCACTCTACAAACTGTCTTTGGCGTTGGGTGGCTAGATAGACTGCATTCCGTTATTTTTGAAGTTCCCTGGTTATTAGCATGGTTGGTTAGTTACTTAGTTACTAAGTTAGTTAGTTAGTTAGTTAGTTAGTTAGTTAGTTAGTTGGTTAGTTAGTGAGTTAGTTGGTTAGTTAGTGAGTTAGTTGGTTAGTTAGTGAGTTAGGTAGTTGGTTAATTAGTTAGTTGGTTAATTAGCTAGTTGGTTAATTAGTTAGTTGGTTAGTTAGTTACTTAGATAGTTAGTTAGTTAGTTAGTTAGTTAGTTAGTTAGTGAGTTAGTTAGTTAGTTAGTGAGTTAGTTGGTTAGTTAGTTAGTTAGTTGGTTAATTAGTTAGTTAGTTAGTAAGTTAGTTAGTTAGTGAGTTGGTTAGTTAGTTACTTAGATAGTTAGTTAGTTAGTTAGTTAGTTTGTTAGTTTGTTAGTTAGTTAGTTAGTTAGTCGGTTAGTAAGTTAGTGAGTTAGTTGGTTAGTTAGTTAGTTGGTTGGTTAGTTACTTAAATAGTTTGTTAGCTCTCAGCTACATACTTCTGATAGAGGTTGTCAGCTAGAAATTTTTACTATAACCCCATGTAAAAAAGTAAAAGGAAATATAAAAAAATTGTAGAAGGTTGATCCTGAAAAGGCTTAATAATCCTTAATTTTCTTCAATTTGAGCTATAATATTCTCATGAAATGAACTGCTATGAAAGAAGATGTATTGCCGATTTTTTGAGAAAGCTTAGGAAGCTTGCGCCTTCTCAGTGACAGCAACAGCGCTCAGGCCTTGAAAATCGTTGACACCTGCCAAATTCATGTATGGATACGGCAATTTGAAGGAGTTTCATAAATGTATACGAGCTCATACTTATCTTCATTGTTTACGCTGTAATAATTTGCTATCCTCTTCCTACTGATTAAATTTACCTACTTAGTATAAAGCAAATAGAGATGAGTGAGTTTACACGGGCAAATGTTTGCTAGAAATTTCTATTCAAAGACCTGTCGGAAAGGACAGCACAAACATTCACTATTGTTCACTCTACCAATCAAATTCAGTTTGTACTGGATTAGTGATTTGTCGAAAATTCGCGGCGTTATCAGAGAGAGAGGAATAAATAGCTTAAGCAAACGAATATAGCATTATGAAAGCACTTATCCTGTAAAATATTCATAGTTTCGCCTGTGTCCTATGACCGACAGCTTGCTTTGGTTGTGGCAGATATGGGCTAATTATATGGGTACGGGAAGCTGCAAAATTGCGGACAAGATTATCTTACAAGATTACCCTGTTGGAAGAGACAAG
The DNA here is from genome assembly GCA_964019065.1 of Catostylus mosaicus. Lineage (NCBI taxonomy): Eukaryota > Metazoa > Cnidaria > Scyphozoa > Rhizostomeae > Catostylidae > Catostylus > Catostylus mosaicus. The sequence continues at coordinate 6,560,474 of OZ025197.1, forward strand.
CAATGCTATAATCTTGGACAAAATATCATGAAACAAGAACAACTCGAATACAATCTTGAGCAAAATTTTAAGGGAAAACAATAATTTCCCCTCCCCCTTGGATCGGTGTTGTGTGATAACGAAGCAAATCCAAGTCAGTTGGCCAGCAATGAGTGCCCGATGGGGGGAAGCAATGCCAATTTCTACGAAGTCTCATAATTTTGTCCATTTTAGCTGCTACTCGATATCATACTCCATATTTATCACCAGGGACGTCTACAGTAGGGGACAGCGGGGGAAACTGCCCCACCTACCCTCAAAATAAGCCTAATTCTTGAACTTTGCTATTGTTTGCTATTTTTCAATGCCGTATCCCCCCCTCCTGTCCTAGAATGCAGCAGGCCCCCCTGTTCATTCTTAATACCTATTGGGGACATGTAAGGTAATACCTATATGGCCAGTATACAAATCAAACAAAGGACTCTGATAATTCCCATTAGTACCTTGGTAATGAGCAATACACTACCTTCTTTAAACCAAAGCTTAAAAAGCTCGATAACAGAAGCTGGCAATGTCCTGCTAATCCAAAGCCCTGCGCAGCAAAAGCGATAGAATGTCGCGATAGGCTCTTAATTTGACGAGTTATTCAAATGCATTGACGTCTATTGCCTTGAAGCCTACTCAGAAGATATCCCAATAACATACAACTCTAATATCGAGTTAATATCGAGTTAATATCGAGTTAATATCGAGTTAATATCGAGTTATGTACGTTGAATAAGGAAGCCTTACGGTCTGCTATGGATTGTGATTTCTCTGACACGTGCAATAGGTAGGAGGTGGAACAAAGGGGATAAGTGGCCTGTCTTATACATGGGCGTGCCCAGAGCTGAAGAGCTGCTGGAGTTCTAAGGATCTGAACCCCTTTTCCAATGATTACTAATAAAAGAGGTAGAATTGTTACATTATTGTATTGTCTTTATTGAATTCGTCTTTAGAGTTCTGCCCGTTATTTTTCCAGCCTAGACCAACAGGGTGAGCCTATTTTTATGAAACAAAAAATTTCCACCGCAAATGATACCCTGTTTCAAGATATCAAATTTCCTACTTCTTATAAGAAACTTGAAAATGAAAATCTGAAGTATGGTTTCTTAGTTTTAAGGTTAATTCTTAGCGTAGCTCTTACACGAAATTAATTTATATTAGAGCGAGCATGATATTGCAAGATTAAACTCCCTTTGGGCATAGGGGCCGTTAGTGAATCTGTTCTAAACAACGTTACGCAAGTGGGATGAAATGTTTCTTATAACAAGAGTGCCCTTTCATAAAACTTTTCGCATAACTAGAGGGCAGTCAATCAGTGTTAACCAGCGGTCCCCTCCCCCCTAAATGGTAAAAAGGTTCGTTATCTGGGCTAAGTACAGATCTGAGAGGTCCTAAAAATTTTCCATGTGGCAACTTATAAGATCTATTCCCTTCTTTGCTTCATTGGATCTTAGCACCTTCAAAGAAATGACCCTGGCTATGCCACTGCTAACAAACACGTGTAGCATAGCTTTGCAATAGTAGAGGCCTTCTGATTGAAAAAGCAATAATTTAGTGTATTGGATGTCGCTTTTCTGACACATTAATTGGCAGGTTTTCAAGCCGATCTTAAAGATTCTTGTTTACCTTGTGAAATCAAGTAGCTCAAAAACGTAGAAGAAGGCAAACAGAAACAAGAATTTTTTTTCGCAGCTGCAGTAAACCAGACGACCTCTTGAATAAACATCCTTGAGATAAGTGGATACAATGCGACAACAAAAAATCAGAGAGCATTTATTTATCATCCAAGTATCCTTGTGGAAAAAAGCGAGAAAAAACTGATGATATGATGGAAAGAAATTTAAGTCTTCTACAAATATAATCTGGAATCGTCTGAGATGAAATAATAAATAAATCAAAGCAATAGAATTGTAAGGGAAAAGATTTCAAAGTAGATAGAATAACGAGTTACAACGCAGGGGTATCACTTCAAGGTTTGTGTTGGGGGAGAGGGTAACGTGAATTGTTTTGGCCTGTCTTTGACGTACTGACGCATTAGACCTATCAAGAATGGGGCGAGGACAAAGACTACTTCTTGATGCGTCTAGGAATGGAGTCTGGTACGCAACAGGCCTACTTACATCGTTATTGTGAAGCGAAGAGGATGGAGAGCGTAGAGATGAGAAAGGATGATATCTTGGTTGATGACTGATGACTGTGGATTGTAAGCATATACCATAGCCAACGCCAGCGATCTTGTTCAACGGAAGGGGGGTCCGAGCCAGCAAAGAGGGTGCACCGTTCCGTATATGCCGACAGCTTGGGAAATTTACCGACAAAATACATTTGCAAGGACAAAAACTCAATTGTTGAAGATAACGATTCTCTAGGGTATGGCTTCCGCTTCTCCCCCCCTGCTGTTATCACCCTGGTGGATACGATATTTCTTTGATTTAAAGGACTCTCACTTCCCTATAAACCTACCTTAGAGGCTTCACCTACGCTTTAATTAGCATTATTAACAAGTTAATTGGTATGTTTAATTTAGCTTATAATATTTTTTGTATTTTTGTAGCAGAATTCTACTCAAATAAATCAAATCAAAACTCAAACAATGCCCCCCCCCCCTGCCCAGGCAAAATGAAGCATTATACGAAATTCGTTTGACCCAGCTTCAAGCCAGATGAAGCCAGGCGACTTTTTCCTGGCAAATGTTCGTTGCATAGGCACACCTGACATAGCACCAGACACGATTCTACAAAAGACAAACTTATCTCTTCGAAACACGAGGATGCTAAAAATCCTTGGAACAATCGCAGTGAATGGGTGGCAGTCGAAAAACATGATGAATTGATAAGTGCTTTGATATAAAGTTTCATTTCCTTTGAATAAAATCGATTTTTAATTAAAGATAAGGGATCTCTGCGGTACATTCCAAACCGAATGTGGGCGTGCAAGAATAACAGATGTCATGTCCCTTTTGTACGGCCTACGAGGTGCAAACGCATGCTACAAAAACTGTTATCGTTTTAAATATAAATTAGAAAAGCATTTGGAAATAAAAGCAGAAACAGTAATCCTATTATTGTCTTGAAAAGTAAACGTTATTAAGTGCTAAGGAGGGCAGATGAATTTAATGATGGAAATGTGTGCATCGCTCGATCGATAGCTCATCTTTTTTAGAAGGGATTCATAAGGTTTTCCCCACCAAATTTAGCACAGGTCGACGTTCCGCTTACGCTGGAACAACTGGATCTGTCCCTGCTTGGGGTTGCTTTCTAAGGTGCATCCGTTTAGATCCGTTCCAATTGAGGTCTGGATTTGACAGTTGGCGAGGGCTCGGAAGGATGAGGACCAAGGATACCCGCTACACTCCACGGGAAGAGGGGCAGGACAGTGAGAAATAGGGGCAAAATGCATGGCAAGTTAGAAGCAAACTAAAAGCAAGATAGAAGAATTAAGCTTATTCCCTGAGGGCAGGGGGCAATTTCCGCCTAGCTGTAGGGGCCCCTGGTAAAGACTGGGTACAAGACAGCAAATTTCTGGAACTTTATATCAGTTGTCCTGTTCAAAGCTCATTATTTAAATTAACAAATTATTGCGGCACAAAAAGACATTTCTGGCAAATAATTTCTGAGGATTCACAACTATTTGATTTAGAACTTTAAGTTTATGAATTTTCAGGGGTTTCTCGATCTGGTTTATCATCAGTAGGTTTTTTATGGATGGTCGATAGTTGAGAGAGTGACCAGCCCCTTAAATCCCCCATCCCACCCCATGCGATGCACCAAAGTCCAGAAAAGTTGTTAACCTTCTTCCGGACAAAAACATGCTGGAGTGCAAACCTTTCTCACAAAACAAAAGAAAATAGGCATGGCTTTGGAGTGTCATAGAAGTTTCTAATGTTTTTCGTGGACCTTTCTCCAGCCAGTGACCGTGTGACCGTAATGTTTTCCCAACTCTGCAAAGCCCCTGCTGAAAACCTGCCAAGTATAGGCCCATCAATGTTGGTAAATACATAAGTGTATTAGTTTTTATTTAATTTTCAATAAAAGTATTCTTAATCTACTGTAATATATCGTCTCTGTGGTGTAGTGGTTAAGGTTTAGGACTAGCGATCTGAAGGTTGCCGGTTCGAATCCGCACCCCTATCATCTATTAGGATAGCACGGTTGGGCAACGTGTAAACACAAAATTGTGCCTCTCTCTTCCCAGGAGTATAAAAGGGTACCTGGCCATTTGTGGCTGTAACCTGCCTTATGCGATTACGTATAGCGAACGGGGCTACAGTAACCTGTGGCTAAAAACAGACTATCAACCGCTACCTTTATCTTCTACATTTAGTATGCAACTGAAACGTTATGTCATGTAGCTCTACCCCCGTAAATCAGTTTGCTCTTGGCCGACGTAATTTGTTACTTATATGTGCTGTTATTGGACATTACCCAAGGTTTTCGGGGGGAACACAAGTATCTTTGATCATGCCAAACTACGACCTGCTTTATCGTATAATTCTAACGTTTTGCAATACGACACAGTTATTCACAATCACTTTCATCGTCACCTTTAAACTATGACCCCCGTTCCGTTCTTCACCTGTGACCTAAATCTTTGAGCTTTGACGCATACTGCCACTGTTTGGAGAACGCAATAATAAAATCACTTATGCCTTGTGAACTCAGGCCTGCATATGATTATCGGAAAACAGGCCATAATTTCAGATTATTTCATAGTATTTTAAAAAGATTCGTCCAAATCAAATATTCAAATCCTGTTTTATTCAAAGTACTTGATTGCATTCAGGTATTCTGTCGGTATATCAAAGGGACCGAACGAATTCGGACCTCGATTCGCGTTGCGCACAAAGCTAGGTTTGTTTGTCAGGCTTAAACTTCCTTACTTAATAAAATCAATTGCTCAATATACTATCGTTATTTCTATGTGTAATAAATGCGCCATTCCCAATGGCAAATTGGAAGTACAATTTCCAATTAACTCCATGTACTTTGAAAAGGGATTCACCGCGTAAAATATCCAAATTAACACGACATAAGTAAGTGGTAAGGGAAATAGATGCTTGATTGAGAAAAATGAAAAGTAAGCATCAGATGATGTCATCAGAATCGAGCCTTAAATTGAAATCCAGGTACAAACAGCTAGCAAGAAAAGGAGAGAACAAAATAGCAGGCAGCCAACCGGATTCTCGTGGATAGCTTGCAATGGCGTATGTTAGTACTGGAACAACGCACAAGAAACAGAAAACCAACACGACAAAATTGATATTTCAATCAATCAATCAATCAATCAATCAATCAATCAGTCAATCAATCAATCAATCAATCAACCAACCAATCAATCAATCAATCAACCAATCAATCAATCACTTTACCAAAATTAGACAACACATCATTCAAGTAAACCAAGCGATCAATCATTTAATCAATCTATCAATCAACCAGTTAAGCAACGATTAAATCAATCAAGCAAGCCAACGATCAGTCAATCAATGATTTGTTTAATCAATCACTCAAGCAATCGAACAATCAAGAAATCATTCAATCAATCAACTAATTGATCAATCAATTAATCAAACAATCACTCAATCAATTAGCCAATCGTCTAATCGTTTAATTTATCAATTTATCAATCAATCATACAATCAATCAATCAACCAATCAATCAATCAATCAATCAATCAATCTGTGAATCAACCGATTGATTAATCAATCACTCAATCAATCAATCAATCAATCAATCACTCAATCAATCAATCAATCAATCAATCACCCAATTAGTAAATAGAAATGCATGCTACCCTTCAAATGGAAAAGATTGTCAAGATAGCAGCAAACAGGCAATACTTTTATTCTTCAATATTCTTACTAAAAATTAGGCTGCATGTTTGAGATATGCAATCAAGCAATGCTGAATCAACAATTGAGAAATCAAGCATCGATCAATAAACAAGGGCATACAATTAGATAGTCACGCTAGCAAGCAACAGGTCATCAATTGGAAAACTGAATACACATAGAAAGCAAGTGAATACCAAATAACCATTGATGGCATGAAGGGCATCAGTCGCAAGAGCTTAAGAGATGGAGTCAAAAAAGGAGCTAACTTAGGCGTGGTCCAGACACTGGGATTGATTTTTTACGATTGTAGCAGCCCTCCTCTTGGTACTTGTGCAGGTACTGGTGCTGGTACAAGCCCATAAGTCAGAGAAGCCTTAAAAACGTGCCAAAGTCATAATCCTTATTCAATGAATATAGAAAATATTGCATGAGCTAGTCATAAAACTCTAACTTCCTCTGATTTAAGCAGCCTTCAACACCGTTGCCAGCCGATTAACCTTTTACTCCCGGTGATAATAAAGTCATGCAGTAACAACCTTTGCATTTGGTCAGATTGCACGGGGGTACAATAATTGATGATTTTGGTGCAAAGAACCCTGACAATAAATCAAGCTTCCCTCCCTCCTAAGAACTAACCATTTCTTGTTGAAGATCAAAGGGCCATATGGTCCCTCTAAAAATGGTAGGTTTAAATAGTTCCTGGCCTGCACTGCCCTGCAGGCGAATCAAATAGGCACCTGACAAAGATTCAGCAGCCCTAAGTCAAATCAGACAATTTTTCCTAGACAATTGGACAAGTCTTTCATGCAATACGAGAAAATCCTTACAAGAATGTGATGATTTTCACGATTACATTACAACTTTGAATAGGCTGAATTTGCATCAAGATAAGATTGAATCGTACATTATACTTGACCAAAGTGTAACGTACACTTTCACCTTCTTATATTATGTTTTGTGTGCATATTACACCTTTCAATCTGCAGTTGGATGTGGATTAGTTTAGGGGTGCTAAGCACCAACATGATACTCGCAAGAGGAAGATAAAATTATGAGATACTCGCATGGGAAGCAAAGGGACAGGCATGTCATTTGAGGGGGTGTAAGGGTGGTGGTTCACCCTCTCCAGCTATTGAAGTATTGGCTTCTTGCAGGGCAGTAATTGGTCGCTACATTTTCGGTAAAATTGGGATCTTTGCAAGTTTTAGCCGAAGTGATTTTTGCAGGGCAGATGTGTCGTCAGCCGCTCAAAACAAACCTTGAAAAATTCTCACCCCCAGGAAATTTTCTTGGGCCGTTTCTGCTTCCTGGGTCATTTTGTGTTTCTGTGAACAAGAGATGCAATCTGTGTTTCAGGCATTCTTTGTATAAAATTGACTGAGCAGCAGCGAAATAGGTTATTCATTTGCTGCATCGTAAATGACGGCTATGGGTAACATTACTTCGAACAAAAAAATTATAGGCCAATCTGTTGGAAATACTTAGGTGAATCAAGCAAGAAATGAGCTGCTTACTGGAGCTGCGTGCTAAGCACGTTGAGCGCTTGCTTACTTAGCACTGAGCACTTAAGCACTTATGTGACGTACCATTCTCCATGTGTTAGCTGAGAAAATGTACCTTCACAATGCTGAGGTGGTGTGTACAAAACCCCCTGGTTCAATTGAAATGACGAAGAAAACACTAGTGAAGTTTCCAATCATCACATTTGTTATTCAAGACCCAAAAAATTGGCCCTTGGCAACGCGCAGCATTATGTAATATTTTAATACCGAAATGATAAATACAACATGTTCGTTCTACTTGTCAACCTCTATCATTAAGGTGGGCAAGAAGCCAATGGTTATGAGTTTAGGCAAAAGGCGCACGACATGGAAATATAGCTATGGTAGTTATGAGAAAGAAAAACAGTAAACAAGACACTGTAAACCTCAGCTTCTTTCCTCGCATGAGACCCTTTAACTAGTTTGCAGAGTATGGCCGACCTTGACAAGATCTTGGGTACGCCATCAGTCCCGCACCTCAGGTGCAGGTGCGCTAAAACCAAACAAAAGTCCTGATGTGCGCCACTGATTATGGGAACCACTGCACAAAAACAAAAACCCCAAAATCTGAGGAGCGCTCAGGTGAGCTATCATAGGCATTTAAGAATTATCTTGGGTGCGCCATTGCCATACTCTGCATTCTGACCCTTTAATGAACCCCTTCCCCCTCTGAATAGGTGCCCCTCATGGGAGGAATATGCTTTGGTGGGGTAGATCGTCTCGTGTAAGCTCTGTAGTGCAGTGCTCATGGTTCAAGACTCGCGATCTAGCGCGCCGCTTCGAATCCTTCGCCTTTACCATTTATGAGAATAGCACCCTTTGGCAAGGTGTTAACACAAAATATTCCTTCTCACTACCAAGGAGTACAAATGGGTACCTGGTTCATATTTATAAACGCCGTCTGTTGCCTCGTCCTGCTATGTGCGATTACGCACAGGGACCGGGAGAAAGTGTAGCCTCTGGCTAATAACAGACTATAAACCACCCTTTTCAAGTTATTAAACTTCCAAAAGTTCAAACAGAAGGGAGAACAGCACGCACATACTATGAAAATAGCAATAACCTACAATGTCAAAACTAAAAACTCCTATCCTGGCTTTGTGGATAACTTTATTGTTTCTCTACCCTCTAAAATATGATTTGTACAACGAGAGTTGTTAACGAGAGGAATAACGCAGAATTACAATTCATTGATTTCTTACCTCTTAAGAATGTTTCTTTTCTGTTTCTTGGGAAAGTAACCAAGATCACGGGGTTGTTTTGGGGAGACAGTGCACCGGTAAGTGGGAGAAGTTCGCTAAAATAAAGGAAAAGTAGAGAATCATGGTTATAAAGAACATAACGACGGAATAGAAGCAAAAAATTCTGCGAAATATGCACATAGATCTTGGCTTTCTTTTTCATTTTAATTCTTCTGAGACTGGGTCCATTTTATCGAAATTAATCTACTGTTAAAAAAGACGTGTAGTTAATTTTATTGAGATTGTTGTTCTTAAGAGAAATCAGGGAAAAGCTAACTTGAAAGGTTTTTCAAAAGGTAATTACTCTCCCAAAAGTGAACACAATGCTCAGAATTAGGGTTCGTCCTAATAAAACTTTAGTACAACCCGCTTTCTTCGCAATAGCAAGCAATGCCGAGGTGAAAGGTGAAAGTTCAAAAGTCAAAACAGAAGGATGCCATAACTTGTATGCCTCAAATAAGTCACAACATTTTGGTAAATGTCGATCATATACGATAGGTCGAAACTTGCAGGTACCTAAGAGGTGAGAGGTTAAAGGTGAATATATCACATCAAGATTGGAGATGTCAGAGGTTAAAAGTGGAAGCAGAACATCAAAATTCTGCAAAGAAACTAATTAAAGTCAACCGAAACCTGTCGGCGGTCATAAATGATAGTAGCACAGATCATAGTTCAGAATAGCAAAGATTATTGCAATGTCCTCTGATACTCTTTGCTTACACAATGGTCGTGAAAAAGGCCGTCGTGACTTAGTCATGTTAAATAAATTAAACCTTTAAATCAAAAGCCACCTTGGTTTATTGTAATAACAGATTAATTTCACAATGTCAAAAAGGCCGTGGATATGGTCGGATATCTAAACATGAGCGTTCATCGTTTGATCGCTGGCTTAGTTTTTCGCCTATAAAGGAGGCGCAACAGATTTGTTTGCATCGTAAGAAGATGCCGCTCGGTACACAAGCAACAAGGGTATGCTCAGATTTGCGACTACTTGAAATCTATGAACAACAGACGTGAAATCTTTCGTTAAATTCAAAGTTTACCGGGTCTCAAAACCAAGCAGAAGGCTTTATTTCATCAATTACGATAGTGTTAAAATATACGCTATTATTATAACTGTGCCGAATGATGACGTAGCTGGGCTCCAGACCCCCTGTTTATTCACGCCAGAAGCATTCCACAGGGAAGGAGCTCTCTGTCATTCGCTAACTTAAGAGCTTGCCGTATTAAAAACTTTGCAGAAGTTTTGTTTCATGGACAATGATACTGTTTCACTGCATTGCAAAATTAAAACGGCATTTGGAGATGGGTGTCCAGTGGTGGGGATGCAAATTTGCCAGAGGCATAAATATGCTACAAACAAAATGATGGAAGCTCGGCAGTGTGCTCTCAGAACGATTATTCATATTTTGAATACTAAACAGAAAAAGGCCTATTTATTGCTCGCGCCTGCAATGTTAAGTATCTCTGTATAAATCTAACAGACAATAGCATGATTACTTACTTCTGTTTGCAAAGTGACTCTGTTCAGTAACTCTCTATAGCGATTGCAACCTTTTACACTAAGAAAACAAAAATAAAAATATAGAAAATAATATTTTGAATATTTTTTCATAGCAAAATATACCAAGGCCCTTGTCGAAGGGGTGGACCCAGTCCCCTTGTTTTCTAGAGAAAAGACCTCAGAGCGCTCTTGTTATTGCAGGGTTGTCGCTAGTCCAGCCTACCTACCTTGTTATTACAGCGTTACAAGGTGTAAACCTGCTGAGTAAAAAGGCGTGGCATACGTGATGTTGTTTTGGTAAAATAAAGCGATTGTTTAATGATCATACCGAAGCCCGTTTCGAGTAAGAAAAAGTGTTATACCGTGTAAACTTGCCAAATTGCCATAGTTTCCTGATTCACAGCTTCACTGAAAAATATAACAACGGAATAATGTGTATTGTATTGTATTGTATTGTATTGTATTGTATTGTATTGTATTGCATTGTATTGCACTCCTTAAATATTGTATTGCATTGTATTGCATTATATTTTGTAGTATTGTATTGTGTCGCATTGTATTGCATTATATTTTGTAGTATTGTATTGTGTCGCATTTTTTTGCATTCTTATGTATTATGTTTTATTGTATTGCATAGTATTATAGCATTGTATCGCATAGTATTGTATTATGTTGAACTGTATTGTATTGCATTCTATAGTATTGCATCGCATTGTGTTGTATCATGTTGTATTGTATTGTGCTCTATTATCTTGCATTATATACTATTGTATCACATTGTATTGTATAAATAGTATTGCATTATATCGCATTGCATTGTATTACGTCATGATAATGGTAACTAAAATTAAATTTCAATAGTTTACGCAATTTTTTTCTCACACGTGCCACCAAGGTAGCCGCTGCATATCATAGATAAAATCAAAGGTAATTGGCTACTCTTTAAAGGCCTTTGCTAGTGGTAAAAGGCCGCATCACCAATCGTGAATAGATTTAACAAAGGGTACGGCTATTGCATACGGTATTAATGTTTATATGATTTTCATAAGCCTTCCTCACACTTGCCACCAGTGCATCCATCATTATTCAAACATGGAATTTTAGAATTGCTAAAGATAACTGTGGACAGCAGATCAAATCTGGTTACTTACTTCCAAAGGAATTCATGAAGCCAGAAGTTCAATCTTGCAAAGAAAATATATTAAGCAACAGACAACATCTTGGACTAAACGTAATAGTCTACAGAGTAGCCAAACGAAACGGCTTTTTATTCGAGTAGTTTAGACAATAAGATATATAGTTTTATACCCTCTTAAAAATTCATTAATTGCAGTGATAAATTTAGCTTTATTTAAAGGTAGACACACTCTGAAGATAACCTAGGTTTGTGAGACCTCAGTTCGCTTTAAGTCACGCTTTTTCTTTGTTTTTTGCCTCAGATTTACATAATCATTTCATTTTAAATTCATATATATAAATATATATTAACAGAAGGATACGGTCGGGTGCAACGAGGTCATCAAACAGTAAAGAGACTGAAATGAGGACTTCTATAGCACCTTCTATAGGACTATTCTGTAAACTAGAATGAACAGCTCTGTATCAAATATGCCGAAACTAACTGATTAATATCCAACTTAAGAAATTCTTGATTTTTTCGACAAATACGTTTTGATTGGGCGAAATTTGCCAATTGTCGTTTTAATTAAATCATTTTCGTACGCTGTCAATAGACGTGCTCCTTGTTTTCGTAACAGGGAGTTTATTCGGTAGCCGATACAAGCATAAACAAATCCAAAATCTATTTTCTATTTGATGTGCTCGACCGGTACGCAAACTACCAAAGCTTCCCTCGTGTAAATATTGCTCTTAGCAATATTAATTGTTTACTCTGCCACTTTGAAAAGCCAAGATTCCTTGCAAACTAGCCAAATTAAGGCAGCTGAGGCATGGTTGGCAGTCGATCGCGCAAAGATTCCAGCCACACAAAATCGCATTACCGCAAAGGCATTCCATGCGCATACATACCATGGCACCAGAGCCGTTTCTAGTCTTTTAGGCTCGGAACGGTGTAGAGGATCACATTGCCGATAAATAAGGTGCACCCGTAAGCTGGCAGCAATATTCTTTTTCTTTCGGCTACACCTTACTTTCACAGGGGTAGTCACAGTGAATTGTCCTTCTCTATTTTCTACTGTTCCGCGCATGTCTTTCAGTGACTTCAACTTCCCTGATTCTGTCTCTAACTGCATCTATTAACCTTTCTTTCCGTCTTTTTGATTTCCTTGGTGCCGTAGCAAAAAGACAAAAAAGATGCAACCCCCCCCCTCCGATCGCGAAAATATCAAACACAAAAAAGATGCAATCCCACAAAATATAGCCTCACCAATAACATTCAAACTCAGATATTTGCCGACATCCGAACACCTCGGCCCTACCCCCCTGTAAATATCAGCCTGCAAGGCATAACCCCACATGTGCATTTACTCGTGTTTTTAAGAAACTTGCCACAAGAAGTAAGAAACTCTGGTAATTCAAGGATAAATTCTGAGAAATGAGAATCTTGCGAAAATGCATTATTCTGAAATTATGGGCGCTTAATTATGAAGACATGGAGCGAAAGAGTTAATGGGAGTTTCTATCTGGGAATCGGATTTTACAATAACCCCCTGTGATTATACAGCTGTATAGTAACATTAAAACATCTGCTCCGATTGCAGGGGGGTACAAGGATTGAAAATGTTGGAGCGAATTTTTTTTTAATATTTTAAAGTTGGTTTATCCAGACATTGAAGGGATTGGTCTCCTACTCTTAAGAAATAACCACTCACAGAAGATCAAAGGGCCACATGGTCCCTCCGGGGATGATAGGGTTACGCTCCTTGATGGCCTAAATTCTATTAATGCATTATTTATGTGAAAGCCTTAATACTTAGGCTAAAATAACAAACTCTGGTGTGGATACACGGGTTGGTATTATATTATAATACTTATTGCTACCTTCCTGACCTAAATATCAGGCGGTAAAACTGTCATCAGCAGAGTCTATACTTTGATCGATAAACATGGGCAAACCAGGCGCTCTCTCATCATCCTTTCGCAACATAGGAACTAGCGTTGGCATGTTGTATAAGCATTCCGGAATGTCATTTAAGCGAGGAGACATATTTGTTCTTACTGCTGCTTTCAAGTCACTCGCACCAGCATTTTTCTGCTCGTTGCTGGCATGAGAGGGAGCAGCATCTTCTTGCCTCTTTACTGGTGTGCTAGTCCGTGTATTTCGTAGAATTGAGTCATCCACAGCAATGATTGTATCAAATGCTTCTCCTGCGGTTGTATCACTTTGGCCATCTTTTGATGTTTTCTCCGTATTAAGCAAACAATCACTCTCTGTGTTTGATTGTCTATGCATTTCGGTATCCATGCTTGTTTCTTTGCTTAAATGATCTACAGTTTCAGGAACTTTTCCTGGATCTTCATTAAAAGTATCTAATCTTTCCGCGGCATGTTCTTCCGGGAAAATCCTTTGGCCGGGTTTTCCTGTCTGTGCAGTAATATTTGTTTTGATGTTTTGCATTTTTGCCAAAGTTTGCGTATCTTTCGTAATATTTTGGACGTGTTTCGATGCGTTTTTCTCCTGACTGCCTGAATCTTTGAGTGTGTTTCGGTCGTGCTTCGTTTTGCTTTCCGCATGGTCTTTTGCATCTGCTTCTGTCTTTTTCATGCTTCTCGCACTTTCATTCCTTGGCTGTCCTGGGTCTTTAGCTGTGTTTTGGGTACCTTTTGCCGTGTCTTTCACCAGTGTTCCTGCATCTTCACCTGTGCTGTGAACGCTTCTCAATATCCTTGTATCAACGCTTCCTGTATCTAATTTCTTCCCTTGATTATTGGCTGACTGGGTAGCTACTTCTTCTATTCTTGACGATGGTACTCCTCGATTGCCTGCAGCACTTGCTTCAATGGAGCCCCTATTAACGCGGACCTCGGCACTTTCCTTAGCGATCGTACCCTCTGCATCTATTCCGCTCACAATATTCCCATGATAAGCACTGACCTCCTTATAAACACTCTTAATACCACTATCATGGTCAGAATCTCTGTTGTAACAATACAGCTCTCTTCTTTCGAGATCTTTCCTTCCTAAAATCAACCCGGCAAACATGACATCTTTATCGCCAATCAATCTATCATCTTTAGACCTAGCAATTGCATTATCACCATCTCCCTCTATAATGTCATGTTCTACAGTGCACTTTTTGCTAGTCCCCATAACAGGACTAAAGAACGTTGGACGATGATCTGATTTAGAATCAGCTGAAAGATTCATTTTTTCTTTTGCCGTATCAATGTCATTATCCACAGGGAACACTTTTGGAAACAATGTACGCCTGCGTTTTGTTGTTTTGCTGCTTTTCGATAACAAGTTTAGGCCACCTTCTAGAAGAAGACCGTTTCCATAATTCTCATTATTCTTATCGACGCCGGGATCTTTTTGTACATATTTGATAGACGATTTGCCATCGTCTTTCCCGGCTTCAATCGTGTGATTTAGTTTCTTTGTATCAAACTGATCACATTCTGGTACAGTATGTCTTCGGGATCCATCATAAGAAATAGATGTTCCTGTTAGCATTTTGGTATCCTCTCCTGCTTTCAATGCCTTATCACTAGCATCAAGCGGACGTTTCTCTAAAGTGTCTCTAGCATCGGAATCTAAAATCTTCTGAGCACCTACGTTTCTAATCCTCTGATTATCTACGACTGAATCTGTGCCATGTCCGATACTCTCTGGATCTTTTCTTACATATCTATTACCTAATACATCACTGTGTGGCCCTGTCGTTTTTCCCTCGATTAAGTAGTCTTCAATGTCAAACTTTTTCACAGAAAATCTTTCTTTTTCTACCTTGGTATCATCTCTATCTTTAAATTTAACCGCATCACAGTGCTGTTCATATTTTTTCTTGAAAAAATCCTCTCCTAAGTCTTTGTTACTATCTTTTGTTTTAATGACCTCTAACCTCTCTTCTTCGTGACTTTTGACCTCTAATCTTTGACTCGTACTCTCCACTTTGAGCCCGTGATTCTCGTCATCTCCGCTTTCAACTTTCACTTCGTTTTTTTCGTCATTCTTGGCAAAATCATTGCCTCCCTCGCCATCGCTCCCATTATCAATACTTGATACAACTCGGTTTGCATTTAATGAGTTTTTTTCAATCATATCGTCTACAAATACTTCTACATCTGCGGACAAATTCTTGCTCCTGTCATCCAAAACATAAGTTTCATTTAAAGATGGTACCTTTCTTCCCTTGCCTGGTTCCTTTCCGCAACGGGCATCCGCTCCGTTTTTATCATTACATTCTCTATCCCGGTCTTCACTTTCCTTTCCTGAAATGCCATCAAACGGGCCAAAACTAGCAGCTTCAGGCAACGCCGTAAATTGGCCTAACTTTGCATCACTGTTCACTAATCTCGCGTGGGTTGATAACGACAAGGTTTTCACTTCTGTAGCAGCCAGGTCGATATTTTTTTTATCCTGTTCCTTTGCTAAGCTGGAATCACTTGTTTCGTTGTCGTCACTGCTGCACTCAGCAAGCACATACCTTTCCGGAAGATCAGCTTTCCCTTCTTCATTCTCTTCCAGCTTCGCTTGAACCTCTATGGATTCCAAACCACGATCTACTTTATCATCAGAACCCTTTAATGTACCTTCTAAAGAAGAACTGCCTACTTGTAAACTAGATATGATGTCACCTGGAAAATGCTCAGTGTCCCTCTTCTTTGAAGAATCTTCGAGCGCAGTTGTCGTCACTTCTTCCTTACCGTCATGCGTTGAAAAGTTTCCGTCTTCTTCATTTCCTAGTCCAGTTCGTCTGTGTTTGCTTCCTGGAATTTCTCCGCTGCCGATCACCGATCTAAGATGAAGGATCTGCAAAACAGAGATGAAACTTGTTTAGAGAACAACACCAAGATACAAAATGTAACTGCAATTACATCAACCCTATGTTGCCCAGATTAGATACTTCAAAATGTTGTTGAATGATTGCACATATTCGTCTTACAAGTCATCTTTCAAAATCTTTCAAATCTTCTGCAATATAATATTCATTAGTTAGTTATATTCAAAAATTAAACCAAGGGCAAATGGTGGGATCTAATTAGTTGCTTTTTTAGCTATGTAAATTTGCTTCACCTACTGTAAATAGTAAAGTAAAAATTATAATTAAAATAATGATGACTAATGATGAAGTCAGAGGTACAAAGACACGTGCAAAGAGAGTAGTGGTCAAAAACAAAGTAGAAAAGAAAGAATATGGTGCTGGTATAGAAAAAAGAGAACAGATGACGATGATATGCCACTTGAAAAAATAAAATTATTTCCATACCTCAGTTTGCAATCCCAAACAAATCTCGTGCAACTCATTTTTGGCATCTTTTTCCTTTTGCCTTGCAGCTTCTATTTTATTCAAAGTCTCTCTTTGCAAAGTAATCTGATAAAGATCATGATGAAACAAAAGTATATCAAAATGCATCAATCTTTTATAAACGTTAGAGACTGTAATATACAATAAATCTTCTATTAACATTTGTCCCCTGACCCTAACCCTGACCCTAATCCTAACTTGTAGGGGACAAAGTATAAAAATTAGAAAACTGTCAACAAAAAATGTTTACTACCCTGTGTCGGGATGAGGCTTTCGTTTTTTGATATAAAATCCTTTTTTTAAGAGAGCCCTTTCTTTCAATAGTGCCTCTGAGATTGTAGGAACCATAATAGGGATACAGTTTGTATGACCTTCAAATGCTATCCCCAACATTTTCAACTTGAGATGTTTTAAGATCACAATTTCAGATGAAATTTTTGGCAATTTTTATCTAATATGCTTTCAAAATTGTAATAATAAGATCTTATTTGTTACATGCATAATGTTGATAGTATAAATGATAAACATATATGTGCAAGAGGTGAATAATCGGCAATCAAGACGAATTAAAATTAAGACTTTTAACGCGCAGCTCCAGGTATGCGAAGACTTATTACTTGTTATTTTTTGCTTTTATCTAGGTTATTTTTGCAAAAAGAAGCATAATAGCATGATTGCTGTGTTAATAAGATATATGATATTTAATCATATAATTTTCAACTCTTTGAAGATTGTCTTGTGTGATAAACGCAAGTTTTTAACAAAAACAATAATTTTTAAATGTAACACAGAAATCTAACCTCTTGAACTAAGATCTTTATTGCATCCACAATAACGGCCTTGTCGATTTTCCTTTCTGTTCTGGCCCTTGTAAATAGGAAAAAACAGAATTTAAAACTATAAGTAGCTATCATTATAATCAATACTGCAAGAAGCTATATAATAATAATAATAATAATGATAATTTTAACGTCAGTTTGACAATAGTACGAGCACTAAGCATTATGGAAGTTATTGATTGCAAACGTTGCATGCACATTTACTCATTGCCTCCTGATGCCATTTGAAACTCACAGACAGATAACTGTGGAAGCAAATGTTGCAGGGGGGTACATAGATACAGGAAATATCAATGTTTCGATAAACTTGCCGTGGATGTTGTCTGATCAACTTTGCAAATCTTGACAACATTACCCCCAGGTTTTTCTTTGATTTGCAGTAACTTATACTGCGCTATATGGCATCTGCAGGGGGCTATGAGTTAATTTGCAAAGTACCACTCTTTTATTAGAGCTTTAAATTGATTTGCATTTTTACGAGGCATTATATTACAGCTAATTTCGAGCCGAGGAATGTTAAAAATTGCGTTCAAAGTTTTCTGTTGCGGTCCAGCTAGTAATGCTAAATGTAATATTTTCAGCGTTCAGCGGCATTCTCGCATCATCATCATAATAATCTCAAATCATCATCGTTTTGACATCAAACCAGGATAGTCAGTTAAAAAACACTTTTTTTTATAAGTTCTTAAACTCTAGAATAATCTGAATTGAAAATGAGATTTTTCCACTATTAAGTTAGCTATGAATTATTTATACATTGTTTATATTAAATAAAATTTTCAATATTCAACTGTATCTACAATTATATTAAAAATCTACTGAATTGTGAAAAATCCATTACCTATTAATTTTCGTTTCAAGAAATGATATCTTGGCATTAAGTGTCCTTACTTTTATTTCATTTCTGATATTTACGATTCTCAGGTCACAATTTCTGGCAAAATAGCCTCTCCTAGAAATGAAAGTGAAAATAGTTTTATCTGAAGAGAATCTCGAAGGATTTCTTCGATAACAATGAAAAACATTAATCAAATTAGTAACCAAGAAGGTGTTTGTACTGGGACAGACACACAATATAATGCCTGTCGTGTCGTGAGAGACAGTGTTTAGATACCTTTTTCTGATGCAGTCTAGCCATTACTTATATGTATTATTTGTTAGCGACTAATCCAATACCAAGATAAAAAGATTTGGGCTATTTAATAATCTTTTTGATGTAGAAATCAAAAGCAGAACTTCACTTTATTAAAAACATATTCTCACGAGTCATTATCAAGCCTATCATACCTTGAGTAGAGGCAGACCAGCAAACTTGAACATATTACCGATTATGATAAAAATTTAAACTTTCACACTCGGTGCTAATGCAGTTGAACATTAGCAACTAATGCATTTGGTCAGATTGCGAGGGGGTACTATGAATGATGATGCTGAAGCAAAGAGGCCTTACAAATATTGAACTGCAAATAAACAAGGCTATTTCAATTAGACTCTCCTCCTGAGAGGTAACCATCTATTGCTGAAGATCAAACGGGCCATGTGGTCCCTCCAAGGATGTCAAGAATAAGATGTTGAAGTACATCTTAAATTGTAGCAGTATTTTATTTAATAACCTTACCAAATTGCTTGAATTTTGACAGCTGCTTTGTGGTTCCTTATCAGTTTCTGGTACTTTCTTCTCTGTAAAAAACCTCTAATACATGCCTGTATCATAGCAGCTGCCAGGTGAAGTAAACTTGCAGCTTCATCAGCTGTCAATGAAACGGATGTTTGAACGCTGTCTTTGGGAAAACCTATGGAATAATAATATCGGAACAAATTGAAGGTTCCTTAACTGAAAAATCGGTGCCTTACATAACTTTCGTTTAGCTACGGTTTAGCTCCAAATTTATCACAATGAGAATGCAATATTTTGACGATGATTATGATGCTGTTGATGATGTTGATGCTGTTGATGATGATGATGATGATGATGATGATGACGATGATAATGATGATGATGATGATAATAATGATGATGATGATAATGATAATGATGATGATGATGATGAGGACGATGATAGTGATGATGATGATGATGATTATGGTGATGATTATGGTGATGATGATGATGATGATGATGATGTTGAAGATGATATTGACGATGATGATGATGATGATGATGATGATGATGATGATGATGATGATGATGATGATGATGATGATGATAATGATGATGATGATGATGATGATGATGATGATGATGATGATGATGATAATGATGATGATAGGCGCATGCTCTGGTGGTAAGATCGATTGACTTTTTTGTATTGCATCAGGGTTATGGTTAGGGTTAGGGTTAGGATTTGAATGGTGATTGTATCAAAAAAATTACAGACTCCTAAGAGGCCGATAAACGGGCCCCTTAGGAGACCGGGCCTCGGGGTAGCTAACCTTCCTCCCCCCCCCCTCTAGATGGTACTGGCTTTTAGTGAAAACTAGTCGTCTGCCAGTAGCCTCAAAGGACCACAAAACCCAAGCTCTTGTATATAGGGTATTACTGCATAAAACATGCTACCTTTGGAGCTATTTTGTACCACTTCACTTTGTCCTGTGTCTCTCGCATGGCTTTGATCTGGTCGTTCATAAGTGGTGGCATCATCAGGCGCGAAGGAATCGTTTTCCACACTTTCTTTTATCTCCTCGATATGAACCTTGGCTCTGAAAATATTGGCATCCGCTGTTCCTTCGTTTGTTATTTCAATGGCTGTATATGAATAAGATTGGAAGAGAAAATGAAAGATAAAGAAATATATGTTATTGAATAAAATAGCATAAAACATCAAATTAGGAATAGCCTCATAAAAATATGAAAAAAAGATCAATAGAAAATAAAAATGCATGGTAAGTATGGTAAGCACGAAATAAAATTTGCATAATATTAACATAAATAAACATGAATAGATGATAATTTAGTTGGATTTGACGACCCAAATTGAGACTTGCTGATATCTCGGGCATTTGCTGAGTCAGACAAACTAGCTGCCCCCCCCCTGAGGGTCCGAGTTAACGGGATCCTACTTTACATCTTTTTAAATAACATGAATATAATAAACTTTCCACTAACGGAGACCTGGAACATTCAGCGAGAGTGCAAAGATTCAAGCCACTCTGATGGCTGCAATCTCAGGCATTTCAAGCAACTTTGAGAGGAACAATATAAGATATTTGAAGCAATTTAGGGCGTACTACCTGAGAAAACGTAAGCAACTTACAAGGCATAAGTGTTTAAACATTGACAGGTTCTTACCTCCATGATTTCTCCCTTCAAGGTGCTGCACCGTTTCGTCAAACTCAAATGATCGTTCAGGACTAGATTGGCTTGGAAGTGGAAAAAGAATGCTTTTTTCATGGTCATCATTCAAGCCACTAATGTTCCTTTTTAAATTCGATGGCTGCATATAATCAGGCGATAAAGCTTGCCATGAGGTGATGTCATAGCTGGAATGGGGTGCTGGAGCAGTGGAAGGTCTTGGAGCTGAAGGAAAAAAAAATAAAGAATTTAAAGATGTGCCAAAAGGGAAGAGATAATATTGCATGTTAAAAGTAATCCAACAAGACAAAATTTGCAAGTCTTGATAAAGAGATATTTCAACAGTGTAACATTGACTCTATGATTACTCCCAATTCACCCCCCTGTGATTATAATGGTGTACAGTAACATTAGAAGCGTCTGCTCAGATTGCAAGGGGGTACAATAATTGCTAATGCTGGAGCAAAGAGTCTTAACGAATTCTCAGATTTCATAATCACGGTTATATGTTTCCCTTAGCCAGCCATTTTCCACTCAAAGCCTTTGCTAGACACCCCTACTCAATTTAGCTTAACGTCATAAATAATCCGCTAATTGTCGTGGTAACCACTCCTTTCCGGGTAGCACGTCCAACTTTCAAAAAATCTTAACAGTTTTGACTGATCAGTAAAAAAACCTCACAAATTTTTTACTGAAGAGCAAAACTGATGGAAAAAACTGATCGTGTATTTCAGCTTCAAGTTACGCCCCCATTTCAGCTACATTCTTCTCTCCTCCTCATCACCTCGAGATCATTGTGCGATGCACAGCTAAACAAGTTCTGATATGAGTGATATATTTCGACAAAATGATACAACCCGTTATTTTTCAAGAATGAAATAAACAAGAGACCTCGTAGAATATTTCAGATCCCGCCCTGTTTCATTTTCTCCAGCGCATTGCTACGACCAGAAATCAACACTGTGAGAGGGTGACAACTTTCATGGGGCGTTTTTTAGCGATTTCGAGCAGTATCCTTACATCCGTCACGGAATTTCTACCTAATGTATCATTCAAATACCTCCAATGCGCATTGTAATACCTACGTAGGTATGGGTCGTCCTACGCTGGGAACAAAAATGCTTTTCAAATAGAAGAACAAAGTCGAGGAAAAGCCTACAAAGTGAGACAAAGCAAGCAGTCCTAGAGCCTGCGTCAACGTGAAATCCCAGACGGTCAAACCTTTGTTCATCAACCTCGTTATCTGATTTTCATTTCATAGTAGCTATGGTAAACAAGTTCCATAAAACGCCCACTGCTAATTTCAGCTCAGTAAAAATATTCAAAGGTTCAGAGAAAACATGCCCGTTCCCACAATAAGGTATAGGATCTCTGGATATCAGGATATCAGAATATCAGACCTCGGATTCTATAACACCCATTTGAATTGTTTTTTCCTTGTATTAATTAAAAACATATTTCTATGTAAAAAATCTAACGAGATAAGGTGTATAAATATGAATTGAAGAAAAAAGCATTATGGATTATCGGCCACCCTCCTATTACAGTTTAGTAAAATGTAAAGACATCGGGAGGTTATTCAATAAAAATATTCTGAACGCAGGGGGCGCATTCAAAGCGCATGGTGAGCACCAGGAGAAGTTAGAATGGCATTCCAAAGATGAGGAACTATATATAACATAGAGGTATTAGCACCATTGGTAAACATCGTGGAAAATACGATGCAAACAATTTCATATAAAAGTACTTCAAATTGCGTAAACAAGGAGTTTTTTAACTCTAACCAATCGCACTACTTTCAAAATCAGGGCATCAGAGTCTCGATAAAGAGAGCAGGATAACGAGGAAATGAACAGTTTCATTCTCTGAGAGACCATATGACCGAAATGCCTTTTTGTGATTATTGATCATACTGAAGGGGGCTAAGCGACAATTGTTCGGTTATAATTCCTATTTTCAGTAACTGGAAGCACCTTAAATCAATATAGCTTACCACTACGTTACCTCCATACCCCCTTGAAATCAGACAAAACATATCACTGTACAGTTAAATTATCACCAGGTGTGAAAGGGATCAAGGGAAGAAGGTAATGACAACAGGGGGGTGCTTTGGGGCTTATTTTAGATTCTGACAAGTTTTAAGAAGGTGTGAATAGAACACCCCTACAAGGCCAAACACGTCTCATTTTCAAGAAGTTTTCTTTGAGGATGCAACACCCCTTACACTTCCTATTTTGACAACCCTACAGAGTGAAGGGGGGATGGCTCTGGATCCATCAATTGGCGATTTTGTGTTTGATTTTCACACAGTCGTGGAATGGGGATTCTGATTGCAATTTCTGATAATCACTTTCTCATGATTCTTATCAACTAATCAGAGTGTTGCCTACAGCAAGGGGGCATTGGAGGCGATTACCCTTGCTGATTTCAGAAAATGCCTAAATAATTATATTCAAATCACTCTGATGTTAAATAAAAACATGCAATTGCAATCCTTCTAGCTAAGAGTCTGGAAACTTTTGACTGAAGGACACTTTTACAGAAGGCTGATGCCAGAGATTTCTGCTGCATTCAAAGACATCTGGCCCACCATTTTGGCCCACCATAGCAAATAAGGGCCAAACAATGGCAAAAAACAATATTTAGCTTTCCCTTGCTGTGGGCAGCCCTGGCAGTAACCTACCAAGCTAATAGACAGAGAGCTAGTGGTGGTAATAAGGAGGGGGAGGGGGGGCTAATGAGATGCTGCTTCTATCAATCCTGTGTCTGACTGCACGGTGAAGAGTTACTTGGCAAATGATGACATCTTGTGACTGTTTTGGTTTGCTTTGCTTTTGTCATAAAAGATAGTAGCATAGAAAATTAATTCTAAAAGAAATATATGTTTCAATGCTTACAAAAGAAGAGAAACGTGTGCCATCCCATTTTGCCAACACACCAAAAGGCTATGCCTTATTTTTGGCAAATATCAGCTTCACACCCCCCTAAATTTGTCAGTGCCATTCCCACAGAGACCTTTGCCCCTTTGTTGAGGTTGTAGAATTTGCTCCCATGAATCAATCAAGTACCACCTTTGCCTGAAACTATGGTAAATAATTGAATGTATCGTACCTGCATGTTGTAAATGCTTGTTTCTTGGAGGTGACTCATAAATCAATGGCAAATGAATAGACTCTGATTCCAAAAGTGATGTGTTCAACCCTATATAGAAAATACTTAGTGATTCTTTGAATATACGCCACATAAAAATTGATTTTCTTTGTTCAATTGTCATATACTTCATACAGGGCAAGTTTGCAGAATATGGCCAATCTTGACAAGATCTTGAGTGCGCCAAAAATCCTGCACCTCAGGTGCGGGTGTGCAAAAACCAGACGAAAATCAAAAGGTGTGCCACTACACTATGGGTACCACTGCACAAACATCAAAACTTTAAAATCTGAGGGGCCCAGGTGCACTCTCTCTGGCATTTAAGAATAAACTTGGGTGCGCCATTGCCATACTTTGCATTTGGGATACAGAGGTTTGTTTGAAATTCTTGGCTTATTTGCAAATTGTCGAGATCAAATTGGTTTGCTTTAGGTAAACTGCTTAGATCAAATTGGTTTGCTGGTTGAAGATGGGGCCAGGAAACAAAGAATTTTCCTTTAAGATATTATATTTTCTACCCTTTGCGACCTTGAGGGTTTGAAGCACTGACGCTTGAGTTTAAATTCCTTGATAAAACAAATTCAACAGATTAGCGATTGAAATTTTGAACACAAATGAGTTTTTTTTTTTATTTTATCTTCATAAAACGAAACAGTTCACAACCAAAACATAGTTATGCCCTCTCTTAGGTTGGGTAATCTACATGCATATAGATATCAAGGGGAAGGGGATTCTTGCCCCTTTTAAATATAAAATGTGGCATTTTCCTGCCCCCTCTCCTTCAGTAAAATCTTGTATGGCTGTTCCCTAAATCAAACTTTGATGATTACTTAGTTACATCAAAATTGGTTATAAATATGATTAAATATATGAAAATCTACCTGTTGATTTGCTCCTCTCCCTGCTTCTGCTTTTTTCAGACATTGCCTAGAAACCAGAAAACAGCGGCAATAAACTCTATAAATTTTTCATGACATGATGGATAGAGGTTTTGAGTTTTGGCGCGAAAAAAGGCCTAGATTGCGACACATTTTGCAATCTAAGACATTAAATGGATTTAGTTTGAGGTTCTTGCTAAAAAGGCTAGACTTTTACTCAAAAAAGAGGCTATAATAAAATGAGGCAGATGATGCAAAGAATTGAGTCGTCTAAAATTTGAACCTTTGTAAAAATTAATGGGTATTAAATACCTAAAAAGATTGGTTTGCCTAGTCATGAAATCTCATTATAACATTCAAAAGCAGAGTCCAAATGAAAATTAGACCTACACAGAAACTGAAATACAAGGCAAAAAAGTGCTGCAAAGCGAAAGAAAATACATTTCTGGGCTTCCTGAACTACTTACATTTGCAAAAGAAAGAAAAAGCGGCCAAAAATGTCTGCAGTTTGTTGTCAAGCCGCCATTGTGAGCAACTCCATGTGAAGATACACCAAATTAAGCTATCTTTCAGTCTGTGGTTAAAAGAAACACACAAAGTAGTAAGGGTAAAACGTAAAATAAAATATTTTATGAGGAAATTCCGTGTTTCCTGGCCCTACCTTTCTCCAGTAGACCAATCTGATCTAGCACAGACCCTCCTACGAGACCAAAAAAGTGGAGGGGGGAGGGGCAAGCTTCGATGCCAAAATATTACCACCGGAAAAGAAGCTGCCTTTTACAGGCATAATCTGGTGGGAGGGGGGCAAGGCCCTTTAACAACTTATTCAAAATTAAAATTTGCAGGTAAGCCAAGACTTTGAGTTAAAAGTCTGCGTAGAGGACATGGCAAATAAATATTCAGAAATACATGTTTAGGACACATACACCCTTTTTTATAAAAATAAATTTTTCAAGAATAATGAGGTTGAAATTTGGTGAAATTTGAGAATATTTTAAGAATATTGTCAGGCTCAAGATATTGTGAAACAATCATTTCAAGCGGGTGTTTTTTAACTTCTGGTTTTTTATGACATTTAATTACTTGCACTTCTTTACTCCTTTTCCTTTGATATTCTGTGATTCTGTTTTAAGATTTTATTTTGATTACTTGTTCATATTTTTAATAGGTGTGCGTTTTCGCATTGATGATAATTTATTTCCGTATCCGTATTTTCCGCCGCGCTAAGAACAATTTAAGAATATCCCGAGGCTCAAAATAGCGAAAAATTAAGAATATTGAGGCTCAGCAAAAAATTGAGTATTCTTATAAAAAAAAAGAGTGTATTCAGAACAGAATAAAGAAAAGTATAACTCCTTTTCTTGGAACGTAACTAGATATCTTTGAGATGACAGGCAAGCACTTTGGGAAAAATCTGGGACTAATAATCCTGGTAGCGTGCCTGAAAACAAGACAAGGCATTTTCACCAGGACGCCTTCGAGTTTCGTGTCCCACTGTCTATGGCGCAGGCGAGGAAAAGAAATAAACTTTTCTATTGACAAAAAAAGGACATTTCCTTTAGTGTTTTACCTAATTCATGTCTATCTGATAAGAGTTCCTGTCGGTAAAATTTCAAAAGTTGTCTATAATTTATTTAAGTCCTTACAAATGCAGATTACATCTATTTTAAATAAAGAGAAAACGTCCAAAAATTGTGTATAGTGCTAATACTGTTTTGTAATTACATTAAACATAATAGATTACAATCCCTTTCATGACAACAAACATTGCACCCTTTTTTAAAAAATACTCGGTAAAACCCAGTAAAGTTGTTAACTTCCTCCGAATAAAATCATGCCGGAAGGCAAAACTTCCTTACAAGGCAATAGAAATGGGCATGACTTGGGTGTGTCACAGGAGTTTCTATTGTTTTGCATGGACCTTCCTCCAGCTAGTGACCGTTTTCCTAACTCTGGCACTCGGCCCCATGGTTGGCTCAAGATGTCAAAATTTAATGTCAGTGGAGTTGGAGTGGCGAAGATTTAAGAAAAACAACAAAATTACTCCAAACGCCATACAATTTTTTGTCCTATTTGGCTGGAGACTGGGAGCCATCAGGTAGCTTGGGAGAGGGCAGCTGCCC
The DNA here is from genome assembly GCA_964019065.1 of Catostylus mosaicus. Lineage (NCBI taxonomy): Eukaryota > Metazoa > Cnidaria > Scyphozoa > Rhizostomeae > Catostylidae > Catostylus > Catostylus mosaicus. Next base: position 6,587,328 of record OZ025197.1, read on the forward strand.
CATACCCTCTTTTGGTACCACAAAATCTCTTAGAGACATTGACTTTGTGACTGTATTAGATGACATTGTTGCCATGGAAGAGGAACAAGAAGATTAATATTAAGTGCAAGAAGATCGAGCAAGTGAGTTTCCTTTTTGAAAACGGTGATACTGCAAATAACTTAAAAATATTTGATGACATTAAGTTTTACGAACATTTCCTGTGAGAGATAAACCAGTAAAAAGAGTATATTAGCCAGTCTCGCCTGGAAACATGTCGAATGGTCATTCTCTTCTCTCTACGGAATTAAGAACCTTTCAAACGAAACAATCAAATTCTAAAGCGATTCCAAACTATCAAAAAACGTTTGACTCAGAAGGAACGTAGATAATTTATACATCATCATGCAGATTTAATGAATCATACACACTGGTTGATCTTCATTCGTTTCGACCGATTCATGCCTTGAATAAGGTTAATTTTGCAATGATTTCTCTCTAACGAAAGGTTTGATTAAATGAAGCATCATATCACCTATTGCAATAGCATTGAAATTTGGTTTTTCAAAGCGGCCACACCCAACTACGGTCTGGCTATGCCCTACAGGCCCTTGCTGAACCATAACGCCACCCAAGAAAAAGAGTGCTAGTCCGCCCCTGGCACTGCCTATGATAGACCTATTGTTGGTTTTCAGAATTACTCAATTAATAGGAAAGGTATTTTGAAGGATAATTAGAACTTGTGTACCTGAAACCACGGTAACAACTTCAAGCTAATTTTAAATTTTATGATTGTGTACAGCCTCCGCAAACCTACGCATAACATGAAGCTTTATTACGCATGTTTACGCAAATAACTTGTTTATCTCTTAACATCCCCTTTATCTATTCAACGGAAAATTGTATAAACTCAGTGCGGCTCCTAAATTTTCTCCTTTCAACTGGCTAAGAATGCAGGGATTACTAAGAAGGTTTCGATACTGGACTAATTCCGAACTAACTTAAAAAACATGTTTACATCTGAGGCTTCCAAAACTAAAAATCTAATTCTTAAATTTTCCTGCAGCGGGCTTCAGGGGTACAGTAGAAAGTAATGAAAACCTTAAAAGTAATGAAATTGCATTTCACGTGGCAAAATTAATGTTTTGCATTTCACACCCGGCACGCTTAGTAGTCCGTAGAAATTACGCATTGAGTTGTTTTTAATTCTAGCACAGCAACTCTAACCCCGAGTTTTCTCCAACCCTAACTTCAAAACTTGCAATGGTCAACGGGCTTTCTTATATCGTGGTGCTGGAGTCTGCGACCACTTAGATTTGGAAATTAAGCAGGCATCCTCCTTCCAAGCATTGGAGTTCAGAGCCAAAACTAACTGTATCGCATTTTGTAAGAAGTTGGACCGTCTTCTTGGTTAACAAATATGTTCTTAATTCTTAATTTGTAACTTTTTTCATTTTAGATATCCTTAGTTATTTTTCTCCCTCATTCATAACATTAATTTCCCTGTTACTTTATGCAGGTCTTGCATGGAAAACAGTTAGATCAAACTGTTGCTAAGCTACCTGCTTAAATATTATTATTATTATTATTATTATTATTATTATTATTATTATTATCATCATCATTCTTAAAGCTTTCGCACAGCCTGTTGATATCGCCGAATATTTTCCTCTTGGGCGAGCCACAACTAGTAGCCAAGGGCCAAGAGGATTCTTTAAAATGTCCAATACCTTTCTAATTATTCTCGCAGTTCCCAATAAGGCTGTTTTTTGCACAGTTCCAACATCTACTTCAAGCCCTAACATTTCCATCCAGCTATTAAATCTTTTGCTTACACAGCCTAATGCACCAACAACTACCGGTATCACATTCACAGTCCTTAGCGACCAAAGACGCTTAATTTTTCTTTTTAGATCTTGGTACTTTTCGACCTTTTCATTCTCCTTTTCATGTATCCTGCAATCCCCTGGTACAGCAACGTCAATAATGATGGCATCTTTCGTTTTCTTCTCAACTATTATCAAGTCTGGTCTCTTTGCTTCTATTACATTATCACATTGGATATTAATATCCCAAAGCAACTTTGAATTTTCATCCTCAACCACGCCTTCCGCCAATGTTCATACCACTTTTCTATCCTGTTTAGACCATACTTTTCACATAGCATTTAATGAATAAGTTTGGCAATATTATCATGCCTCCTCTAAAATTCTCGTTGGGCCAACTAACTACACTCGCAAACAATATGTTGCACTGTCTCACCGCGTTCTCCACACATTCTGCACAGGGGAGTTTCTGATGTTTTGTCGATTATTATTATTATTATTATTATTATTATTATTATTATTATTATTATTATTATTATTATTATTATTATTATTATTATTAAAGCATTTAAAGATGCTGCAAAAATGAGTTATTTTGATGTTTCTTTTAATTGGTTAATGTATTATTGTAATTTGGTTGGAGTTTTAAAATAGTTTTAAGCACGGCCCCCTGAAGAGCAGTCTTCTTCCATTGATGGGGTAAAGGGGGTAAATAATGTAAGATGAAATATGAACGCAAAGGTGGGCCGAGCCCCGGCATGCTTTCTTAGCGTATGCGCAGCATCAAAATTTGAGCTCATTTTTGCAGGAACTTATAACTCAAGCCAACTTTAAAGCTGTACGCATGCGCGATGAGACAATAAACCAAGGCTCGACCGGAGTTCAAACTGAGTTCACACTGTACTTGGCATGGGCCCGGGAGCAAGCCCAGGCTGAACCCATGCTGTCAGCGTTCACACGAGCCCAGGCTAGTTTGCGTAGTGTGAGCAGGGCTCAAGTCTCGTCGGAGCCCTAAGCAGATAAAAATATTGCTCCTATGGTAGAGTGATTTCTCGCTTGGCTTCCCATAGTGTCATGTTAAAAGTAATTACCAAATTTCTTATGAACTGATAGTAGGTCATTTGGTGTAAGGCAACCAAGCAAGCAAATTTTAATGTGCTAACCCATGCTCAGGTTCTGGCAGCTTTTTGTTAGCTAATGATGCAGAATTAAAAAGTTTTCTACAATCAAAATATCCCTGGATGGCAATTTAGGAAAATATTATTTTCTTATCGTGCATACCGTTTTTCCCCTGCGGTTGCAAAATAGTTTTTTGGTCTTTTCCGTCGAATGATTAAATGAATCAATATACTATAAAACTCGATGAAAGTTTATGGTTTTGTAAAACTATTAACAAGAAATCTTGAAATTTCCAGTTGCCAGATTTAATCTAACGATTGACAGAGTATTCAGCCCCACAAAGAAATACAAATGAAAATAGCCGACTTTCTCTTGTCATATTCTATTTTATATTATTTCTATCTTTATTGTTTTTACACAGAAATCCCTTCAGCTGATAATTCAATTTACTAACATAACCTATATATTGCAGTTATATATACATTATATATACATATATGAATAATGAGGGCTCTTAACCTTCAGATTTGCAAAAGTAAGCAAAAGGGAATAAATGTAAAAAGTAATGATTAGAAGAACAATAAGGTAGTAGTTAAAATTGAGAGGCAGATGCGCAGTGGCTGCAACCCCCCCCCCCCCCAGCATCGTTACCGTCAGAAATTTCGGTAATTTTACAACTTTTTCTTTGTATGCTGTTTTGAATTTTCCTTAAATCTCCAACCAAATCAATTTTATGCAATCGCAATTTGATTTCTTCTCCAGGTTTGGAAAATGTATTCTCTTAAGGAAATCTGCCGGAAAATTCCTGTTTTTAGCCCCCGCGCCCTCAAAGAAATAAAAATTCTAGCCCCTACTGCACTCTTGTCGTGAGATCGAGACACCCCAAACCGAAATGTTTCCTGTCTCTCTATTCCACCAAGATTTACGCAAGTGGGATTGGTAACAAAAGATTTTCCGACGGGGGGTTTCACTTTTGTTTTCTGCTCTCTATAAATATTGTCGCCCAGTAACTAGTCAACAATAGACGAAGAAAATTGGTGGAGGAAGGTGCACAGGTGAGCTTTTTTTTTAGTTTCTTATATACGCTACGCTTTCATTTAAGTTTCTGCCGCTCACTTAAAAGTGTCGCAGTTACAGGCAAAAGATAGGGATAGCTTTGTTCACTATCTTTTATATAACCTCCTCTTTTTTCTATTTTTTGACTTTGCAAAAAGAGTAACTTGATGAGATTCGGTTTGTCAGAATTTCAGAAGTGCTACCCGGCTCTTCAAAAACTAAGAAACCTCATTTTTACGAATTTTTACTCAATTTTTACGAACTTAAGCACCAAGTGCGGCTGGCCAAAAATTACTCTTCATCGTAGTACCGATACAAAATACCAGTCATTTCTATTAATCTAAGCCTATTAATTGTTATTCTAAGCTTTATATTTGTAACCGTCAGATTGTCGCTCCTCAAAATATGCGAAAAACTGGGCGAGGAAGACATTCACTCTACTTAGAAAAAAGGAAATTTAAATAGCACCGTAATTAGACTGCCAGAAGAATAAGAACGAGGTTAGAACGTGTAATTTTTAGATAGAAAACGAGGAGCAGCTGATGAGGAATTTCTATTTCCCAAATCAAATCGTTTATATTATGAATTAGAATCAAGTATATACGGCTCGGTTTCAGAGGGGTGTCTACGATTAATTTGCCGAAGGAATGTGAGTACAATCCTTTATTTGAAATACACCTCCATGGCCGAAAACGCCTTTTTTTTTAAACACAATTTTTTCACACCCACAGATGCGTCACTTTGGGGGGGTTTTGGGGTGGCTTATCCTTCAAAAAATGAAAATATCGTCTTCTTGCAGGGAAAAATTTGGCAAATGATGATTTTTGCATGGTAAAAATGTCATTACCTTCCCAACCCGGAGCATGAAGTGACGCCCTTGCAAACCCTCTAACCTCATGGTAGCTACGACTCTGCTCCGTTTGTTATGCCAAATCAACTGAGTCTCCTTGCTTTTAACAATGCCATGTCAGTGTGTTTTAGCCTTCGCAAAGGGTTTTTAACCAAGCAACCTATCTTTTCCAGTCTCCAGCCATGAAGTCATTCTTCGTTATTTTACTTGTTGGTTTAGTGATTGGCATCCAAGGTAACTTGATTATTTTCTAAATGATCTTTTTTTATTTTCTATTTTTTATTTTCTTTAATGAATTCATCTTGAACGAAGAAAGGGACAATCGGGGATGTACCTTTAGGGGGTAAAGTGATAGGGACGTGCCATTTTGAGAACAAAATTGGGGTCATAATTCCGTGCCACTGATCAGAAAATTGCAGACTCACAAAATAGGAAGGTGTAGTTTATAAAGATGCTAAATTCATCTTACATCCCCCGGTGTGGCCACGCCTAGTTAAAAGTGTAAGCATGCTTGTCCAGGAATGTTCTTGAGGTACCCTTTTCTCTGAGATTATAAGTATAAAAAAGACCCTTTTCTCTGATATGTTTGGTACTGGGCAACTCTTTTCTCTAAGAATTAATCATTTATCTGGTTACTGCTGCAGCATTTCAAAGCACCCCTTTTCCTAGATTTCCATATGAATTGAAAAATACTCCCTTTTCTCTGGTTTCTCTGTCCTTGGACTTTGCAGAAATTTTACCCCTTTCTCAGAGATTTCCCGGACAAGCATGTTTACACTTTTACCAGGGATTGGCCACGCCGGGTCTTACATATGATGATTTCAAATTATTCCTGTTTCAAAATGTATACCCGTAATTCCGTGTGCCTTCCCAGTACTTTTCCCCGTGATTTCGTCTTTTCCTTATGTATATATACGGTACTGATAAAGTTGATGTTGAATGTTTTATAGATCGCTTTGCCAATTAGAAAAAAAAAACGTTTGCTATAAGTTTAAAATATTGAAAAAAGAGTGTTAGGTAATGTTATGTTCTCTTCAACGACAACTGTGGTAACTTTAACATTTAGTAAAATTGGTCTTCAGCAAGACGTTGCGTAGGCATAAAATACCCGAAAATTTCATTGACGGTCCATTTGCCTGTTTGTGATGATGTATTTTGATAGATACTGAAATTTTTCATAAACCGAATTTTACAGAAATTTGGCGTAAAGAAGCAAGTCATTTATTGAAAGAGCATTTTCCTACGTTGGTCGGTCTAGCTTCTCTAAACCTTGGTCCAGCAGTAAAGTAAAGTAAAGTAAAGTAAAGTAAAGTAAAGTAAAGTAAAGGAAAGTAAAATAAAGTAAAGTAAAGTAAAGTAAAGTAAAGTAAACTAAAGTAAAGTAAAGTAAAGTAAAGTAAAGTAAAGTAAAGTAAAGTAAAGTAAGTAAAGTAAAGTAGTAAAATAATTAGTAAATTTTGTATGTGATGTAGATTGAGGGCCCTTATATAGAAAGATAGCTTCTCTGTTGAAGGGTTGGCCTTTTTAAAGAATTTTAAAATGCAATGAAATGAAATAATACAAAAAATGCCAAAACCTCTAAATCCCTAAGGTAGAACAGGAGATACCTTAGATACCAACATTGAATCGTTTAATACCACCTGGAAAGGTATTTGAAGAACAAGACTTGAATAAACAAGACCCCCTTGAGGAACAGTTCGATGATCATTAAGTTTATTTTTATTCATTCTAAATAGGATGAATATGTAAATATTCATAGCATTATGCCAAAAAAATAAAATTTGTATACTTGGAGGTTTTTTGTGAATAGATTCATGAAATATGAAGATTTTAATATGAATATTAAAAGTGATTTGATGTGTAGAAAGTTTAACTTTTAAGTTCTGATCTCTTGAGTTCTAGCGAGCACTTTGAAAGAGCAAACTTTGAAAGAAATATATTTGCACACAGGCACTGAAGCGTTTAACTCATAGCCCCCTACAGATGCCATATGGCACAGTATAAGTTACTGCAAATCAAAGAAAAACCTGGGGGTAATGTTGTCAAGATTTGCAAAGTTGATCAGACAACCATTTGAACTGTCCCGAAAGTATTTGCTACAAACTTTGAGCCCTTGCAGGGGCGCAAATGAAGGGAGAGTGGAGAGGCACCCCGGAGCGGGGAAATTTAGCTCAATATTCTGCATAACTTCCTATTAGTATTTGATACCACCAGTTTTTGCAGCCATTTTGCTTTTCATATTCTTCACGGCATCAGCATCAATGGCAGTCTCTTCAAGAAAACTTAAGGGGATAGTCAAAATCTTAAACAAATTAATAACAAAAATAAAAGGAAATTAATCAAAATGCAAGATATCCTTGTAAGTAAATACAACCGTGCTATATTACATTGAGGTAATACAAAAATAGTATTGCAAGGGAACAAAGTCGGTCTTGCTCCGATTAATTGAGACACATTATTATTATTATTATTTATTTTATTATTTTACATTCTTTAGGCACGGTGGCCACGTCAGTCAGAGGACTGCTTTACAGTGGGCCGTGCATTTAAATGCAAAGCTAAAGAAAAGCACACATAGTTAAAATAAAAGAGAAAAAAATCTATACATATATTTACAAGTTAGTTAAAAATGCAAATTAGAGCATGCAGGATAGAATCAGCATTCGGTTCAGGCATTTTTAATACGTTTTTTGAATACGTCATAAGATTTTGACGATTTGACTTCCGTGGGTAGATCGTTCCATTATTGTTTATTAATTGATAAAAACTGATAATTCGTTACAATCTTTGAGCCCGCACTTTCTAGAATTATGGGCATTTGTGCCCATTTAATTTAGCTAATATTTTAAAATAATTTATAATGTATACTACAGCCACAGAACTGGAAAACGACCAGGTCTTGGATGAAAAGAAGGTAGATGATGCTCCTGCAAGCAACAATAAAGATACCAAGTTAGAGGATGCAGATACCCCAGAGGCAGACTCGGAAACTGCCGAGGAAGACTCGAAGGCCACCGAGGAGGACACTGAAACTCCCGAGGAAGACTCGGAAACTCCCGTGGCAGACTCGGAAACTCCAGAAGAACACTTGAAAGCCACCGAGGAAGACACGGAAACTCCCGAGGAAGACACCGAAATTCCCGAAGCAGACTCGGAAACTGCCGAGGAAGACACAGAAACTCCCGTAGAAGACTCAAAAGCCACCGAGGAAGACACTGAAGCTCCCGAGGAAGACTCTGAAACTCCCGAGGAAGACTCGGAAACTCCCGTGGCAGACTCGGAAACTCCCGAAGAAGACACTGAAGCTCCCGAGGAAGACACCGAAACCTCCGAAGACGATACTGATTCGGCAGAGGATGAGACCAATGATGCTAGTGAAATGGCGACCGAAGATGATAAAGGTTAGTCAGAATAGCACATTCAATGCCTAGTTTTATAGCTATGGAAGCTTAACAGCGAATTGTATTTGCATTCAATACTATGGAACGCTGAGCAAGACCGTATCGACTAAATTGTTTTTCTTTCATTTTAAGGCAAAGCAATGGGCTTCACAATTTAGAGTCTGGCTTTAGCCTATAACCTTAGCCTCCTACATGAGGATCTAAACACATCACATAAGAGCACATTAGCTCGGCCGAAAACAAAACTTTCCTTCTACTTGACCACCATTTGAAGTACAGCTCCACGGTCTTTTGATATTCTCCCTATATATGTGTGTGCATGTGTGTGTCTTCATAGTTTATGATAGGAAATGCAAATAAAAACCGGAGGCAAACAACAAATAATAAAACTAAAGTTAATGATATAAGGCTTGCTGATGAAATTTGTATGCTGAAGGGTTTTTGATGTAGAAATATAAGAATTTTGGTGAATGCATATTATTTCATATTTCATATTTAATTTGTTTAGGGAGGGTTGTCCTTCAACCGAAGTTGTTTTTCAAGGGGCCCTCCACAATTAAAATACTAGAAAAGAAGAAACCATAATATCAAAAACCTATTTACAATAACATGATATTTACAACATGAATTGGGCCACATGCAATGAGTCAAATCAATGGAAAAGAAACAACCAAATATGCAAAAAGTGCTATACTAGGCTTTGGTACATAACTCTCTGGAAGAACCACAAGCCTTAGGTTTTATAAAACAATAGGCTTTTATCATTAGACACTTTTCTCATAAAGAATACAATACGATTCGGGTTAAAGGCTAATATAGGCCGCAGCCAGTCAAGAATCATTAGATCACCGTAGGGGCAACATGGGCAATGGATTTTTCTAATTCAATGACGAGGAATTTCAGTGAAATTCAATGACATCATCACACGCATATGCAGTGTATTAAAGGCCTCTAACTGATCTGGCTGTTTGTGACTTTTTTATGACGTCAAATCACAATGACGTCATAAAAACATATATCATAATGGCGCATACACCATTACATTCAATTCAAATCATACTAAAGAGGTCTCTTTAACTACATGAAGACAACTTTGTTTTGGTCGATATTTCAAGTTAGCCGTTAGCTTTTTTGCTCTAATTTCATACATAAATCATATAAACGAGGTGTCTAAGTTGGAATTGCAACAGAAAACGCGAGCCTTACATAACCAGTAAACGATACTATCAAACTCAACAACGCCAATAAAGAATATCAAAATTCGAACGGGTCTCAAATTTCCGGAACTTTCCGATACTCCGACGCTAGAGGGAAGCCACGTGTGCCCTACCCCCCCCCCCCCCCCGGCACGCCGCTTCTGGATAACTGCATTCCAAATAACTATGCATGTCTGGTCTCTGTTTAAATGACTTGGCACAAGTAGCGTCACATACTGAGCCAGGGGTGTCATCCATGTCATCTATCACACATCGTTAGAGGTTGTACTGTTTCAATGTTTCAATAAGAATACCAGATCTGTGGCAAAACTCCTTGTAATGGAGACGACTTTAAAATAATCACGTAATGATTGACTTCGCCAATGTTTTCTTCGCAGATGAAATTAACGACCCGAGGCGCCAAAGACACTGCCGTCCTGGACAAGCTCACCGCTGCTTCAAAATAGTTCGCTGTGTCAGGGTTGGAAGAAGATGGCGATGCCGCACCACAGCCCGTTGTCCATGCCGTTGCCATTTTGGTAGGACCTGCGGACGCTACACTGGTCGTTGCGTCGTACGCGGTCGAGTCAGAACATGTACCTACACCCGTCTCTGCAGATGTAAAAGAAGACCAAGATACTGCCGTCCAGGACAAGCTCATCGCTGCTCCAAAAGAATTCGCTGTGTCAGGGTTGGAAGAAGATGGCGATGCCGCACCACAGCCCGTTGTCCATGCCGTTGCCATTTTGGTAGAACCTGCGGACGCTACACTGGTCGTTGCGTCGTACGCGGTCGAGTCAGAACATGTACCTACACCCGTCTCTGCAGATGTAAAAGAAGACCAAGATACTGCCGTCCAGGACAAGCTCATCGCTGCTCCAAATCAATTCGCTGTGTCAGGGTTGGAAGAAGATGGCGATGCCGCACCACAGCCCGTTGTCCATGCCGTTGCCATTTTGGTAGGACCTGCGGACGCTACACTGGTCGTTGCGTAGTGCGTGGTCGAGTCAGAACATGTAACTACACCCGTCTCTGCAGATGTAAAAGAAGACCAAGATACTGCCGTCCAGGACAAGCTCACCGCTGCTCCAAAAGAATTCGCTGTGTCAGGGTTGGAAGAAGATGGCGATGCCGCACCACAGCCCGTTGTCCATGCCGTTGCCATTTTGGTAGAACCTGCGGACGCTACACTGGTCGTTGCGTCGTACGCGGTCGAGTCAGAACATGTAACTACACCCGTCTCTGCAGATGTAAAAGAAGACCAAGATACTGCCGTCCAGGACAAGCTCACCGCTGCTCCAAAAGAATTCGCTGTGTCAGGGTTGGAAGAAGATGGCGATGCCGCACCACAGCCCGTTGTCCATGCCGTTGCCATTTTGGTAGAACCTGCGGACGCTACACTGGTCGTTGCGTCGTACGCGGTCGAGTCAGAACATGTAACTACACCCGTCTCTGCAGATGTAAAAGAAGACCAAGATACTGCCGTCCAGGACAAGCTCACCGCTGCTCCAAAAGAATTCGCTGTGTCAGGGTTGGAAGAAGATGGCGATGCCGCACCACAGCCCGTTGTCCATGCCGTTGCCATTTTGGTAGGACCTGCGGACGCTACACTGGTCGTTGCGTAGTGCGTGGTCGAGTCAGAACATGTAACTACACCCGTCTCTGCAGATGTAAAAGAAGACCAAGATACTGCCGTCCAGGACAAGCTCACCGCTGCTCCAAATCAATTCGCTGTGTCAGGGTTGGAAGAAGATGGCGATGCCGCACCACAGCCCGTTGTCCATGCCGTTGCCATTTTGGTAGGACCTGCGGACGCTACACTGGTCGTTGCGTAGTGCGTGGTCGAGTCAGAACATGTAACTACACCCGTCTCTGCAGATGTAAAAGAAGACCAAGATACTGCCGTCCAGGACAAGCTCACCGCTGCTCCAAAAGAATTCGCTGTGTCAGGGTTGGAAGAAGATGGCGATGCCGCACCACAGCCCGTTGTCCATGCCGTTGCCATTTTGGTAGAACCTGCGGACGCTACACTGGTCGTTGCGTCGTACGCGGTCGAGTCAGAACATGTAACTACACCCGTCTCTGCAGATGTAAAAGAAGACCAAGATACTGCCGTCCAGGACAAGCTCACCGCTGCTCCAAAAGAATTCGCTGTGTCAGGGTTGGAAGAAGATGGCGATGCCGCACCAAAGTCCGTTGTCCATGCCGTTGCCATTTTGGTAGAACCTGCGGACGCTACACTGGTCGTTGCGTCGTACGCGGTCGAGTCAGAACATGTAACTACACCCGTCTCTGCAGATGTAAAAGAAGACCAAGATACTGCCGTCCAGGACAAGCTCACCGCTGCTCCAAAAGAATTCGCTGTGTCAGGGTTGGAAGAAGATGGCGATGCCGCACCAAAGTCCGTTGTCCATGCCGTTGCCATTTTGGTAGAACCTGCGGACGCTACACTGGTCGTTGCGTAGTACGCGGTCGAGTCAGAACATGTTACCACAGGCGTGTGTGCCGTTGCAGAAACAGACGGGGATAATCTTTCGATGGATGTAAGTACCATTATTTGGCCCTTACGCACCCTCAAGCTGCCAAAAAATCAATCTAATATAATAATACAATTTTATCACAGTTGGCTGAATGAATAGTCAAAGCTAATAAAGACCAACTCTACACTACTTAAAATATTACTAATAACAACTAAAATGAACTAGTTTAAAAGAGAACTATATACAGATGCGGCATTTACATTTAAATCCCTTCCAAACTTTGATTTTCATTTGGAATTCATTGTCAGTTTTTGCAGCTTTATATTGATCTAGAAGTTGATTCCAAATTATGCTTCCCCTAAATGAAAGAAACTCGTTTCTACCGCTTATTTTATGCTAACTTTTATTTTTTTTCCTCGTATCTATCACTTTTTGCCTGTTACTTATAATGTTTTTCTTCTCTCTTAAGGACGAAGAATGCCCCTTCAGGAATCGGCATGCTGCAACGTTTTACTTTACATTACACTATTACATTGGACGTTTGAGAACGCATGTTTTTGTAAACACTTCCATCCATTTTTTCAAATTTTTTCTTGTGAATGGAATTAAGAAGCAAACATAAGATAGGTCTATTTTTCCTTTTTTATTCTTACTATTGTTCTAACTTTGGGGGACAAGGAGAGTGATGGGGGGAGGGAGACTCACTATATTATTACCATTTTAAACTTTGTATCAATTAATATAAATTACTACCACCAAGGAAAGTAGGAAGTACCCTGAGAGGAGGGGGCAGGTTCAACCAGAAAGTTTCTTACAAAAACGGGTGCAAACAGCGCACATTTGGGTTTGAAACGGGCATTATGAAATACTATTCCACGTCTTGACACAAAAGAAAAAAGAAAACACTTGAAAAATAAATAAAGCGAATGTAAACAGTCTAGAAATTTTTTGGTGTAAACAGTTTTGGTCCATTTCTGGCTGCTCTGATGCTACTCAGCTTTCGAACAAACTAGGAACAATTTTCGCAATCGTTTACGAAAAAGCAAGGTTCTTAGGCCATGGATTGCTGAAAATGCTTTCTAGGCAACTACGTTTGATAAAATAACTCTAGGAGCTCCTAGCTCGCAAAACAATATCTGGATTATTTCCTATAAATCACATCAATTTTTAAGCAAACTAAAATAGCCTTTTCCGTGTCAAAACAGACACTGATCTGAATATCATTCCACACCATGGACAGGTCCATAGCTCCAGTGGGACGTGCGGACGCTACGTTTACACTCCCCTGGAAAAAGATTCTTGTTTCAAAAACTAGACGTTTTAGGCCATGAGGGGTTATTTCGTTGCAAACTTTGCTACCTTATCGGAAAATAGAGGATTGTATGCCCAATTTGTGGGGAAATTCGTCCTGGACAACCCCCTGGAACAAGACACCCGAGACCCTGATTTTGGCACCAGTGTAAAGTCAGGGGCACCACTGGAGTCGGCGAAGGAGAAAACTTAGAATCTGCCAATGTCAAAACTTTTCTTGTACCCTGGCATCAAATTTCTTTCATTCAGTAACATAATATATTGCGATTGTAAAAGTATACGATCTTAAATAATAGACAAACAATTATAAGGTTTAAAAAGAATAAAAGTTTTAGTAAAGGTTGCCAGGGACACCCAAAGATCAGGGCCATCGAGAGATTTTCGGGGCCTAGGGGGAAAAATTGCAAAATGAGACCCCCTCTGCTTGAGGTGAGTAGAAAGAGAAGAAATTATAAGGATCTGGGGGAACTGAATCTGGGGTACTTTTAGAATCTCGTAGGTTGCACCTTCTGCAAAGTTCCGTTAATACATCTAAAGAGAATAAAAATGGCGATAGTAGTTTTTGAGGCCCCCAGACCCTAAGGCCCTGGAGGAATTTGCCCCCTGCCCCCTCTCGGCGGCCCTTTCAAAGATTGGTATAAGGGATTTTCAGTTTTGCAACAATAAACAAACTTGTTTGGGAAACTCCAGAGCAATGAAATTGTTGTCTGTGGGCTAACTGAAATCCAACAATTCCAGAAACAAAAAGGGGTGGTAACCTTTAGGGGGGGTCGTAATTCTTTCTTATTTTTATTTCACGTATATTGTATATTTTTCCTTGTAGATAGTTGGTTTGAATTAGTATATCTTACTTACTATTGTAAAATACCAACTTTAAATATGGATTGAATAATAATGAAATAAACAAAGGTGATGGGGACGTGCCAATTTTGCGAAGAAAATTGGGCCATGATTCCGGGTTGCTTTTTGAAGAATGGGACCCAAATTCCGATAATTCCGTATCAAGAACAATATAAGTGCAAAGTCACAAAATAAAAAGGCACGTTGTAGTTTATAAAGATGCTAGATTCATCACATTCTTACAAGTTCATACAAATGATAATTCAAGATTTATTGGCGGTCATAAAATGTATACCTATTTTTCCGTGTGCCTTCCCACTTTGATGAAATTGTTTACCCAAAATCCTTTTTTACCAAAAAAGGTACACATAAAAATGAAACGTCCCTGCTACCATATACTTGCTATGTTGCCCAAAGCCCAGGACCATCGAGACGGGCAAATAACACTTATAATTAGGATTTCATGCACCTGTAAATTATGCACCCAGTATGTACCAAATCTAGGATACATCACATAGATTTAAAGGTCATATATCTCATGTATATACGCATATATACTTCTTTATATTGTTTTGTTATATTAGTTGATATTGTTATGCCATGTTAGCTAGTATTTATTATGTTAGTTGGTATTAATTAGCTTATTGTAATTGATTATAATTAGGCTAGAATTTGTATCCAACTTTAAATAAAGTATCAAAAAGGGGGGGGGTAGGCGGGGTCGGAGGTCCGGGGCCCGCAAAAGTTTTATTCAATGAAAAAATTGATTACGCACTTGGGCCCGGTGCAATGAAATACCCCGAGGCCCCCACTGGCTCTCGACGGCCCTGCTACCCATCCAAACAGCAGAGATATGAGGAGACGCGAATAAAGTTTTGCATAATCTGCCCCTCTGCAGTTGCATTCCTCGCCCCTCTATTTCTCAATACGTTTTTTAAAAGTGGTAATGATTAGAGACTGTTTATGAGGAGAGAATGTCATTTGAGAGACCGTGCCTCTAAGCCTCCAGCACACAGCATTAATTACAAGCTCATAAACATGCCAATAAATAGCGCTAAAAGCTCTACAGTACAGTATTTAAAAGGATAAAAGTTCTGGTCCAGTCCTTCTATATTTCTGCGACAAAAAATGAAATATAAAGTAGCCTACAAATACAGTTGTTGGTAATGCTTTTTGGAAGATTTTGAATTTCTGGCCCAGGAATCTGTAATTTTGTGAAAATATCGAAAAAATTTTCGTTGTATTTTTCAATAAAACCGCAAGCACCAATTGAAATGTTGTCATAAACAACATCGTCAGTCAGCTTTCAAAAAAGGGGAAAAGATTGAATCACCAAATTATAGACCTTTATCCATGTTAAGTATTCCTGGGAAGCTGTTCGAGGGCCAGGCCTGTGATAATATTGATAAACATGTTACAATACACAATCTCCTTTCTAAAAATCAGTGAGGGTTTCAACAAAGGGAGATCCACAGAAGAACTGCTCTTACAAATCACAGAGAAATGGAAAAATGCTATGGACAAGGGGTTGATAGTTGGAGCCACATTTTTAGACTTCCAAAAGGCCTTTGATAGTGTCTCTCATGACATTCTTGGCCAAAAACTACAAGCAGTTGGAATTTCTGGTGATCTCTACTCTTGGATTGTAAGCTACTTAAGAAAGAGGAAACAATACACTGAAATCAATGGTAAATCTTCAGTCGAAGAAGAAGTGTTGTTTGGGGTACCACAGGGCTCTTTATTGGGTCCCAAATTGTATACCATCTTGGTCAATGACCTCCCTGAAGCAATTACGGAGGGAGAAGTCACACTATTTGCTGATGATACAAGTATCTACTGTATAGGGGACAATGTAGACAAGATCATAGACAGCCTGAATTTGGCAATGGAAGAGGTGCTTGGTTGGTGCAGGAGAAATAAGCTTACAGTCCATCCGGGAAAGACTGAAGCGATGCTGCTGATGAAAAAAGCCTTTATGGGACCTTTAAAAGCCATCAAGTACGGGGAAAGCTACATCAGTATTGTTGATTCTGTCAAATACCTAGGCATCACAATTGATAATAAATTAACTTGGGACAAGCACATAAGTACAACTTGTAAAAAGTTTTCATCAAAGCTGGGAGCATTAAAGAGGATGAAGTTCTTACCAACAAATGACCTTGAAGAAATTTATTATAAAACAGTCATTTCAGGGATCACTTATTGTATATCAGTCTGGGGGAACTGCTCAATAGCTTTGTTCCAGAAACTTGAGACAATTCACTCAAGAGCTGTCAGACAGATTTTTAACTTGCCAAGGGGCTATCCTGATGATGTCAGTCTGACTCATGCTAAGTGGCAACCTCTCTCTTGCATTTACAAGCGCAGCATTATAAAATGGATGCATAAGATTTACTTCAACAAAGCAGACAAATCACTTCAAGACCTATTTGAAAAAATTTACAACAAAACTATGCTGTTCGGGACCCTTTCACATTCAAAATACCAAGATACAAAAAAGAGATAGGGAGGAACAGTCTTCAGTACCGGGACCATTTATCTGGAATATGATACCATCAAACATTAAATCAATCGTAAACAAAGACAAATTCAAAGAAAAACTCAAAACTCTAAATGATTTCATAAAAAACTTCTCCTTTAGAAGAGAGGCAATATTGATATCCAAGAAGGACCCTGACTTTTACTATTAAATAAAAATTTTAACATACCTGTAAATGTCTAAATTTAACTGAAATGGTTTTATATTTTCTAGGGCTTTTAGTTTGATTGTAATTAGGATTTATTTTATTTTGCAGGTCCATATCAACCTTTGGTTGCCTGATATTTAACCTGCTGTAACAAACAATATATATGATATGATATGATATGATATGTCGTAAGATTTCTCTAATTTGAGCTAGATCTATAACTTTGTATTTCATACGTTTCCTTTTGCTTTTGCGATCCACAACGGTTCGTCCTGACATTTCTTTAAGAAAGAAGATACCGGGCAAAATGCTGCAAAAAGATAGTAATATAAAATCTGTAGATACATTTTCATTACTTCGAAGCCCATAAAAGGGAAAAGTGGATTAGAGGAGGGTTGGACAGCAGAGATAATATCTGATCGATACTCTCTTCATGGTGTTGGTACTTTTCCTTTCTATTAAACAGGCTCAAAATTCACATCTGGAGAATATATGTGGGGGGGGGCTAAAATTTTGAAAAGGGGGGCTATAATCCTGAGTAGGAGGCTATGCCCGGGTCTAACCAGGCCGCCCGTTTCGCCTCACGTAAACAGGCGTTAGCTGAGGTCCTCAGTTGCCAGAATACAGCTTGGTAAACGACCTAATTCATTTCAAATATTTCTCCTTTCTTCGCACTACAAAAGATTTTCCTACCATTTACGTACATTAAAATTCTTTCAAATATGCAATCATTAAATTAGAAAGAAAAGATTTTCCCTCTACCGGAGATTACGTTATTGTCCTTGCAACCTATAAAATATTTAATTCAATGGGTATGTTGAATTATAAACAAAAGATCTTCTCCTGCAGGGGATGCGCTATTGTCCCTGCTACCAATAAATTGCGACACCCAGCCACAAACAAACAAACAGCGAAGGAAGATTGGTCAAACTGTAGGTAAGGCTATGAATTTTAATCAGTTCATTTTTCTCATATTATTTCTCTTAATGTCTTCTCTACTTACACGTATTTACACCTACATTACAGCTTTGCCTTGTTGCATTAGCCTGGCAGCTGAATTTTGAATGCAAGTGTTTCTTCTAAGGAGCAGAAGGTAATTCTTGATGCAAGATTTAGTTAGCGATTCGCTTAGATTAGAGAAACTCGGTACAGAACCCTCTGAAACTCTTTGAAGAGCCGAGAACTACCTTCTCAAAGACCACTTTCTTCCAAATAAGCGTGCATGCACAAATGTCTTGAAAGAATTGTTTAAGGTTAGAATTGGGGCAATACTTGATTTGCGTGTGGGCTCGAAGGACCACGTTTTTGAGTTTTGCAAAAAGGGGTCATATTTTGTGAAATGGAATAATTTTGGCAATAAATAAGAAAATTGAGATTCCTAAACAGGAGCAGAGACACTTTCAGCCCTGATTTTATCGCCATCAATTTGCCATCAGGTGCGTTTTAACTTCTCTTCATCTGCATCAATGTGTAAATTTTCTTGCCACACCCTTGCATTCTCGTTTCTCACAGAATTCTATTTTAAATAGGTTCTAACCATGAAGTCACTCATCGTTCTTCTCCTTGTTGGTTTTGTGATCGGTATTCAAGGTAAGTTGTTTCTATTTTGTACAAACCTGCTTTATTTCATGCCAATCGGTTCAAAAAGTTTGTCAATTTCGTTGAGATTCCATACACTTGTAATAAGAAACTGGTTTTGAAGACAGTAATTTAGAGCTCCTGATAAGAAGCGCCCGTCCTGCCTTTCATTTGGGGGAGCATGGGTGGCAAAGGTGTCCTATTTCTGGAGAAATTTGAGGCAAAGAAATTTATTGAGAAAAACGACCGGAGAAAAGACTACATTAGCGAATGAACAACAACTGACGTAATCAGATAAAATATTTTATGTTTCTGACCGAGTAAAATACAGTTTCGTTAGAGGCAAATAGATTTGGTAGTTTAAATTTTGGACAGTCACATTTGCTATACTTTTTTCGGAAGGCCTGGCGCCATTTGCAATAGAGAATAATTTAACATCCTAATTCTACAGCCGCGGAATTGGAAAGCGAGCAGGCTTTGGATGAAGTAAAGGTAGATGATGCCCCTGCTGCTGACTTTACTGAAGATGCTCCGTTAGAGGATGAAGAAAGCCCCGAGGAAGACTCAGAAACCCCTGAGGAGGACACGGAAAACGCCGTAGAAGAAGAAGATACCGATGCAACGGAAGATGAAGAAAACGATGGTGAAATGACGACCGAAAATGATGAAGGTTAGAATTTCAAGTATTACTAATGCTACATTAATTTTGGTTGCAAAGGATCTCTTTTCTATTGTGCTGTTTTCCAAAGAGCACTAACGGGCGTTACCGGATTAGCATCATTCGATTCACTTTGCGCGTATTCTCATTGGTCAAAATAGGCTGCGTCGGGGCGGAGCTATTATTATGCAAACAAGTCTTTGTTAAATCCAACCAATCCAGGACCTTCATATTAAGAACATCTATAGTAGCTATGAACAAATGTATTGAACCCCTTCATCATAATTTGAACACTCGTAATAATAAATGTGCTGCCCGAATCCTGAAAGTTAAAACAGAATCTGGAAAAAAGGCCTTTTGGTTCCAAGGTCCCAAATTATATAATGAACTTCCAAGCAGCCTTCGCCAGACAGAACCACACATTATTTTTAAGCAAAATCTAAAACAATTTTATTTTGGAGAACTAGAACGTAATCTATGTTTAAAATTCGATCATTTTTACCTTATTAAAATATTTCTTTGCTATAAAATTTTACGGTAGTATATCCTAATTTTTAGATACATGGCCCTCGTTGATAACAGCATTTCATGTGTTGAAGAGGTTTACCCTGTGTAAACATTGTTATTATTATTATTATTATTATGGATTGTGTCGCACACTATATTTTAGCGGTGGTAACGGCTTGAAACTTGGTGTCAACAAGACTCTTCAAAATTTCAAGCACTTTACGGAGGATCCTTGCAGAGTAGATGATAACAGTTTTCTGCAGTTCAACAATCCGTGTTCCTATTCCAAGGTCATCTAATCTTTTCGAAAGTTTCTTTGGGGTTGTCCCAAGTGCACCTATTATAATAGATATGACTTTCGTTTGCATATTCCATAGTTTCTGTACTTCCCGTGCTAGATCTTGATACTTTTCAATTTTTTCCATCTCTTTTGCATTCACTCTACTGTCATACGGTACGGAAAAGTCTATAATTTTGCACTCGTTCTTTTCTTTATCGATGAGAATGATATCAGGTCTTCTAGGTTGAATAACATGGTCTGTCTGAACATTAAAATCCCGAAGTAACTTACAGCTGTCGTTTTCGGTAACCGTGTCTGGTTGATGTTCATACCATCTTCCTGCTGCTGCCAACCCATACTTTCTACACAATTCCCAATGAATCTTTCTTTCAACGCAATCGTGGCGTCGTTTATACTCTCTTTGGGCCAGCTTTATTATTATCATTATTATTATTATCATTATTATTATTATTATTATTACTTTTACTATTATTACTGTTGGTCGAAAACATCGGACTCTGCATTCTTTTTAGAACAGGGGGGGGGTCTA
Source organism: Catostylus mosaicus (assembly GCA_964019065.1). NCBI lineage: Eukaryota > Metazoa > Cnidaria > Scyphozoa > Rhizostomeae > Catostylidae > Catostylus > Catostylus mosaicus. The sequence goes on from OZ025197.1 coordinate 6,607,646, forward strand.
TCGCACAAACTGATTTACAAAGATATTAAGGTTAATCCACTGTTGCAGAACTCTTGTAGTTCTCAAGTCACCTAGCAGCTAAGGAACGATTCAGTGCCGAGTATTTGCCAAAGATCCTTATTCATTGAAAGAAAACGTGAACGGATTTATACTCTTGTCTCATTTCAGATGAAGCTGAAGATCCAAGACGCAAACGTACGTGCCTCAGGTACACTTGCAGTAGACGTTTGTGGGGTGTTCGGTGTGGATGTAGTTGTCCACGCGGATACCGCACTAGATGCTCGAGATGGGTGACACGTTGCAGCGGGCGTTGGTTTCACAGGAGGTGTTACACCACAAAGCATTGCAGATGCTACAAACCGCGATACTGCCCTGCACGCAGATACCACCGCTGCACCAGAAATGCTTTTTGTCGAAAGACCTTCGGAAGATGGCGATGTAAATATACCAGCAGATGCCCATGCCCTTGCCGTTATGGTAGAACGTGCAAACGCTACAAAGGTTATTGCAGGGTGATTTTTGGTATTTTCAAAGTGTGTCGCCACAATCGTCTTTGCAAATGCAGATCAAGGAGAGGATAATCAGCTAGCAATTGTATGCATTATCATTTTTCACCTTTTCATTCATTTTGGGAGAGTTGCCAAGATTATTTGAACAATTTTCTCATTATTTTTGGCTGACTTATTTATCAAGATTTTTTACTACTATGCTGCAAATCCAACGCTCTGTTGTTCAATATATTATCTCCCCTTCCCACTGTTGTGATATGATTTGGTAATGAATAGAAATGGCGACATGAATTGTAAAAAGAGTGCATCACAGGTCTTATGATATGTTCACCCTTCTTCTCATCATTGTTTCAGCGGAAGGGGGACTGCTAATTGCAAGACGACAATGAAGCGCAGAATATGATTTGTTGCTATAGACACGGGAACCGGGGGGCACAGGGGGTATGTCCCCCCTCAACTTTTGAAAAATTCGGGGAGATTGCCCCTTTGAAGCTTACAGTGTTGCCCTTTTTTGCCACCTGTAAAACTAAAATGTACCTTCAAATAACAAAAGCAGGTACATCTATACGAGTCTCTCGCTTATTCTAGTTTGTTGCCAATAAAAACCTAAATATTAAACTATTTTTGGCGGCAATTTCAGTCGATAACAAATTACATTGTGATAGTGACATTCATAATTGTATTTCAGTTTTAATAAAAATATGGTATAGAGCTTCTTAAGACTATATATTAATCAAATTCTCTTTCTCACTTTCAGCATCCCAAACATATGGGCATCCGTGCTGATTTCATTTCTACATTACGTTGTTATCACCAGGGACGTTTAATTTCGCAGTTTTTTCATCATTAATTTCACTTACTTTTTATTTTTAACGCATTTATGAAGCAAACATCAAACTGGCCTCTTTTATTTCTTCATTCTTTACATCTTTCTAATTATGGGGTGCTAGAAGATAATATAAAAAACACGAAACATGGCTAAGTTGAGATTCATTGAGCAATGTACATTTTGCGAATAAAAAACTACCTTAAATAAAGAAGAGATTTCATTTCTAAAGCTGGAAGTTAGTTAGCTATGATTGATATGAAAGCAAATTAGAAAGCAAACTATAGTAATTCTTGTGCAGAAGATTGTGGAACCAAGGAGGAAAAAAATTGAACACTCATGGGAATGCCCTGAATTCTTATTGATAATAATAGTGCGAGAACTTTTGTGAAAAAGGGACGTTGAAAAATTCCTGGACCATTCCTGCCAATACTCGCCAGTAGTACCCGCAATGATTGTAGAGAGCTTGAAAATGAAGACTTGGCTTTACATTATAAGTACGATTATTTTTATCATCATTAATAACAAGTCCTTCTTCCCCCCTTCTTTTCCTCAATTCCTTGCACAAATTCGGTAGTATGCAGCGGTAGCATATTATGGGATAATGCACCTGTCTAACCTATTCACCCCTGGACGGGCCATACACTCTAATTAAAAACACCTTAATTAAGATAATTTTTTAGGGATCAATGAACAAAATATTGTAAATGTTCTGATGGCAGTTTTCTCTGATAGTTTACGCTTTCACCTAATTTATTTAACTAGCTACCTCCTGAAAATCGTAAATTTATATGGCTTTTAACAGTTGAATGAAAATGAATACGGGTGCGAAAGGGGCAAACTTTCTTAGCAATCAAGACTTCAGTGCTCAAACGTTGAGCTTTCGTAGAAACTTAAGACTTGTTACCCTTATTACCGTTTTGAATCAAAAGCAAGGCCCGCGGAGCGATTTGAAGTGTGGAGGGGCTAAAATCGGGTGAAGGAAGAGAGTCCGGATCTGGGGGCTCCCCGCAGAACAATTTTTAAATGACGCCCCTTTTAAGAGGCAAGAAAATGGCTATTTTGGATGTCATATTCTTTTGTTCATCCGATATTAGTAGTAGCTAAAAATTCCCAGGGCAAGTTCAAATGAAGCAGACCACGTGAAATATTACAAGAAATGTTGTAGGAAAAATTATATATTTTAAAAAACACGAAGCTTGCCTTCAGTTTTTGGCTGCTCTAAATTAACGAATCTTCCAAAACTGAGGTGCCTGTTGTCTAAGCGACAATTGCATTGGCTCTATTGATAATAGATGGAGACATTTCATATCTTTGAAATACGCAGTTATTGGAAAATTTCATTTTGAAGGAAAATGGCGTAAAATTATGCCATGAATAGCAAGACATTGTCAGGTCCTAGCTATTTCTCACCGTAATTTTGTCGAATAAGATAAAAACAAACCAACATGCTTCAAAATTTGCAAATAGGCCAAAATTTTTTTGGACTGAAATAAAACAAAACAAGATTAGGCCACATTTTGAAAAAAGACAAAAGTTAAAAGAATGCAAAAAATCATGCTTTTAGTTAAAAGCAAGGACTTTTAATCCTACACCTTCCCATTAATAGCTTCTTTTCTAGCAACACAATGATGTACTTCAATTCAGCTGTTTTTCTATGGAATGGAAATAATTGCTGACGCAAGATAATTAAGCATACTTTCCCATGTTGCAACGCACAAATTTCGTGGATCAGTATAAATACAAAATTTCAATTTTCATAAAAATATCTTTAAAGGAGATTTTCTTATTTACCCCAGGGTGTCGTTAAAAAGGCTGGTCCAAGGGAACTTGTGATACGCCGACGTTCTTCTGAAATTAAAGCTATTTTTGTTTTATAATGAAGTTAAACGACTGTTTTAACGACCGCAGTGGGTAAATTTGGCACTCCCTTCAGCGCTCCCTTTTTCAATTAACATAGTCAAAAGAGGGCTGTTTAAAATATCCTCGATGAGTGTGTTTTGTCAAGTTTTTGCTTCGACGTCACGTCGAGGTATAATAAAATTCCAATTAAGCTATCGAAGGAAGTGAAAGGTGACACCGATTATCAACTCATAAAGTCATTTCACACTTTGAACAGAGGTCCAGAACGACCAGCAACATCATTGCTTTTTACATTGTCCCACAGGTTCACCTTTGTTTGATAGGGATATCCTAGGCTAGAGAAAAGTTGAATACTTTTGTGGACTCTCATTTCTCATTTCTATCCCAGTTACCTTGGATAACTCCTTGAAAAGGCTGCCTCTAAAGGGAAAAGCAAATATTTAAATTCTCCGATCATATTTCTCAAAATCTAGCATAAATTACAGAGTTTTTGATAATATACAAGCTAATGTCAGTGACTTTAGGGTAAATTTTGAAAAGCCAGATCTACTTTCTAGGAAAAATTATGCCTGTATCATTGATTTATCAATAGCCACATTTGACAGATAAATAGGAAGAGTCATAAAAAAGACATTTCTAACATTCTATTTCATTACGACGCATTTTATTTTATTTCATATCCCCCAATTTTCCCGCTATTAGCTGAGGACGGGACAAGCTCTTCCCGAAAGGTTCTGGACAAAACATGAATATGTTGTAGTTAACTGATTAAGTCTTCACTGGCCTGTTTTAGGAATATGGATGTGATAAAATACAATAAATGTCTTTTTTCTGACTCTTCTTATTTATCTGTGAAATCTGGCTTTTCGTGGCTTTCATCCTTAAATTCATATTGAAGCTGCATTTTCCATCTGATGTCTCAATATCAATATGTTTAGAAAGTACGGTTAACAGATCATGCATGCTCTTTAAAATAAATTTTGAAGTGAATCCAGTACTCAAGCTTTTTTAGCAACTGCAGGATTTCGTTATCTTGAAACTCTCTGAACAAAAATTAACTTTAATTCCCCTGATCACCTGTTCCATCTTAATGTACTATGAAACAACTAGTCATGAGTTTTATGTATGATTGACAATAATATGCATCTCGCTGCCTCTAAGTTCTTATTTACAAATACCTCAATACTTCTACTTCTACTTCTACATGATTAATCAAATACTTCATGAAGAAGGTTATGTCGATTCAAAGGAAAACAATTTATCTAAATTAGTCAAAGTAAAGATGAGAAAAACAAACAAAATCATGCTGTGAGAGTGTTGTTAAAGGCTACCACTGAATACCTCCCTCAAGTGATGCCCCTATTCCTTTGATGAAAGGAAACTATGGGAGAAGGACCCATGGGGGAATTAAAATTGTGAGAAGGGCCCATGGGAATGGAAAAGTAATAATACTCTTTTCTTATCTTTTTTTAAGGCAGAGGTTTTAAAATGCACTTTTTGTATCCTTCTAGGTGTCAGCACAGAGAGAAGGCATACCACATTTGTTATTTAGCCATTTATTGAACCTGAACCTGATTTAGCATTGCACATACACCCATACATACATAAAATAGTTGTTGAGGCAGGTCGGGTTTGCGTCAGCTCAAAGGGCTGGTGTGGACCTGCCATTAATGAAATTTAAAAAAATTACAGTGCATGTTTAATTTTTTTTATAAGGAAAAAAAAAGATTTTAGAAATTTCAAATATACTGATAGCTTGGGTCTATGGATGTTGTGACCGCCTTTCCTTTATCAAACTGTATAAAACTTAGTTCCTTGCCACACATTTTTAGTTTCTGTTTAAAGTGATCCAATGTCTTTTAGCCTTTCATCTCTGGGAGGGATCATATTCCACATAAATTGGCCCCTAAATCGGTATCAATGGACATATTACCAATGGACAGTTCTCCAGTCTAATATAAATTTGATTTTTGTTATAATTTGATCAACAAGCATGGAGTAAACTAGCTTCTATTTGCTTTCCCATTCCTAATACCAAATGCTGATATGATTAACATAGGGGTATCAAGGGGATGGTACCGTATTTAGCAACGGATCCAGAGATTTGGTAGAGTAAGTCCACTTTGGCTGGAATTAGGAGAACTGTTAGGTTTGAGGCGGAGCCCCCAGAAATTTTTTTCCGACCATGCCTTTTCAAATTTAAAACAAGCTTCTGTCATGTATACCGCACCCTTTTTTGGAGTGGCTTCTAACTTTCATAAGTACTGTCAACGAGTTAAAGCTAAAACTTCCCATTATCACAACTTATAAAATATGCATTCTCATATTTTCCCGTGCTAGCCTCATGTTCTGATAACACACATGGCATCCACATTGCACATATATCCCGGAACAGTCTTGCCATTTCGCAATACTGCTTCTAAAAATACTGAACTACGCCCAATTGTCAGTTCAGTAGGTCCAATTGTTCGAAAACAATTGGAGATTTGATGTTATCTGTCAGAGCCTTTTATCATGCTAATTTTCAAGAGAGCCTCTCAGGTCTAAAAATATTCTACTTGGTCCAGAAAGCGTGCAACTTAGTCCAGACATGTAACAGACATTTAATAACAATGGGTTTCTCTGAGATGACAAGGAGATTAAAAAATAACCAGCTCAGTCCAGACCAGACAAAGTTTCAGGAAATCAGATCAGACTTTTGGTGAATACACAGAGTATAAATTGCGGACTGAGTGAACAAAGTCGCTGCGGATAGACATTAGCTACTATTTAAATATAATACTTAACTTCTGCACCTTTTTTGTCATAAATTTCGAAAATATAATTTAATTATGCAATATCTTTTTCAATTAACTATGTTTTCTTTTTAATTTTGGTCACCGATTTTTTATCCGTTGGGGCTATTATGTCCATGGACCCAAGTGGACAAAGTCTGGAACCGTCACTGCCGTATCAAAGTTCATATTTAGAAAAAAGTTTGGAATGACTTCATCCACTCAAACTTTCTTAGCAAGTGAAAGATTTCAGATTTCAGCAATAAAGAAACTTCTAAACAGTACCATTTATAAGCCCCATTTATCCTAGCATTTGAAGCACTGTGCATTCCTTTGAATGGTGAGATTTTGACAGACTTTACATTCTTGAATGTCTTGCTTCATGAGTTAAATAGTTGAGCAGTTCATAACAAAAAGCCAATTTTGAAACCAAACATGCTTGCACACTTTCTTAGGTTGGCAAAACGCTGTTTATTTTCTTAAAACGATTTCGGGTCCCCTTTAGGCCCTTCTTCTCAGCAGTGAGGCAACCTCATTCTTATATCGAGTAAAATCTCTTAGATAGCTGCAAAATTTTTTCATACCTCTAAGATTTGTGACTTTCTGTTCATCAGCGTGTAGTGCAATTCTGCATGCGCATTACTTTATATAAACAGCTACGTTTGACTTGAATTCACAAGGTGAACAATCTTCCCGCCATGATTTGATTCTGGCCTCGTTACCAGTCTATGTCAAGCTAGCGTTCTTTTCACCCTCCCCCTGGCAGGGCGATCTCTGGGCAAAATAACATCACCACGTTTTGTTGACATGACAAGGTGTTGTAGGTTAATAGGTTTTTGATGCAAAATCTTAATATTATTTAGATATTTAAAAGAAAATATCTGATTTTGGCATACTTCTAGGGGTGTGGCTGAGAGCTGCGGGGCATGAAGCTGCAGATCTTCGCACGGTGGCAGGCGGCTCCCCCGCGTTGGAAAGCTAATAACGTCATTGTGATCGTCCCATGTCCAACATCAACAACATTTGAATCAGGTGTTTTGCATTTTCAACACTGTTCGCAGAACTACAAATATGTACTCGTTTTAAACTTCGTACTTAAAAATGATGTGGAACAATTTAAATTAATAATAAGTAAAGATAAAGAGGGATTTTTTACGAAGAATAAACTTTTAAAGAACGTGACATGGCCTCAAAACAAGATGGAGATAACCTTGGCCAAGAGAACAGTGGAAGCAAAGCAACCTATAGCCCTTCCATCATCCATGATAGCGAAGGAAAAGGTCAAGAACATTCGTTTCTGATGGACAGAGGAGATGTTGAGCAAATGGAGAATGGCTTACTTGAATTACTCGACAATTTCAAACAGGGAAAACTCCATGCGTTTGGTAATAAAAAATTTTCCTCTGGCCTATTTATACACTTTGCCAAATGCTCTTTAGTAAGAATTGGTTATTTCTTAGAAATGGGGGGGGGGGCTAATCCTTTCAATTTCTGGTTACCCCATGACTAACAAGTCTGAATTTTCATTAGAAGTCTTTGCATTTCGCACTGCTAACCCTGCAGAGTTGATTATCTGTTAATTAGTAATCTTTTATATTGAGTGGTATTTCAAATTTTACTCAGTAACTTGACAACAGATAACCCAAAGAAATGTTTCTAGCATTGCCCTATTCAGTACTAATGAAAGTGAATTTTAGGTGGAGATGAATATCTGGAGCAAATGAATCATGTAAGAGACCTGCAAGAAAAACTATCTAAGCTTCATTTTGAATTAGAGGAAGAAGAGGATACTGGACACAGGTACAGTAAATTATCATTTATCATCAAAATAATCAGTATCAAGTATTGAGATGAGTATATTCCTTGAATTGATGTTAAAATGAGTTTGTAGGAAAGTTAATTTTTAAATCTAAAAGTTTTAAACAAGTTTTCTTTAAGTGATTCTATCTTTCCATCTTGAACATACTCATCCATATACTTTGATTATCAACATGTTTATTGTGCTTTGGAGTACAAAAATTATTTGATTCATTAATTCAATCAGTCACTGATTCATTTTCCAATCCTTTCACTCATTCAATAATTCATTAATTCATCTGTCCCTCATTTATTCATTCCTTTCTGCAGTTTTGCATTTATTACTCAGATTGATTGATTGATTGATTGATTGATTGATTGATTGATTGATTTATTGATTGGCTGATTGATTGATTGGTTGATTGGCAAATTGATTGACTGATTGATTAGTTAATTAGTTGATAATTCATTCTTTTATTCTTTCACCCCTGTGGTCTTCCTATTTTCTGTCTGTCATTCTCTTTTATTCTTTCTTTCTTTTCACTACCATTACACACTCATTTTGCAAGCATACCATATTCTAATCACATTCTAATATATTTAGAATGACTTTGTCTGAGGATGAACAAGAAAGAAAAAGTCAACAAAAATTAGAAGAATTAATGAAACATGTAAGTGGAAAGTTGATGTCCCTTGATGATGACAAACAAGGTTGTTTTTAGAATTTTTGGCACACATATTACCTGTACAAGTGAGACATGCAGAATAACTCTCAAGGCATTTGCTACCAAACTGTAGGTAGGGATGCCTGCTGTACTTTAGGGAAAGAAACTCAGCCTTTTCATGGAGGCAAAAGGGGAAGCTACCCCTACTGCTGACTTATGTAGGCATTCATGTATGTGAGGTCTCTTTTTGGGACTCAGGAACTATGCTGTGATCCTCATTTGTTCAATCCCTTTAATGGTCAACAGATGCTAAAACAGGATGACCCAAGGGGGGGCAGCTCTCCTTTGGGTTTGCAGGTTTTCCTTGAGACAAGATGTTTAAATTTCATGATCATTTCTTTTTAGCTGGAAAATCTTTGCTCTTCTGTGTATCCTTTTCCAAATTAATAATCATATTTTGTGACTTGCAGTACCATTTTGTATCTATTTGGTTGTATCTATTTGGTTATATCAACCTCTCTCTTGCATTTACAAGCGCAGCATTATAAAATGGATGCATAAGATTTACTTCAACAAAGCAGACAAATCACTTCAAGACCTATTTGAAAAAATTTACAACAAAACTATGCTGTACGGGACCCTTTCACATTCAAAATACCAAGATACAAAAAAGAGATAGGGATGAACAGTCTTCAGTACCGGGACCATTTATCTGGAATATGATACCATCAAACATTAAATCAATTGTAAACAAAGACAAATTCAAAGAAAAACTCAAAACTCTAAATGATTTCATAAAAAACTTCTCCTTTAGAAGGGAGGCAATATTGATATCCAAGAAGGACCCTGACTTTTACTATTAAATAACAATTTTAACATATCTGTAAATGTCTAGATTTAACTGAAATGGTTTTATATTTGTAGGGCTTTTAGTTTGATTGTAATTAGGATTTATTTTATTTTGCAGGTCCACGTCAACCTTTGGTTGCCTGATATTTAACCTGCTGTAACAAACAATATATATGATATGATATGATATGATATGATATCTCTGAAATAGCTATGGCTGCAAGAATTTGTAACAAGTAAAATAAAGAACAAAATAGAAGCCAGCCTCATAGATTCTCAAGGAATGTTTGCGACAGTATATGTTAATAACAAATTTAAGCTACAAAGCAAAGCAGCACGTATACTGGCAAGAAGATTGCTATGTTCTTCCATCTTTTTTATGTATTTTTGCCTAATCTATTCCCAAAAAGCATCCAAGAAGATTCAGGGTGGCAGGACAAGAATCAACTTTCTTTTGAAAATTAAATTTTACTATCCTTGACATTATCACAGACAAAACTTGCAACAAGAAACAGAGTGATTTCTTTTGAATGGAAAGATGGATCAATGAGAAACCAGGAAGAATATTAGCAGACCATGCTGAAATAAGTTGCAGTGTGTCAGTATAAGTGTGTAATGATAGACCATTCTGTACCTTGTAAACAAGAATTTATAGGGAAAAGGACTGCTAGATGTTTCAAATCAATAGACTCTAAAGGGCATCACCATGTCATTTTTCTGTAGTTATAGGTGCAGGGCTGAGGCAGCAGGGGGGGGGGGTAAGAAGGATATAGCACCTCCGAGGGAAAAATTTCCTTCATTAAAGAGGTGCTTTTGGACATGCACGGGCACTGTTTTGACACAAATTCAGCTTGCCAGCACACAAGAAAGACATTACTACTTGGAAATTTTGCAAAAGCGAATTTCTTCATCTTTATATCTTAATTTGATCAAATTATCTCACACTTTTATCTTTGGATATATACTAAAGGATGGTCGTAGGTAGAGAAAAATAACCCGCGTTAATAGAATAAAGAAAGTTAAAGGCTCTTAAGAGTTAGCGAAAGAGAACGAACAACACCAACTTCGAGGCAAACTCGCCCTTGTTACCTACTTTAACAAGATAGCCCTGATCTGGTATTGCCCCCGGAATTGCCCTTGGAAGATCAGTAATGGGACCCCTCTTATGCATTATTGACGGTTGCCGCTAATTAAACAAAGTTATGTTGAGTCAATGTTACTGCTAGATTTTGTTTTAGTTTTGCCAATGGTAAACTGGGGGTATCAACAGTTAAGGAACAAGGCAAAGCGGCAGGAATAGAAAACAAATACGGCAGGACAATTATTATTTTTTATTACTAAAACTTCCGTTTTTAAGGGTAGAAATTTGTCTAGTTTCATATCCCTGTTTCTTTCTCAGTTCCTAACTATTAAGTAATCAAGTGTTTGTGGGTTGGCCCAGATCTATCGAAATGAAACTGAGTGAAACGAAACCAGTGAAGTCATGTTACTTTTATAATAAGTTTGGAATGAACCTTGAACTCTAACTTCCTCAGCAAACACAGGCTTTCAGTACTAAAACTTTCTTCAAACCTTATTTATAAACATTCCCAAATTTTGCTCTTGCAGCCTTTATCATATTATAGTACTTAGTATCCATTTTATACAAAATTAAGCTTCGAATGCCTCTTCACCAATTACGCAAGAAGCTATTATTAAACACCATTGCAGACCATATTCCCAGAAATAACTGGTGCCCAGCCTTCAAAACCGTTGAAGCTACCACCAGAAAGTACTTACCCTTTGAGCCGCGTTGAGGTACTTCCCCGAGAAGATCGTTTGTTGTTTTCTGGGGCCTCCCCTTTTCATACAAAAACCAAATTTGGGGGTAATGTTACTTATGTTTGGGAATCTGGGCATGTCATGACAGATTGAAAAGCGCTTCCTTGTTGCATTTTGTCCCGATTTGCATTTTGCCGTGGCCCTTTTGAACCTTTCAAAGAGCCGCCCCGGTGCCTGTGGCCCGAGACAAATTTGCGGCTCTTAGCCGCTTGTTTATCACATTTACCGCAACAATGACACCATGCGGCCGAAAGCCCCGGGATTAGCATCTCCCTTCGTCTTCCTCTAAAACTAAGGGGAATACTGTGATTTGGCCTGCTGGGAAACCTTCCACAGTAGCTACATTGTTAAAAATGCCCCAAATACTGCGGCTTTCTGTTGTTCCTTATAATTATATTCAGATATTTTCAGAATAAAATCCAAAAAAGGCACAACAGCATTTCAATATACAGCATTTAATTGGATTCAAATCTTATCGCTTTCCACCAACACGAGGAGCTGATTGTTTGACAAGTTTGCTAGGCTTTGACTTCTGTTTTGGTGCCTGTGGAAATACAATTAAGCTACAGCTCCTGACAAACAATACACATTTAGAATCATCTTAGTGGGATGGGTTGTGACCTCAGTCCCTTCATTCCCTCCAGCTTCAGTAGCAAAAGCAAGAGGCGGGGGGGGGGGGGGGCAGATGGTTCCAAATGGTAAAAATTTTAGTCCATGTGTTACAAGAATCTGTGAGGTTCTAAAATGTTTCCCAGTGGTAACCCACAGAGCACGTGTTTCATCGGCTCCCCACCAAAGAAATGACTCCTGCTATCCCCACCGTCTACCTTTGCCTATCAAAAGCAGTACATGTTTTGTCCCAAAAAAGTTTTTCTGCATTTAACTTAGTTTGGACTCTGAATATACGCCCCGAAACTGGTTTTCTGCTTACTTGGTAAAAACTTTACATGGTAGTTTGACCCATAATCTTGGCTCTATTGGACTCATTCACTATCTTTTTAGTATTGTATAAACTGGCAGGCCAGCTGAGAACTCTGGCCCTTGGGCAGGCGTATAGGGGGAAAATGCAAAGGCAAGGGGTAACTTTAGCCTCACTAAAATATATAATCAGCTCCCCAATCTGAGTCAATCAATGACTGAATTAAATGACGATATAAATCCAAATAATGTTTTATGCATTAGTGAAACTTTTGTGGGCCCTTCTTGAGACCCAGCCCAAAGGAATTTACCCTGGAAATCCCCCCTATTGACAGTACAGCAAACTGGACATAGATAAGGTAATAATCTCAGGGTTGATTTTCCCTTGGATTAAATAATGGAATGCGAACTGCAGTGGCCAGAGAACACAGAATAAGCATGGCCAAAGAAAAAGCAACTTGTAAAACATTCTGCTTTTTAAAACTCTCCAACGATGATTTTAGGTGAATCTTTGAAGACGCATTATTGCATTTGTGTCAATCAAGTGGTTGATACTTGATTTGCTTTGTCAGCTGTTTTTTTGAGTTTCAAACAGAATAATGGACATTTATGCACAGAAATAATATAAAAAAATATAATACAGACCTAAAAGACCAGTGCATGATAGATATTTGAATGCAGCAAATTAGGTAGGTTTTTTCCTTAAGATATTAAGTTCGGTATACATCTATGATGCCACAAAACAAAGCATTTCTGAAGTCCTTATTATTCAAGTGATTTCCCTGGTAAAATAATATGATACAAGAAATGCTATAAATTACCTTGCTTACTGCAGTTTTCTTGTCAGCTTTCTTGGCCTTAGCTTTCTCCTTGGCAACTCTGCAAAGAGCAGTTTACTTGACAATTAGTACCAAAAAAGTGCCAAAAATCATTCAAACTGCCATTACATTCTAAATACACAAAAAATGAGCAAACTAGGAGAGTCAGTATGAGAGCTAATTCTCTAGTATAAAATTCAACACTATAGGATGTTATATTACAAATACATATATATACCCCTAGTTGCCCAGAGTTTGCAAAAACCACATTCACACAGTCAATAGCAGGAGGAAGGTCCACGAAAAGCAATAGAAACTCCTATGACACACCCAAGCCTTGCCTATTTTTCTACAATCTTGTGAGGAAGGTTTGCCTTCGGGTATGTTTTGTAAGGAGGAAGGTTGACAACCATTCTGGACTTTTCCTATTTAATTTTCTATTTGAATTATCTTCACTATCATTATCATCATCATTATGATCGTCATCATTGTCGTCGTCATTGTCATCCCTTAATAATATATAATTCTTTTTGTTGCAATTACTTTCAGTGCCATTGTATTGATTTTCTGCAGTAACATCTGTTCATTCAAAAGCCCTTTTCATTTGCATACAATCAGAACATTTTACAGATTGATTAACTTTTATTTCATTTTTAGTAATATTTTTAGTAATATGTTTTATCACATACTGTCAAAGTAACTATTTAATTGTACACTTTAAGATCTCCTTTATAAACAGCTAAGATATCGCAGCTGATTGAATAACCCTGTATAAAGAACGTATTATTATCATTATCATTATTATTAGAAAATTTATGTAGACTGAATTTTAAACATGAAAATTATTGATCACTTACTTGATTGCTTGCTCTCTTTGTGCTGCTCTTACTTCTGGTTTCATATTTCTTTTAGCTAAAATTGCATCAAGAGAAGCACCTTGGATAGATCTTTGAAACTTGACCGTTCTCCTTGTCCTCTTTTTAGTAACTTCCTCCTGCTGTCCCTTCTTGTGCTTCTTTCTGTACAAAACTGTCCATGTGATCTTTCTTGGGTTACGTTTCATCATGAATGATCTTTCACACTTCTTGTTCAAAAAGTTGAATAATTTTCCATCCATCCTGATGAACCTTTTCCCGTGGCCGGGGTACATTTTGTACCCACTGTAATTGCAAAGATCGATCCTAAATGAAGACAAAATTAAAGAAAATCATTTTTTTGAGCAAGAATGCAACTTTCTATCTATAAAGATAGCAAGTTTGTATCAGGGCTTGAGCAATACTTCAATATGGGGTTTAGCAGCTATATTATTCCTAAACAAAACTAACAAAACTAAGCTTAAATAAATATTATGTTATTGTATTGTAGCAAGGATGCAACTTTCTTTTTAAACAGAAAGCTGGTTTATATTAGGACTTGAGCACTACCTTAATATGGGGTATGGCAATTACATTGTTTCTTAAATATGAACTAAACTATGAATTAAACTATAAACTAATATAAACTAAACCCATTTTGCAGAGTATGGCCGATCTTGACAAGATCTTTAGTGCGCCAACAGTCCCACAAAAAAAAACTTCAAAATCTGAAGGGCGCCTAGGTGCGCTTTCTTAGGCAATCAAGAATCATCTTGGGTGCGCCATTGCCATACTCTGCATTCTGGAACTAAACTAAACTAAACATAGCAAAAAATGGTAACGATAATGGAATGAAAGTTTCCAGTTAACAAAGAAGGAAAAGACTGTAATGTTTAGAACATCAAGTTTGGCCCATGGTTAGAATTTTAATTCAAGCAAGTTCAGTGCTTTAGCAAGCCTTGAAAATTGAGCAACAAGTATGGTCTTCAGAAATTACTTTCGTTGCATGACTGAGGGGAATCAAGAATTTAAATCTCAATTTTTTTTGAAATTCTTTATTTTCAAAGATATGTGTGGTAGTAACACTTAAGGTAATAAACAATGGTTTGTTTTTTTGAAGGTTCTGGGAAAACTTGAGTGTTAAAAATCCTAGGATTACAAGGGAAGTTAGGTCATTGAGAAAAGCTAACGAAAGTGCTTTACAAATTGCTTCGCTTTACAAAACAAAATCACACAGAATGTCCACCTTAGGTATGAGAACTGAAGTCCAACTCTGAAAATTTACCATAATTTGCATGACTTTTTAATTGCATTTGGTAAACCCCGTCAGGGTTCTCTCCACCGACTTCATCTAGGAAGGTTTTTATTATGGGCCTAGGACAGGGCACAATCATATTGAACTCAAATCGGAATCGAACTTCAACATACGCCACATCCATACTGATTTTGGAGAGAAATTAATATTTTATTCAATGTTTCATTTATTTTGCCTTTTGGTTACCACATTCATAAGATTCAAATGGATTATCTGACAGTACTCACTTCATTTTTGGACCTGACTATCTCCGCTATCGTCGAAAAGGCTGAATTTTTCTTTGCCTCGGATTCAAGCACACAGCCTCCCATTTAATTCCTCCGCAGTATGCTCCTTCCCAGTATCCCAATATTGCTGCGCATCAACCTCAGTTCGTTCAGTTCAGCTCTAACCAACTGCAGGGCAGACAAATCAGCTTCCTTGGACAAGCCCAACCTCCCCCCCCCCCACAAATAAACATCTAAATCATCGTTCAAATTTTGAAAGAAATAGGAAAGCACAAAGAAACGTAAAACAATAAATGATTTAATCTTGTATTTACCAGTAGTGCTCAAGTTCCTTGAATTGTGATCTGTAGCATTGTGGTTCCTCGTAAGTTTATCCGAAGTTGTTTTTACGACACTTTTCCGTCCGAACTTACAATTTCGGTGAAAAGCAAACGGAATCGTTTAATTTTGATCTGATATGAACCTAAACGGATTTTAAAAAGGGTAAAAGTATTTCTTTAAAAGAAATTGACTCAAAACTGAAAGGTTCTGAAAATTGTCAGAAGTTGAAAATTGACTGAAAATATCTGATCATCGAAGAGAAATACAAGTTGCGAGGCTCAGTTCAGTTGATGCGCAGCAATATTAAGATGCTGGGAAGGAGCATACTGTGGCATATCCGAAAAAGTGCCCACCGAAGAAAAAACAAAAGAAATCACCACAATTTTCGAAGGAAAATATGGATGTGAGAATCTTGGGGCAGAAAGTCAAGTTTTCTCGATGAAAAGGACCTTTTTTTATATAATATTGCTTATATTTATCCCTGGTAGATGGACTTCTTCAGAAATTGAAAAAAAATTTGAGTTAGAAAATTATTATTATTAAAAATTATTATCTTGTGTGTTTTGTTCCTTATGTTTAATAAATAAACCCTCCCGATGTTGTCTGATGATCGCATTTAGCTAGGAATTCTTAGAAACAACTTGTAAGTCTTGCTCCACCAGTAATATCTAGACTGCAGGGCCTCCGACAAGACCAAAAAAGTGGGGGAGGGAGGTGGGCCAAGCTTCGATGCCAAAACATTATCATGGCAAAAGATAATGAGCTGCCTTAAAAAGGCATCATGTTAAAAAAATTGGGGGTTGGGCTAAAGCTCCCCCCTTCCCGTCGTCAGAGGCCCTGGACTGCTCTGTGTATATGATATTGTGCTCTGTATCCCAGAAGGACAAACAGTAAATTTCATCACCCTACAGATGAAACATGCCTGTGGGAGAGGTGTAGCAGAAGAAAAACCCACCATGCCATACTCGTCTCAAAATCAATATAATTAGTCTGCGTAAATTAAACGGATATATTTACATTTTGCTATTGATGGTAGGGTTTTATAATATGTTATACGTATGGACACATTACCAATACTGTTTGGTTTGGTTAATCAAAAAGACATTCTACCAAACTGCGAGTCCAATCAATTCTGCTAGGTGTAAGCACCTTCGTTTTCTCCTATAAAATGTCACCCCTTGCCTCTTAAATCTGTCAAAAGTTTAACCCATTCTATAAAAACCGATTGCTACACTAACAAGTTTGGGATCGTGAGTGGGGAACAGGAGATTTTCGTTGATGTGGCATTTAGATTTGCTTGAAGGAAGGTTTTGAGTTTTCTATAATTGGCAGTAGGAACTATTCAATTTTAAGCACGATTTAAGAACGACCAGAGCTTGATGATGGAAAAACTGAATCAATACAGCTCTGTATAAGGTGATGGGGGTGGGGGTATCTTACAGAAAATAATAAAACTGATTTTTTTTATGCAAATAGAGGGCTGTAGCTACAGTGGAATGGGGGTGTGAAACCCCTCGGGGAAAATTGTGTTTCAAAAACAATGCGTTTTTGGCTACGGAGAAGTATTTCGTTGGCTAATTTTGCTAACTTGTAGGCAAAAAAAGATTGCACGCCCATTTTGTCGGAAAATTCATCGTACACACCCCCCTGAAATAGGACATCTAGCGATGGCCCTGTGCAAATATAAAAATTTCACAATGTATTTTACGTTTAACTATACCTTGCTATTTACCATACAACACTACAGGTACGTTGCCATCTAAAATATTAAATTACGAACGATTCAACACTTTAGGATAATGAAAATAAATTCTGTTCCACATCAGATATTAAGTCAGGGTTGCGTATACCTCTTTCCAAGTTATTGGATAGGACGTCAATGCCATATAACAAAAGCTGAGTCAAAGCATCGATGGAGAGATGGGCAATTTGTACGACTGGTCGTAATAATTCAACAACTCCAGCGAGAAGATCATCAAATAAGGGGCAGAGGCACATAACGTGCTCCGTATCCTCAATCCCGTCAGTTGTTTGGCACATGGTCATAATATAACTGATGCTGCAATAACATATCTATTGCGTGGAAAAAACAAACGTCCTAATTTCTGTAGACAAAGAATGACTATGTAGCCCTGCCGGATTCTTAGGACAATGAAAATACCATGTTTGGAGAATTCTGCTCTGGTTGCTTTTAAACCTGTTGCTTATAAAAAGTAGATTAGTTGCTTAGTTGCTTACTGTTGCTTAATTAAGCCCTCAAGCTGCTTAATTTGTAGCTGATTTCTACCTTGGTATCTTTTTAACCCAGTATTTTTAACTTACTAAAAGCAGAGCTTTCACATTGCTTAAAATTCTCAACCGGTGTCTTCACTAGTACATTATCAACCCACAGCAGTTGCTTCAGCTGATTATTGGGTGTTTAAGTTGTTTAATTATTAATTTACTCCAGAGGTGAGTTACCCATTGGGATCCTTTTGTTTACAAATAGGAAATTTTGTGCATGTTCCTGCTTTGCAGTGCTCTTGCTGAAAAGACCAACATTTGGCCAAAACTACGTGGAAGAATGTTGAAGGCATTTTGGTTTAAATCAATTTATAAGATGAAGATAAATTCTAGAAATATTTAGTGGAGACACACTGGGCACTTTCGCCATCGATCAAATACTATACAGAAAAATATAAATGAGTTCTTCCGAGGGTGATCTTCTGGGGAGCACCTTTACTCGACACTTGCTACATTCATTGAAGTAACTCGTAACATTGGCTGCAATACCCATGTCTTTCTGGCCTACCAAACATATCGCAATCTTTTTGACGACATCGTTGGCCATCAGGTGCCGGTCCTCGATTAAGATACTGCCAATTCTGATTATCTAACGAGCCAGACAGTAGATCGTCTACAAAAAATGTAATTCACATGGTCATAGATCTTACTAACAGAGTTTTATTTCTATTCTTGTAAGAAGCTACGAAGACGATACCAGGGGTGCAAGATATCATGACTACAACTTTGCCTTTAAGGTACTGCTCGGGTCGGAAAAAAACCCTTTCCTAACACATCATAAATCTTATATCAAAGACCCCAAACTCTGTTAAATTTCCCCTCTAGACTCTTTTAGTCCTTTCCGTCTTCCCCATTCTAAGAATTGCTGGCAAAGATCAACGCATGCATTATTCACCAACGCAATCTTGTAGCAAAGATACATAAAGCCAGTGATGGGTTAAGCACATCTTTTATGATAGAGATGTCCTTAAAAAGAGACTTTCTTAGTCCCAATAAAGAAAGGGGACGTTCCTTTGAACTCTTTTATTCGATTAAATAGTGGGAGCGTATTATTTAGCTTTAGTTCTGAAAAGCACATTAAATTAATTTAAAAACCTTTCTTCCTCGAACCTCCAAAGAGCTCAGCAAAAATTTTTGATTTTTTACGGGGGATAATAGAATTATCATTAAAATGCGAAATGTATCAGTGACTATTGCATAATGGCATCAAGACCGGAGGTGAAAGGGATAATGATGATTATGTTAAAATAATTTAAGTCTGCTGGATGAACTTTTGAGTCAAAGTGAACAAGCCCGCATGAGGCTAAAACTAGACGTGACAGAAACACGCGATCTGAAATTCTAACTGTGTAACGGTTAAAACACAGAGTTTGGAAAACATTAGGGTCACACGGTCACTAACTGGAGGAAGGTTCACAAAAAACAAAAGAAACTCCAAAGACAGATCCGAGCCATGCCTATTTTCTATTGCACTGTGGGGAAGGTTTGCCTTCCGGGATGTTTTTGTCCAGAGAAAGGTTTACAACTTCTGTTAAAATATAACACAACATACCTACTCGGGGAGGTTTAATTGCATCTTTTTTCGTTTGTTCAATAAAACATTTTGAACAATATGGACCAAATTCACCACTCGCAAAGAATTCACAGAATGCTGATATACAATTCCTGGGTTGCATTTTTGCCACCGGTGAGACATCTCGTCTATCTGATACTCCTCCATAACTCATTGATGAAGCACTGCTGCTTGCCACTGCAATATTTGGAGCAGATGTTCGCCTACCTCGATTAAGACAACTCTCGCAAAACTCTCCATTTGGTCCCTCGGCAAACCGCGGGCAGCCGCGAGTCTTGCAAGGAACTGGATTAACATATGCCATTTTTTGTGGCTGAAATGCAACGAAAAGTTAATTGGTATTAGGAACTAAACAGATACACTATAATACAACATAAAAACGTAGGGTAAAAATTATAGCTTGAGATAAAAATTATCTGAATTTGCATCGATTAAAAGTTTGATTTCTGCAGCTGCGAAAAAATGGCTGTTTTTAAATATTTTGAGAAAAAGCATTTTGTTCTTTGCTTCTCTTCGAAGCTAAAATATGCTTGCAATTTCTTTTCATTTCTTATTTTCAATTCATTTACGGATGGCCGTAGCTGATTGACAAGCATTCCTCCGCCAAAATACTCATCTTACAAAAAAAACCATATCTTAAAGTTGAAAATCATTTATTTAGACTACGTCTGCACGAGCAAAAATGGATCGGATCTAAACTGGATCGGATATTCTAAAATATGGTTAAATTTGAGGAGAGGGCCGATACTTCAATTCAAAAAACTCCTGTAGGGGATACAAATAAGGCACTGCAAATGTTTTCCATCCCCCCTCTCCCGGCAGGAATTAATTAATTTTCTCCAACCGGAGTCAAAATCAATGCATGATGTAAAAGTAACGTACCTTGACCTTGTCTTGTTGCTTTTCTCTAAATGATTGGATATGACAATTCTCACAAAGACCATCTAATTCCACCATTCCGTTATTGGGGCAACCACCTTTCACACACTTCTCCTTCTTTTCTAGCTGCCTATCATCAATCATTGAGTAGATGCCTGCCTGGTACCCTTCATTAACGTATCCATCTTGTGTCCTTGGCATGTCTCCACCAGCAAATCTTCTTGGTGATGAGGGATCGACGGGTGGCCTTCGAACGTTCTGCCCATTTCCATGCGGTTCTCTACTTAGGTACGGGAAATCTACTTCCCTATATATGTGCTGGTCATCATCGTACTTGCGTTGACCGTCGTAGTTTCGTTGACCGTCGTAGTTACGCTGACTCTCGTAGTTACGCTGACCGTTGTAGTTTCGTTGAATGTCGTAGTTACGTTGACTGTCGTAGTTTCGTTGGCTGGCATATTTCATTTGACTTTCATAGTTTGATAAACCCTCGTAGTTTCGCAAGGTTTCATTTCTCCTCTCTCCTTCATAGTTGGTTTGGCTTCCATAGTTACGTGAGCTTTCGAAATTTCTTCCCCCCTCAAATGGCGCTTGCCTCTGCACGTTGCGATAAGCTTCCGTTGCTCGCTGACTTTCATAGTTAGCATATTGGCTTCTCGTGGCATTCGGATAACCTTGGCTTGGCATCTCATCCCCAGAGCCCCTGCGCAACTTTGATTCAATAATGGACTGCACATCGCGATTTATATCAGGATTTGGTACATGTGGTTGATCTCTGTTTCCAAGAGCAGCGTCTCCATGGGGCATCTGACTTCTTCGGCTTTCATCTTCAGTTAAACGTATTTGCATTTTAAAATCAAAGCATTCATTGCACATACCATGTTTTTCTGGAGCAGCATAGTTTTGGCATTTTGTTTCGGTGCAAAGACCATTTCTTTGAGGATACCTCGTTCTTTCCAAAGCAGTGTGCCATTCTGGTTGCTGGTAAGCTCCCTGGGGGACAGTAGTCGATGGCAAGGGTGTTGTTATCTTCGCAAAACCAGGATACACCCCAGGAACTTTAAACGTGGCCTCTGTCTTTGGAGTGGGCTTCATTTGTTCTGTTGCCTCAACATTTTTTCTTCTGCAATCTGCACAAAGAGGTATCTCATTATCAACAGCTTTCTCATTGCAATTCTCTGTGATGCAGTCTGGCCTATTGTGCAAGTGAGTTTCACATTTGCCTGTTCCTGGAACAACATCTTCTAAACAACCTGGATCAGCACAAAATATCTTCTGTGACCTTTGAGCATTGTGTGACTGGCTTGGTCTATTCAACCTCTCATCATAACAACCAGCACACATATCCTTCAGGTCTGGTCTTCCAAGATTATTGCATCGTGCAATTATGCATAACATTGCTGAGGATTCTCTCGGAGTTGTCGCTGGTGGCTCTGGAACTCTGATATCTTCTCTTGCTGAGGATGCAGAGGATCGGTTAGGTAAAATATAGGCCTCAGATCTTTCTTTATCATCATCTCTGTGACCTGGCTTAATTCTCAGGACAAAGGTGTTGTAACATTCTTTGCAAAGTTTGTTATACCTTTCTTCACCAATGTTTCTGCAGCCAGAGTGTTCTCGAATACATAGTCTCATGTTAGCATTGGTGCTAGGCATACATATGCCATCATTCAGCCTGTTGTAGCCGCTGGTAGTAGGAGCTTGGGAATAGGCTGATCTGTTAGGTTGCTGGCTTGCCTGAGGAGTGGGCTCCCTGGAGCTGCTGGCAGGCACAGAGCTCGAGACAGCTGAAGGAAAATTCAATAGAGCATTGCTAACATTATGATCTGCTGCTGAAACAGAAGTGGTGTGTTCAAAGAAAGTTTCTTGGGCTTTTGAATACAAACTAAACATCAACTCCACCGACCAGGCTGGGGGTGACTTGAATTTGAGAATAACAGCATCTCTTGAGATCTCATCCCATATTGGCATATTGACACAATCCATGTATTTTGTCAAAAGTCTTACACGCTCCTCCTCACGCATCATGAAACGTATTGGCATATCCGATAGGTCACTATACACCAAAGGGACGCAGTGTTGTGCATCTGGGTCTACTTTGCATTTTGAAATCAACATGTTGATGTCTTCCCCACTGAGCAAAGGCATAAAATGTCCTTGTAGGTAACCAATAACAACAGGGGATCGCTCGCATTCAGTTGGGTTTCGAAGCAATGGCAAGTATATGCCACTGATTAGATTAGGCTGAAGTGAAGCACCACTGAGACTGTGGTGAATCCTTTCACTTAAAACAATTATCGGTCTGGCAAGAATATTACTCATGGTAAAAATGTGAATGTCTTCCAAAGGGGCATATTTCAATCCTCTGTTACCCATTGGAAATTCAAGTGGTGATGCAGCATCAACAACTGAATCCCAGTCACTTCTCATCTCGATTGAATCAAGTGTTGCCCGCATCTCATAAAGAGCTGCTGCCTGTGCATACTTCCAACGCGCAAAAATTTTCCCTGGATTAGGAAGGAATGAAAATTGATGTGAGACCGGATGGATTTACATTTTATTTATATAAAGTCAAAATCTATCATTATTCAGCTTGAGATAAAATTTTCTGTAATTTTCTTAAAATATATATATATTTTAAAAGTTTTGCAGAAGTAAGAAGCACAAATACATACAAAATGCTACTTCCGATGAGAGTTTTTCTTAAAAGACAGATTTAACTCATTGCCCTGTGAACCATTTGGAACTCACATACAGATAATTAAAGAAACAAATGTTGCAGGGGGTACATAGATACAGGAAATATCCTTGTTTTGACAAACATGCAGTGGAAGTTGCCTAATCAACATTGCAAATCTTGACAACCTTGCCCCCAGGAATTTCATTGATTTACAGTAACTTATACTGCACCAAATGGCATCTGCAGGGGGCTATGGGCAAGAAAAACAATGGAGAGCAGCATGATACAAAGCAAATACCACCAGCTAATAATCATATATTTCTATATCATGTTTTTTATCTCGCAGCTTTGCATTGTTCCTTATATCCATCATTTATATACATCCCTGCAAGTATTCCTGGAGAAACCAGTAGGCAGCCTAGACTATCTTGTTCTCCACTTTACTAGTTACATTCTTCTCAAAAGGTCTGGCCATTTTATACCAGGTTTTAAGTTTAGCATAACTTTGCAAATCTGTGAATCAGCAAACAAGAAAACAATATAACGTACCATCAGGTCTCCCTTCCCTCTGCAACCTCTGGTGTAGGAAGCCTCTTAGACTTAGATTTCTATCATGCACTCCCCACATATAAATCGACAGTGCATGGAGTAAGCAATTGCCATCTGAGTCTGTGTTGAATGGTATCAATGTTCTGTAATGTTGGCACCAGTTTATCACATGTTCCTCTTCCAAAATTGACAATGCCGAGGCATCTGCCACCAACCCAAGTGTGTAGCGAGCAAGACGGCTATCTTGTTCTACCACATTCTTTTTGAAAGTTGGTATTATCATTGATGATTTTGTCACCTCTCGTGCGAGATTAATCGCCGGACTTTGAGATTTCCCTTGGTTTGAAATATATTCATGAATGCGTTTAGCAGCATGTAGATTGCTAGAAGAAAAAGTCCGGACCTTCCTCTGAGGATCTGCCATTTTTCAATCAGTTCGCTGGAAGAACAAGAGCCTTTGTCAAAATTTTATGAAGAGAAAGAGAGCATAAAGCATCTTTAGAGTGATGCTTTATATAACACACGCAAACAGAGAGGGTTGCCTATTCTAACCTGGGGGGCAGGGAAGTGCTATATTTTTTCGGAAATTTTATCCCTTTTCTCGATGATTAGAAAAGTGCTATTTTTTCCATTTTGATTAAAACTAACAAACCAATGGAAAACTTTGATCAGTCCAAACATGAGGGGGGGGTAATTTTTTATCATTTGAATTTCTTCTCATTTTTTGGCAATTTTGAAAGGGTCCTATTTTGAAGCCTGGGGGGGCATTTGTCCCTTTTGCCAAATGGACATGGTCCCTTCTGCACCCAAGGACAGTTTTGCCTGTCTGAGTTTTACCAACCTGCTAACCACCCAATCTCTGTTTAGTTTGTCTTGATTTATGACAATAGTTTGTTAGTCTTGATCTGGCATAATTGTTTACCTATTAACAAATTTATTAATTACCTTATTTCTAAAGATGAAAAGGCCTGTTTTTGAAATAAGATTTCTCCAAAAGTTGAAAGGAGGCTTTAAGATTGCCCCTGCAGTTTCTTTATTGTTGCCACTGAGCCTATGAACTATTGTCATAAATCTGGAAGATTACAAACCAGATAAGGGGTCCTTTGCACTTGTGTCCAGAAAGGAAAAAACAAGGAAGTTGGCAAGTTGACAAAACTCAAAACACTACACCCAAGTATAAAAGAGTTTATGCAAGGTCAAAAACCTGGAAATGTGGAGATGAATTCTTGGCACAGAGGTATGAAAGGGATGAAAGCAATGTGACCTAATTCAAAGTGATGATGAAACATGCTAGCACCATGTCGTAATGGGTGATAACATGGAATAAACTTTAGGCCAGAATGCAAGTGGGACCTTTAATGTCACAGATTTGTGATTTGACATGTTTGCTGTCACACCTTGAAGAATTTTGATGCAAGGTTCTCACCAATCTGGAATCCATTCCTTAAAGGCTGTGTCTTTTCATGAAAGAAGGAAGTGTCTTGTAACATGGTATTGGGTTTTCTCAACACATTATCTAAATCTGACGAACTCCTGGCTGCAATGTCATTTATAATGAAATCTTAGTTATTAATATCAAGAAATTTATTCTGTGCATGATAGACCTGAGATTGTTAACTTTGACACCTAAACAGAACAATATATTTAAAATTTTCCCGATCCATGCCCTGTTTTCAATCTTGAAATGTAAGGGGAAAAATATTTTAAAATTCTACTCTCTTGCTAAATATGATACTTTATCATTACGTCATGGAAAATGTCCAAATATAGAACCCAACCCAAGAAATCTAATTTGCAAGACTGATCAAAATTGAGAATATATTAAGCTATTAAGGTCAGACTTCGAGCAATCCAATTGCTTGGAAAATCTTAGTTTATAATTGATATAACTATAGAGTCAAACGTTGTTGAGCGAGCTTGCGTAAACGGTAGATTCGTGAGTCAGCATCGCAACTAGGCCAACCTTGTGAACAGCTGTCGAAAAGACGCTACTAAATTCATAAATTAACACGAATATCGCTTTACCTGTGAACCTTTAAAATGAAGAAATCTTCCTCTTCTTGAAAAGACAATACTATCGTCTTTTATAGTTGAAATTTTCGTATTAAGATATGTTCTATCGTCGCGAACAATTTGAACTTTATACAGTTGACTGTTAGGGAGAGGGAATGTCCAAATTGAGGGGTATGACCACGTTTCGAAACCAAAGTTTTGAATCAGGTCATTCCTTAAGAGGTCTGGATCCCATTAGGGGGATGCAACAAGTATGGCCGCTGGGGCCAAAGGCTAGTCCATTACATGATCAATTTGTCAACGGTTTCAACAATTTCTGCGAATATTTATATTCTTTGATAGAGTTTGCTGTCATGAAGAGAGGAATATTTTTGCAACCAATAAATCGAGCGGGTTTTAAAGTAAATAAGCGAAAAAAAGCCTTCAGGTAGCCTCATTGAGATCTTTTTCAGTCCCAAACCAGAGGCCTCCGAGAGACGCCAATATGCACGTTTTCGTGGCCCTGTACTGGACCCAGTGACGTCTATAAACCAGTCATGGACAAGATAAAACGAGAGTGGACGTGTCTGTGGCTGCCAATTGGTGACAACAAAAAATCACTGCCCTTTTTTTTCTCTTGTTATTAGCTGGACCTCTTTTTCTATTTATCTCTCAGTCATTACACGACAGTCATTATGACATATCAGATACTCTGGACACGAAAAAGTACTTTCAGTTTCTTAAAATAGTTTTCTTTTTTTGCGTGAAATTCAAATTCTATTTCACTTTGATCTATTTCATCTCTTAGTTCAGAGTAATAACTGAAACTTCCAATTCAGTTACAAGTGATAGTATTCCATTTTTTTTCGGGTGAAGCACCTTCCTATAAGGGTTTATTTTCGAATTTCTTTCCTAAATAACAGTTATTTGATATGGAAAACTGAAAACAGTAGTAGTTCAAGCAAAAATTGAAGTAACATCGTTGAAGAAAATATTGAACACAGCTTGAAAGGAGTGATTACATGAGCCTCAAATGCCTTCATTTCGCTGTGACCCTTTCACACCACAATGATTATACAGTACCGTATAAAGCGTCTGTTAGATTTCAAGGGGTTAAAAGAATTGATAATGGGGCTAGGGGTCTTTATCTATGAAGTAGGTGCACCCAAATATTGGAGGGATTTGTCTCTGCCTTCGTACATATAACAAATTCTCGCTAAAGGTCATTTGGCAGAATGGTTCCTCGGTAGGTGAAAGGGTTAAAACTTGTCACAAACTGTAGTTACTAAGAAAGAGGCCCAGCCAAAGTGACATAATTCTAGCACACTAAGGAAACAGGTTTTGAAAGGCCTCAGTGAGCCAAATTTTATCGTTTTTTGCGTCCGCGACAAAATCTCTGGAACATCTAGAAGAAGACAGGCTTTACAGATTGCGGAATTCCGGGCTTATAACGCTGATATCAGCCCCCTTCCCCCAATAAAGCAATGTTGGTTGCTAAGGGTAATATCCTACCTTTTGTTTACAATTGATTTCAGTGAAAGGGTAGCCATGAGATGGGTTTAAGCAACATTGTTTTGAGCCCAAGAGGGTAGGCCGCGTACAGACTCTACGGGGAGGGAAAACCAGAGAGAAAATCTCAGATGATAATAGAAGATAGTAATTTTGGTGAGTCTTGCAAGGTTTTTAGAAAGGATTTTCGTTCGATCTAAAGGTCGTTGCTTATGACTGGCCCTGTAAAAAGTTGCTCAGCACCGCACTGACAAGAGTTTGAAGGAAGAAAGTTGTCGGTTTGATATTACAGATGGTTGCCGCTATCTGATTCATAGCAATATTTACAAACTAAAATCATCAATTGTTATGATCATACACTGAAAATCGATAATCTTTTGAAGAATTTATTATTAAATTAGGGTGTGACAGCAACTAATGCGATTGATTATAAATAATAACCGCGGGGATATTAAATGTTGAAACTAGAATGTCGCAGATCTGTGTCAAAAAGAGATGAATATAAAAACAATGCTCAAGAACATTGTTATAACGTTCTTCTCACCTCTCACCCTGTCCCCCCCCCTCCACCCATCCGCTCCCTGACCATCCAGGGTTCGAGAGAAACAACAAGAACCCTGCTGTCTTTTGCTCTATCTAATGGTGCTAATAGATATCATATTAAGAATCATCGCTGCCATGAAAACTTGCAGAAACGTGTAGATATTAGTTAACTAAATCGTCCAGTCAGGGGCATTCCCTTCCTTAACTGTTAAATATCTGGGCAAATACATAACTTGCCCAATCGAAGCTTTTCCAAACATATGAAGTTCTCGACTTTAATAACATATAATTTTATTTCTAATATTGCAATGGTTAAGAGCTTCTCTCTTCTCTCTTTTTTCTCACAATTTACGGAAGGTTAAGTGTCAAATAATACCTTAATTCTCCGGAATATCAACAATTACTCGAATAAAAAAGGTATCGTCAACTAGATAATTGTTCTTCTCCAGTTCTTCATGGACGATAAAATCGTCAAATCCAACAATCACTGACTTGTCTTCTTTCTTAGGCCTATCGATTCCGCCATGTTTGACGCTGAGGTCCCGTACTCTAATGTGATGACGTCTTTGCATAGCGTCCGGTGTCTGGTCCAAAAGCATAAAGGTGTATACAGGCTTAATTGGCCAAACTAGAACCGGGTCGAACTCCCCGGACATTACACGGACATAGATCGATAGACTGTTCGAGACGCCCTTGCCGCGGCCGTTAAGATATATCCAAACGGATACGCGGTAGCCGTACGGCCCCGTCGTAAACGGTTCACTAATGAAGGGATCTTCGTGCGCACCTGACTGGATTTTTCGAAGCTTTCGTGAGAACGAGCTGATCCGCCACACTAATTCCGCGCGTTGCTGGGTAGGCCTGTTGATGAGAGAGTTCAGCGAGGAACCAGGAGACTCATCTGAGTTCAATCTTCTCCTTTCGTGGTCACTTTTCTTGATAATCAGCGGCGAAAAATTCATGGGAATCGGTTTGTCGCTGACCGCGGACTTGCTCGGATCGATTTTCCCCTTGATACCGTGTATCTGTAATCTCAGCTCATCGTTCACCTGTGCCTGGTATTCCCTTTGCAGCTCCAACTTGTCTGCTACCTTTTTGCCTTCGGCTACTCGCTCGTCCTTGTCCTGATCATAGCGAATCCGAAGCGTGTCAAAGTCCCTTGCCAAGTTGTCTAGTTTCTGGTGTATCTGCTCTCTCTCTGATTCCTCTTGCTTCAAGCGGTCTCTATAACCGATGATCAAACCATTCTGTTCTTTAATAACCTTGCATGCCAACAAGAGGTGCGTTTCTAAATCATTTCGCATATGCTCCTCTAAGTTTCTTCTTGTGCCCTGTTGAATAAAAGAAAGCTGTCAATACGGAGTGCTTATTCACGGCAAACATAGAAGCGATCTAATACTTTCAGGCGCGATTTTCAAATAAATTCCGTGACAATGGCAAGAAATCGAGAAAAATAAGATTCCAACATGGGTGCGGTCTTCGTACGAATAACAACAAGAGTTATTGGACGAGACTTATACAGATACAGCAAATAAACATTCATGGTTTAGAAATCATACACTTGGTAAGTATTATTTTTGTCTCCAACCAGGAATCTTGGGACTGGAGGCAAAGGGGGGAGGGGGACCATTCACAAGCTTTAAAAATAGTGCCCCGTGTTCAGTAGCACCATCTTAAGAACATTGAAAAGGTGCCCCACTTTCTTTGGCGTTATCCCTTTCTCAAACTGTACCTTTCCAGCTGTAAAATACCACCTAAACCTTTATCCTATCTAATATTATTCACTGGAAATAAAAAGCCTAAGAGATATTGGATCAGGTGAGATAAGATCAATTTTGAAGTTACGAGTTTTTGAAAAAAAAACAAGTAAGAAGACCATTTTAAAAGCATGATGTTCTACTTACAAAGCTAAATCTACCTGCTCAATGCTGAAATGTTAAATTTTCCAAGGATAAACTTTGAAGAACGATTTTCACACGCTACTCTGCATATATTATGCTTCGATCTCATGAACCAATTTAACTAAAAGCAAACTAAATCAAAGGAACCCAGGAAGTTTTCTTGTTCCATTGATGTCAATAAAACATGCTCTAAAAATGAATTCCATTCAAAATACAGTAAGATCGAAATCATAGAAGAACAAACAGGGAAAGGAAATGTTCGCAGAAAATATCAATAACATATTTTGGAAGAAAATAAAAGGCCACAGTTGTTTTTCAATTCATTGTGAGCTGGTAGTAACAAATTCTAAAGAAAATTCAAATTCAAATGCCAATGAATCACTTCAGGAAAAAGATTGAAAGAGGCCTTGCGGGTTTGACTCTTCTCAAAAATACCTCTAGATTACAAACGCAGTGAAACTATCAATAAGGATGTTTGTAAAATGTTCTTGATTTATTATGATGATTATGATAATTATGATTGATGATTGGCAATGATAATGATAATGATGATTGATGATCGTGATGATTGATAACTGATGATGACGATGATGGTTATGATTTATGATTGATGATGATGATGATTGATGATGATATTGGTGATGATGATGATATTGGTGATGATGATGATATTGATGATGATGATGATAATGATGATGATGATGATTATTATTATTATTATTATGATTATGAGGGCTATGATGATGATGATGATGATGGTGATGATGATGATGATGATGATGATGATGATGATAATAATGATGATGATGTCATTTTTGAATCTCTACTGACGTGGTACGGCGACCTTTTAATTGACAACAAAACGTTGTTAGGCAACCTGTCACTCTCAAAGTTGAAAAATCGGTACATCCTAGCAAACCATGCTGTAAAAAAGGACCAGTACTTATTTTTCCAGTTCGCATGTGCTCCTTCATAAAAAAATAATGATATGTAAATACTGTATATATTTCGTAGTATCTAATATCCAAATATGTTTTAGTGGCTCAGTAAAAAGCAACAAAGTGGCAACATGAATAAAATCACAACCCAAAGGGTATGGGTTCCAGGATTTTGAAAGAAAATATTGGGAAAAATATCCTTCACATAGCCCCTTCCCTTTTCCAGGGGCCCCCTTATCAATGCAGAGGCAGATAAATTTCTATCCACATCTGTGGTTGCGGATAAAAATTCTTTTGACCTGAGACAGTCGCTTGCCATCGGTTCAATTCGAAGATTGGCCGTCATCGAATAGATTAGGTCTCGATTTTACAACGATATCAACCTGGCCGTAAAATAAGCTAATCATCTCTTGGACTAAACGCAAGTACAATTTCAACAACTTGGTTTATCCACGTATTTACTCACCACGAAAACGCAGACAAACAAAACGAGCTGACTTCCTTCCCCGTGCCTAGGCCATGTCACAGGTTTCGTTGAATCTCGGTCAAATATGGATTTGTAAATTGATGCTAGTTTTGTAGCGATTCCAAGCTTACCTTTAGCTCCGTTTTCACTTTTAACGTTTACTCAATAACCCTCAATAAACAAACTTATTCAGATTGTTACCGCTATGAACACAATAGACAATAAATGAAAATACTCATACAATCGTCTAGTTGTTCGTGCTAATCTGAGAAATCAAAAGGGGATAATAGAGAATAATACGAAGACCTGGGTCAGGTTTTGCAAAGATTAGCTCCCGTTGTTGTGTTTGATGAGTTTTGCAGCGAGAAGTGACGTCACAACAGTGCCAACTTATGGTGCAAATTTAGGGACAGTCTGGTGGCAATGCAAATGTAGACACAGTGCAAATTTAAGGCTAATGCAAAAATTAAAGATAGCGCCTAGTCTGCAGAGCATGGTAGAATTCGACGAGATCTCGCTCGTGCAAGGAAGATTTTTAGGGGTGCACGGCGTGCACAACTGATTCTCTCGTCTGGTGCACCGGACAGCTTTCCTTGTGATTCCTCATGTTGACTGTATAGAGTTTCAGATGGAAGACCTTAGGTAGTATGAAACTACATGTGAACCTATGTTGAACCTCATACCATGCGCGTGTGCAAGGCCTAATTTTTGGGGTGCAATTCGATCTGCTGCAAATTGCCTCGTGCGTGCCGTTGCCACGCTCTGCAGACTAGGGCAGCGCGAAACATCTTTGTGAATACATTTTCATTTTGCTAACTGTGTTACTTTATTTTTCATGCTTTTGCCCCCATACCTTGAAGTGCTCCAGGCGCCTTTGGCTTTTAGTAATGCAAAAACCACCTTTCCCAAGTCACAACGTTAAAGGAGTTTTCTGTGGTAAGATTGGGTAACGTAAGTGAGGCGGGCAACATCCCCTCCCTCCGGCGTAAATAGACTATAATGTATATTGCAGGTAATTACAAATTTTTTTTGCACGACCCAAACATCTTTAAAATGAGATGCTCCAAATACTTAAAATTCGATTGGCACTGGCCAAGTTTTAGTGGCTGGAAATTTCAAAGCTGCAAGGTAATTAAAATGCGGAAGAAATTTGGCCAGGGAAAAGATAATGTATGATTCTTTATTTAAACAGCATTTGCAAACATTAGGATATAAAAGTATACTGAAGATGTATCGGTTGT
This sequence comes from Catostylus mosaicus, assembly GCA_964019065.1. Lineage (NCBI taxonomy): Eukaryota > Metazoa > Cnidaria > Scyphozoa > Rhizostomeae > Catostylidae > Catostylus > Catostylus mosaicus. The sequence continues at coordinate 6,639,757 of OZ025197.1, forward strand.
ATAGAAATATTCTTGAAACCTTAACTTCTTCAATCCATATTTATGCAGCAGTGGTCAACATTGAAACGACAAATCCGTAGAAATGAGGCTTAATAAAAAAAGACCAATTAACTAGTAATGTATCAAACGATTGCTATTTTGACAGGCAGCAAGTTCTTTTCAGCTATCAAAATAAACTTGGATTTCCAGTTTGAGATAAATTGATCATCAATGGGCAAGGGAAGCCAGAGTGATCGGATGAGGTTAGAAAAGGTTCGAAAAGGTTCAAAAGAGGTTCGCAGAGGACTGGAAAAGTTCGAAAAGGTTTGAAAGGCTTTGGAAAGGTTTGAGAAGGTTCAAGGGTTTCGAAACGATTTGAAAAGGCTCGAAGACAGGAAACATATCAAGATGAACATACCAGCAATAATTTCGATGCTGTTTTTCACATTTGTAAGTATACAGTATGCAGTAAATTTGCTTCAGCTTGATTTGTACGCAAAGTTTATACCAGGAAACCAATCCGTACTCTTTTATAAACAATACACTTAACGACAATTTGAGGGACAGAGCCTGCCAAACTATAAAGCCAGTTTTCCGTAAGTTTTTTAAGAGTGTCTTTAAACATTTTAAACATTCCCTTACAATTTCCTGTTCTAGGTGGTATACAAAGCAAAAGGTGACAAAGTTATTGAAGTAACTCCAATCCCAAAGTCATGTCTTGATCATTTGAAAGCTGGCAAAGAAAAGAATGGATACTACGCAATCGCAGGACACCATGGCGAACAGATTACGGTCTATTGCGATTTTACATCAGAGCCAGGTTCTGCCTGGACACTCTTCATGTCCTGGGCATTGAAGCATAGAAAGATAGCGGCTTTCGGACGAAAGGCGTTCACACAGGACGCTCCTTTCAATCACCGTTCACCAAACTGGATTGCTTATAGGTGCGTAAACTGTTGAAATATAGGTTCCAGTATACAGCTCGGGGCACAAGACGCAAGTTTTTGCTCCGATCAAAATAGAAATTGAAAGTAGAGGAAACTCGTTAAATATTTTTGATTTTACCCTGGGGGCGTAAGGCTTGTGGGAGAGAGGAAAGTGTTGTTTGGGGAGGAAAGCAGGAGGTCATTGAAGGCAGAGGCAGAGGGCTTATGGGAGAGAGGCACAGGGCACTTGGGCAAAGAAGGTCGAGGGCGTATTAGAGAGGGAGCAGGGGTTTCTAGAAGAGGAGAGCAGGGGGCTTATTGGAGAGGGGGTGGGGGTACTTGAAAGGAGAACATGGGATCACCAGAGAGGAGTGAGGGTTATTGGAGAGTAAGGCAAGGAGTTTAATGGAGGCTTAAAGGTATGCTAAGTAACATTTTCTATTCCTCATATCACCTATTATTTTCAATGTAATTATTCCACAGACTTCCGAAGAAACACATAACCTCCATACGGTCTCAGTCATCGCACTGGAGATCGACGTGCAGCTTCGATTTTTTCGGTGTAGACTACGACGATTACGTGAGAGGAAGTCTGGACGACTTTGATATCACGGCAGCATTTACTAATGGCATATGCAAGAAAGTCGAGTACATCAACATCAGAGGGCATGTTGGAAACGACCTGACAGTCCAGTTTTTTCAAGGTGATAATCACGAGAGCTTTCATATTGACAGTGATATGGTTGCCTGCCAGTTCAATGCAACAGTTAACTCAGTGTACAGTGAAGACAACTTTGGATTGTATCTATACATCAACCGAAATTTCCGATGTTCGAATAACCAACGAGCAACAACACAATACTGGTTTGGAAGCTATCTATAAACTTCTAAATATTTACTTCAATAAACAGAATGACTTGCGATTCGACTTTTAATATCTACTTATTATTGTTTTATCACATCAGTAAGACTCAATGTTCAACTTTTGTTTTTATAAGAAACCCACTTACAAGAAACCAAATTACACACAAGAAAACAATCAACAACATAGCTCAGCTGTTTAAGAATGACGTCATAGCCCGCCTCCATTTTCTGCAGAATATGTGGTTTTCGAAGAAAATCAAAATTTCCCGATGAAAATAAACTGTGGGCTTTTGTCAAGGGGGGTGTGTGTGTGTGTGTGTGGGGGGGGGGGTTACAAACATGCGTGCGCGAATTCCACTCAGACATTGATAGAATGGATATCTTATGAATGGTTTCCTGCGAAAAATGTAAACAGGAGGAAACAGTAAGAGTCTGTTCCGGGCGTTACAACGACGGAGAGGGACTGGCAGGGGGGAGGGACTGGCAGGGGGCATGGATCCCCACTTTCAATTAGCATTTAGGCACCATCTACATTTGCAAAATTAATTGTATTAATTGTCCAAGACTTAAATCATACACATCTTCATGAAACGATTATTTACAAAGTAGTTTTAAAAGGCAGCTCAACACGGTCAATTGTTTCTTCTCAAAGTTTGCATCCCCCCACTTTTGCGGCCTTTTCGCAGGCCCTACACTCTTGCAGTTAACACACGTGGATAATCATCACAGCATGATATTCTTATTAAGTTAATGCTCATTCTCCTTATCTTCAGGGGAAATCTGAAACATAATCTTTCCCACGACCCACTAGCAAACACGTCACGCAATATGTCAATGTCATACACCATATTTGTGCGCCGCGAAGGAGCAACTTGCTAATATGACTTGCCTAATATGTGTGCGAATGCTGTTGACCACAAAAAATGGTGCACTTGGCACCCGAATATCAGCTGTACAGCAACAGAAATCTTCAGCACAATATTTGACACTTCTCTGAACTAAAAATGTTGTGTGCAGTTTTATACTGATAGTTACTCCTAGTTTGTATTCATTTATTAATTAATTAATTAATTTATTTATTAATTAATTCATTCATTCATTCATTCATTCAATCACTCATTCATTCATTCATTCAATCATTCATTCATTCATTCATTCATTCATTTAACATATTTAAGAAAGAATTCTTGTAAGACTATGAGGATGAAATGGAAGACTATATTTCCATTCGTTCATGCCCTACAGATTTCAAACAAATCATCTCAAATTTCTATTACTCAAAATTCCTTACCAATCGCAGGACTTCAGCATTAAAACTCGCCTAGAGCTTTCTCAACAACTTTTAAAGATTTTTACTTCACTATATGAAGCATTTAAAGTAATATGCAATTCTTTTAGAATGTTTTCTTTTAACAAAATAGGGCATTGAATGTCTTGCTTAACCAGTAAAGCAGGAAAATGTTTCAAAACTGCTCGCTCTCTAAGCAATAGAAAATAGTTCCTGGCACAAAAAGTAGTTACAGAAACACTTATTTATCCTACCCTAGTTTTGGGCAAGCAAGGCAAGTTTGGGTTGGAGGAAAAATGAATTTTCTTGACATTTCAAGCTGAGTGGTACTTTCTCAAAGAAAAAACCTGAAAAAAAACCTAGAGAAGCTAGAATAAAGCTGGGAAAAAACCCTGAAATTACAAAACGGAAAGTGTACCTTGAAAGTGCAGCCACCTTGGTGAAGCGGACACAGGACTATTTCTTTGTCGTCATTCATCTTGGTTCTTGGTGAATGGTTCTAGAAAACATGCGGCAAAAATATGAAATCGCTGATTGTTTACAAAGTGTAGCAAGGAAATTAGAAAACTTGGTAGAGTACGAAATAGCAGGCTGCCTCCTGGATTTACAAGAAATGCTTGCGACACGAAGATCTATGTAAATTATGAATATCTGATTGATTGATTGATTGATTGATTGATTGATTGTTACAAACAAAACGATGCTACATAAATTACAGAGCTTTCAATATATAAAAAGTCCAAAATATTTTACCATATCTTTCATCGGCATATCTATATCTTTAACAACTCAAACCAAGTAATCTGTCTTGCATAGGCCGATCTATATTGCTTAACTAAGTTCACGAGAGTCAACGTTTATACCTGCCCTTATTTCAAACTCATTTCAAACGAGGAAAGAAGAAAGCTGAGATGTGGTTCAAAAGAAATGTGCAAAGTATTCAAGAATTCAGAAGAATGTTGCAGGCAGCTTAGCACGATTCATGGGTTTCGCAGAAAAAGAGTTCCTCCTATTCGTGATACCATGATTAAAAGACAAATAAAAGACCAACAAAAGACCAATGAAAGAGCAATGTTAATAGATTCCCACTGCACACATCCAAACTGCACCCCCCCCCCACCACTGGTTTCACGGCTTCGCCAGGTCCGGGGATGAGCTCAGAATTCTTCTTATCTGCGTTGGCTAAAGAATCCTTTTTAAAGCTTTTGGAATGTGAGCAATTTGTCATTGCTCAGTCCCGCTCGACTTTCAGCTTTCTTTTGGACTACAAGGTTTTGAGCTTCTGGAGACTCTGGTGGTGGGCTCCCATGGTGACATCAGCATTGCTGCTCTAAGAGATTTAACAATGTAAAGAACGTCGACTTTGATCGTCTATACATGATCAAATGGTACTTAAATTCATGTTTCAACTTGGTTATGTGCAGCCAAGGAGGCCTGTTGAACTCGAAGGCAAGGGGGCAAAGCGGTGGAAAATAAGGACAAAAAGGAAATGCAAAAGAAGAGAATTAGGCTAATTTCCTGAGGGCAGGTGGGGCAACTGCCCCTACCTATCCTGCTTCGGGCATCTATGTGGGCAGCCCTGCTAATGTAGGCCTGATAGCCATGGACAGCTCTCGATTAATAACAATGATAATAATGAAGAGGAAATCTGAAGGTCATCAGGTGAATAGACAACAAACTCAGAATTTCGTTCTAATCCTACTTCATAATTTGCGGCGAAAGGGCTGATGAACAAAAAGAAAGGCTTGCTTATTGTGGGCAGCGCCATCGCTGGTTTAATAATAATCGCATTACCGGTGAAATTGTACACAAGCTATTCTGTTGTTTAAGCCTCGAAATGGGATTGAGGCATCCTCTTTGCAAATGAGCAGTAATTCAGTCATCATCTTGTTTTTGCGTGTCTTCGAATCGGATTGTAATCAGGCGAATAGAAATGGATCAGACTAAATCATTTTGCACGAGCTCCACTTAAAAGGTTATCACTAACTGGCTGCAACTGATTTAGAGGTGTCTGTCCGTCAAGTGTCTATGACAGGCCAGGTTGCAGAGCGTTGCAGAACTCGGCGAGATCTCGTGCGTCCAAGAAAAAGTCAGGGGGTGCACGGCGTGCACAACTGACTCCCTCGGGTGCAACACCCTAGCTTTCCTCATGATTCCTTATATTGGTTGTGTTGACATTTAGAAGGAAGATCAGAGGTAGTGTAACACTGCAGGTGAACCTATATTGAACCTTTACTCATGCAATGCTCGTGTGCAAGGCCTAATTTTTAGGGTGCACTTCAATCTGCTGCAAATTGCCTTGTGCGTGCAGTTGCAGACTGGATGACAGGGCTTAGTGCGATTTTTTATAAGATACAGCAAAAACAAGGCGGTATCAACTTGCTACAAGACACGCCAGCATGCAGGCAAGCAAGCAATAAAACGCACACGAAACTGTAATTCAATTCTTTTTTCATTTTCATATTTCAGGAGGGTGGTCCTTCAGAAATGCTGGTTTTCAATGGGCAATGCCCTTCCACCCTTATGACGTTTGAAATCAAATCAATCAACACCAATCAACATCAATCAATCTATCAATCAGTCTACCAATAAATAAATAAATAATAAATAATCATATAGGTCTACCAATCAATCAATCAATCAATCAATCAATCAATCAATCAATCAATCAATCATCCAATCAATCAATCAATCAATCAATCAATCAATCAATCAAACCCAGTACCAAGATTGGATACCATGACAGCTGCACCCCTCAGATTATTTTTAAATAAAACTCTGTACACTGGTAGTATAAACCAAATCTAAATAAATATTGAGGCACGACTCCCTATCAGTAAAAACAAGGACAGAAAATAGTAAAAAAACTGCTTCTAAGGAGCTGTTTCGTTTCATTTTTGAACGATTTTAGACAGAAAGAGCTTTTAGACACGTGGGTAAACAATTTGGAACAATTTGGCCTGAGCGTGCTCCGTAAAGACTGATCTGATGTGTTCATGTTACCAGTATAAATCAAATAGTTTGATGTGGTAATGAAATTTTTTTTATGCCTTTTGCAGCACTGACAAAGTTCCTGTCAGATCACTTCCAAACTTGGCGATCATTTGTGTATATACATCGATAACTAACTAGAACAAACTAGAAAACATAGAAAACTTATATATCAAGCGTGCGTACGTCAAACACACCCTTGCTCACCCAGCTCCACCTTCGTGCACTCCTGATAATTGTAAAAAAAAGCTACCATGAAATCCAGTTCGGCCCAGCACTGAAATTTTCCTAGCTGCATTTGAGATCAGTTCAACACTGTAACGTTCTTAAACACAAATTTGATATTTTTCCCTGACTACATTACGCAGCAATAAGCATATTCCAAAATGACCTAACTTAACCTTGTTTTATCCGTTGCCCAATGGAATTTGTCAACACAGCTGTTTTTCTACAATATCGATAGTTATTTTTTCAAACAAAACATAGCCTTGTAACATACCTTCTTAAATTGTAAAAAAATTAATAGATTTTCTTAGCTTATTGAGAAACCGAGAACTAGTTGCTTATAGACCACTTTCTCTAGGGGAAAAGATGTGCCCCGAGTGATATCTTCCGATCTGATGTTACGACAAAGCTGAGCTCATACCTTTCCCTTGTCTCGTCCCGACGTTTGCTTTAACAGCTCGTAAGAAATCATGTTTCGTTGAGGGCGAAAAAATCGCATCGTTCGTTACGATAAAAAGCCACTGAAACTGCTGAACCGCAACTGAAGAAGACAGTACAGGATATTCCACCAGACGTACGATCAGCTAGGCGAAAGACTCGCAATTGTTGATGCTTTGAGAAACTTACCGAACTGGGCTGATATCGCTCAGCGTAAACAGATGTACACCTTCGTCTGCGACAGCCAGGAAGAATAATGAAGAAAAAGATGAACTCTTTCGGATTTATAAGTGTCTACGCTCTACTGGGGATCAATGGCGGTTTTTTCTAATGTAAAGGTCATGGTGTGATTAATCTCAAACAACTTGAATCATTTACAGCGAGCTAAGCTGCTTTGTCTCTCTCCATAAATAAACACGTCATTGGGAGTATTTGCACTCTAGATGGAATGATCTGCATCTAGATTAACCGACTGGCGCCCGGTCGCTAAAAGCGAGGAAATCAAACAGCGCTCCCGCATCGTTCCAACAACAGTGGCTGCATACTGAGGGTGAAAATGCATTCGTTGCAGGCTGCAAACCAGTCATACAACGAAGTCTGTCAAAACAGGAATTTTACCTATTTCTGTCAGAGATCCCCGTCATGGAAAAGACACAAAAAACCCCGCGCCCCCTATACATAAAGCTAGTGTATAGAGCCAGAATGCAGAATATGGCAATAGCGCACCCAAGATAATTCTAAAATGTCTAAAAAAGCGCACCTAAGTGCGCCTCAGATTTTAAGTTTTTATGCTTTTGCAGTGGTACCCATAGTGTAGTGGCGCACCTTACGATATTTGTACGGTTTTTGCGCACCCTTGTTAAGATCGGCCATACACTGCAAACTGGGTGAGTTGCTTTTTCTGGTCTGTGATGCAGGCTAGGGTGGGGTTTTTGGGTGCAGTACAAAACTGGGTGACTTGCTTTCGATGCCCAGTCTTGAAATCAAATAGATTAAAATTCTTTATTCCCTTATATTTACTGATTGCAAATAATACATTAAAACCAAATTTGAACTGCTAAATGCATAAATGCTTGCAAATTGAACGACTTAAGTTCTATTTGCTAGTTACTTCCTGAACTTTATCGTTTATGATTTAATTACGTAACACTTTGCTTCTATAAACCCTGCACTGCTTAACAAAATCTGGCACACTGTGTTCAAGGCTGACATATCTTGGGCCATTGGGCTCTTCTTTAAGGAAATTTGAGCAATTAATAACTATGTTAATCCAGTTGATGTAAGCTAAGTCAGGCCTATATTCACATATCTCTGGTTCATGTACCTATCTTGAGTACCTTCAACTTCTTGCTCGTTAGCAAACCTTCAAATCTCTTATACTATATGACAAAACAGCCCTAGTGGCATTTAAACATCTTTCAAATCGTTTTAAATCCAATAACTTTAAACTATAACGCTTTAAACATGTGTTAACCAAAATAAATCACCAAACTCAGATGTATTTGTCATCAATAAACCAACCAAATTAAAAGTATCTCGCATTTTTTTCTTGCTTATTGCAGCCTACAAGCGAACATATGAACATGAAAATTAAAAAATTTAAGTACCAAATTGAATAGATCGCCATTCAAAATGGAGGGATGGAAAGTACAGGTCAAATTTAATTTTTTCTGCGTTTTATTGCCACTTTATCAATCTCTTCAGATTACCAAATTTTTCTCGGGGGTTCTTGCATTTCTAAGAACCATCAAAAGCCCTGTTTCTTATAAAATTGTAGCACTTTTCGCTAAAACTATGTTTCTTATAAAATCTATGCTTCTATTCATTATATACGGTAGAGTTCCGTGCTCTGGAAATCCGAGCTTAATTCGGAATATATCCAAGCTTTGCAAGCGGTTTCTTGATAGCTGGGGGTCATGGCAAAATTTGAAAAGTGTTTATCTGTCAAGTGATGGCAAACATCGCAATTTAAAAGATCTTTTTAGTATTCCTCTGTGAGATAATAACCTGAAAAATTATCAAATTTGCAATCAGATTTCTTTATTGATAAAGAGAAAAGGCCCAAGAACGTATCCTTGTGGCATTCACGTCTCTATTTAGGGACTACAACATTATTCTGACCGTTGAAACCGCATCAGGTTAGGCGTAAGCACTCTTGGGCCAATTCAACGACGCTGGACTCAAAACCAATGAAGGGGTGGGGGTGGAGCACCCCTTTTGGGCACTAGAAGACAATAGTTATATTCTATTATAAACATTAGCTGGATTCCAGTCTGCAGAGCATAGCAGAGGTTGGCGAGATCTCGCACGTGCAAGAAAAGACTCCGGGGGGTGCACGGCATGCACGCCTGGTTCTCTAGGTGCATCAGGCAGCTTTTCTTATGATTTATAGAAAGTCATGTTGTTTGTGTTGAGTTTTAGAAGGAAGATCATATAGGTAGTATGACATTACAGGTGAACCGATATTGAGCCTACACACATACTGTGCGCGCGCTTACAAAGCCTTATTTTAGGGTGCAGTTCGACCTGCTGTAAAATTGCATAGTGCCAGACGGAGCCTGGAGAACACCGAGTGAAAACAGACGGTCCATCAGCTAGGGTATCCGGCGAAAACCCTGTGTGGAAGTTGGAACTGGTCGGAGTTGAAAGCGGACCGGGAAGCCGGGAAACCAGGAAGTCGGAGACCGAAGGTTTTTGATTTCTAACGATATAATCACTACTGTCAATTTACATGTCTAGCAGTTGATACGGTGATTATGGATAATAAATAACAAGAGTCTTCAGGACAAAGTGAGAATCTGACCTAGGATTCACAGCATTCTTGCATTCCTCCAATCGTCGTAAATAAAGTGATGCTACGAGCGAGTTCCGTAGCAAGGAGTTTTTTTTGTTTGAGAGAGGGCAAAAGAGCCAGTGAGGCAAGAAATGGAAGTAGTTCCATGGGTTGCCGCATGGAAAATATCTAAGAATTAGCAGATGTGTGCCTAGTTAAGACACCAACGAACATTGGGGGGAGGTGACCGCCCCCTTGTACCCTGGAGTTGCTGGGAGAAGATCTTGACTTGCTCAGTATTTTTTACAGATTTCTAAGGTGCGGGCCCCTTCTTGGCTACCAAAAGCGCGAGGGTCTGTGCCCCCAGGCCCCTTATAACCGCCACTGTAAAAAGGGGACCACCGCCACCGCCGCCTTTTTCACTGCTTTTTGCCATGGGGCATCTCAAAATCGAAGGGAGAGAGGGATCGGACCCTCCCTGTCAATGGTTTACTTTCAACAATACTTGACACACCATTGTAACTGATAACGAGTCGTTGGATGAAATGAACTTGTACAATTAAAGTAGTGTGAAAAATTTTACACAAATAACTGACATGTGAGTGAGACAGGCACGGTTGGTATGAAATGTAATGAACTGTTAAAATTAGGTAGTAGGAATGAGCCAATTTGCTAATAAGGCCTTTTTACAAGGATTGTAGGCTTCTTGCTGGTCAAATGCTACGATTAAGCCCAGGGGTGCCTTCTGAACTCCAGGACAATTAGAGGCAAGACTGTAACAAAAAAGGAAGCAAGCAAGCAGGAAACTTTACTTGTTAACCCAGGCTGGGGTTCTAGCAGCTATCAAGGTGATGTCGGCCTGAGGGACTAAGGACTGTGCCCTCAGGATTTATTTTGAGTACTCTAGGGCAAAACAATAGTTAAAAAAGAATTGTGCTTATTTTCCAAGGTTAGGAGAGGCAACTGCCCCTGTTGAAAATTATCTGCAATATATTAGAAACGAAGCTGCCATTTGCTGTAGAGTTTTGGAAATTATTGCAGAAATGTTGCAGGAGTTTTGCAATAAATAGCAAGGTAGCTTTTTTTGCAGCAAAGTGTTGCAGATAATTGCAGAAGTGTTGCAGGAGTGCTACAATGAACAAGCAAGGAGTTTCCTTTTGCACTTAAGTGTTGCAGATAAGTGCAGAAATGTTGCAGGAGTGTTACAATAAATAGCAAGGTAGCTTTCTTTTGAAGTAGCAGATAATTCAAGAGGTGTTGCAAGAGCGTTGCAATAAAATAGCAAGGCAGCTTCAATTTGCTACAGAGTGTTGCAGAAAATTGCATCAGTGTTGCAGGAGCGTTATACAATAAGAAAGCAATTTCCATTTGCTGTAAGATGTTGATAAGAATTCTGGAGGTGTTGCAAGAGTGTTACAATAATGTATCAAGGTGGTTTGGCATTTTATACAACATGTTGCAGAACCCTCTCCTGTGACACTGAGCTAGGAAAATATTTCTTAATTTCAATGGTTTTAAACAGCCGAAAACTCTTCGATGGCTATGTTACACTCATTTCTTCAGTACGTTTTTCAACTGCTTCATTACGATTCTATAGGGTCCTAACCATACAATCATTAATTGACCCGCGAAATACCTCGAATATTGCATTAATTTCTTCAATATCATTTCACCGAATTGTTTTATGTGATTTTAAGAATTAATATTAGCAATAATTTCCACGCTTTTCATATCTATTTTCGTGACGTTTAATTTCAAGTTAATATTCTTCAGCCTCGCCACAAAATCTCGGAATATTCCTTGGCGGTTCGCTAATGCAATAAATCAAAGGGTGTTCAAATGTAAACTACTTTACTGCGATGCTTCAGCGGATAAAAGAAAGTCACGATCGATTATAACGATGAACTAAACGACTCTTTTGTGGGAAAATGCTTTAGAAGAAGAAAGCTGTACTCTGCTTTTCAACAATGGCATACAGCATAGATGTATGAACCAGGGGGGAGGGCAGCAGGAGCCATACCCCCTTTTTGGCAAACTATGCAACAGTCTCCCCCTTCAAACCAAGATATCTTTGAAGGCACTTACCCCTTCTTTGCACAAGCTCCCCCCAAAAATCACAATTTTGTCAGACAAAACAAGCGCCAGAAATCCCTTTTTTTAATTTCTGATTTACTTTCTTTTAGCTCAAAAACTACGACACTCCATCCTCAAAAGGCCTATTTCTAATGCAGTAATGCACAAACTGGGAATGAAGAAAGGAAAGCTCTATGTTCTGCGTTTCTTAAGTATATCATTGTCGTAATTTCGAGGGTTCCCTTTCAAATATGACCCTAAATTTGCCTTTGGGAACAGAGTAATTTGGAACACAAACTTATCATCTTATAATTAATATATTATTATTTTTTTAGCCGATCCATCTAAACAGGAAATAAGGATTAAAAGGCTCATGCTGATAAAATCTTTTCAGTTCTGCGAAATGGCAGCAGATCAAACTAATTCGGGAGGCGGTGAATTTTAATGATGACGCAACATCCTTCGATCCGATCCCAATCTTTGGTTAGCAAATTATTCTCCGCAGACTTCAAAGGTCATCTTCGGCTTTGGCATGATCAATATTTTGCTTAACTTCATTTCAAAGCATTCCCGTGAATTTCAATAGCACGGGGCTCACAGGGGGGTCTAAACAGACAAAATATTTTTCTCTCTTGCAGCAGAACTTTCAGTCACCCAGGTAAAATGGTCTGTGACCAAGCGCTTTCATTGAAAAGTTTGAAATGAAACTCCATAGACTCCATACGCCCTCTGACCATTGTATATTTTTTTAAGATCTCTATAAAAAGCTTACTGCTTGGTTTCTTATAAAAATGCTTGAACTTACGCATACTGTTGTACCCCCTGAGTCAAATCAGTTCAGTGTGATGCTAGCTTAAGATTACCAAAGATTTTGGTTAGGCGTTTTCCTCCAAAATTCTTAAACGACTTTCTATGTTGATAATAGGGCATTTGAAACAGTAAACACAAAGTTGAGCCAATTATACAGCAAAGATCTTACGGCCAGATAAGTTAGGCCCACATGGACGCAGCACACAAGAAGTATTCGAATGAAATATGTGGAGATTTACCTATTAAACCCCGGTAATGATACAGCTGTGCAGTACCAATTAATGCGTTTGATCAGAATGCAAGGGGGTACTATAATTGATAGTTGAACATTGATAATTGATGACACTGAAGCAAAGAGGTTCTATAAATGGTGAACAACAGGCGAATCAAGATAAGGACAGCATCAACCCCTATCCTAAAAATAACCAATTCTCGCTGATTAGCATAGGCTCATATTCATACCCTCATATTATCAGAGGTAAAACTAATGGTTTGTAATCTTTTATTTTATCAACGAGGCGCTGTTTTCTACCTTTTTTCGCATATTACCCCCGCCCCGATCGCTATCTGCGAAAGCTCTTAATAGCATTTAGCAGGATGCACGGAGCAAACTTAATTTTCATGCCATGGAGGAGCTCCTCCGTAGTAGAAACTAAAAACCAGAATACCACAGGCGGAACTTATAACTATAGGCTGTAGCCCTATTTATACTCCTAGCTAGAAGAGGGACATTTTTTATTAGAACTGTGGTTGTTAATAAGCATAAGTGAATTATCATACCTGGACTGAATTTCCTGGAGGCTTTTCTTCGCTATTCGAAATCAATGGCGTGCGTAGTTCCTCCATTATTTTTCACGAAATGTTTCGAAACTTTAAAACCTTAAAAAGAAATTTGTTGTGATAAACTTGTAAAACATCGCATTGCCACTTTAGAACGATTAATTTTAAAACTGTTGCAATTTGGTATTAAAGTAAAATCCCGTTAACTCGGACCCTCAGGGGGCCAGCTAATTCGTCTGTCTTAGCGAATGTTCGAGATAACTAAAGACCCCATCGTCAAACCCAAGGGGGACAAGCAATCCACACGACTAAGCGAATTTCCGAGTTACCAGGATTCTGCTGGAAATATTATTGCTATTTTTAAAACCATTCTGATCAATTTTAGAGACAGATTTCAACCAAAACTGCTAATAATCTAACTCAAACCTGACAATAAAATCTGACCTGAATCTGGTGATACATCTAATTATACCCGGTAATATATTATCAAAATATCTGCATCAAATCTAGTAATAGTTCTGCTTCGTATACAACAGTAAACTGATTTCTGACAAGAATATACATCAGAAACTAAGTGCATAAATTTATCCTTTCTCCGTTCCCAATGCCTGCATTGCTACCAACAGAAACATTTCTTTCGGAATGAAATATCTAAGTTGGAAGTATTCAGTTAGAAGTTAATCAGAAATCAAAGAAGTGAAACAAACTTCTGGCGATTGAAAGTTCCAACAAGATTATGATTTGCTCGAGCCGCCTCCCCCAACACCCCTATAATTTCCGCCAACAGTTGAACTTAACATAGCGTGTATCTTGGGGTACCTCTTTGAAGGGGGGGGGGGCAAAAGAGCCAACGAGGTAAGAAATGAAAAGGATCCTGTGGGTTGCCTAGGGGAAGATTTTTACGACCTCGCTGATTTGTGCTTATCTTAAACACAGATCTTTTTGCCATGGCCCTCCTTGTCTCTTCCTGGCCACACTACTGACCATAGCAAATTTTAATTAGCAAGCAATGTCGATATAATAATCTTGAAAATAGTTTTAATTCTCGTCATGTCAGGACTATGTGTTTTCTATCAGCTTAAAATTGCTCAATCAATTACTTTCAATTGCGTTTATTAGATTGCTGCTCTGATAAGTGTCATAAATTACCAATAAATGATAGGATCATATATTAAAAATAAAAAATGGTCGTAATGAACATTTTTTAATAGCTTAATAACATGGACTATGTCTATCATTAATGGGATGTTTCAAGCTATTTCAAGGCCACTTCAGCCTTTTGCCTGTACTCCAAATCTCGTTAAGAGTTATGTTTGACTTTTGCTGCGTAAGGGACAGTGTTGCAGGTAGACCCAATCAAAGAACTACAGAAGAGATGACCAGTGCAGGGGCGTCACTTTGTTTTCTTTGCTGGGAAGCAGATGGTACGTTTGTTCTGCAAAACTCACTCTTTGGCGTTCTGAAACTGTGAAATTGTCAATTTTGGCTGCTAAGCACTGTCCTGAAATGTTAGGCGATACGCCTGTCCCTCCAAACCCCTTAAAGGAAAGCCTTGGTCAAGGAAGATTATGCCGACAATTTAGGCAAGCCAACCCCTCTGATCATGATTTATTGGAAAATATGCCAACAAACTAAGGGTTGTCACATTCGTTATGTACCCCGCTCCCAACTGCTACAAACTGACAGTTTATGTTTTCGTGCATTGTAAGTAGAGCATAGTGCCTTAGGAACTCATTCTCAAATTCTTGAAATCTGGCCAAATTTAAGCCTCAAAATTCATACAAAATAGGATATAAATAGCCTGTCTAATTAGTCATGTCCGCACTTAGTCTGAAAAATTTCTACAATTCAGTAATATACGAGAAGAACCTAATTGGATAGGGTGAGGTCAATTTATAATCCAAGCAAAAATGTACCAGCAAAAATTAAGAGTCCCAAATGGTTTGCCAAGAGTGTTATCCTTCTCTGGCACTGACAAGCGTTATAGTAATTATATTGAACACTACTAGTATTAAGTACTTCTACTAAGTAGAATTAGTGAACCAAACCCCTTGTGCAAGCTAAGGCAGTGACATAGACCAGTGGTTAAGGAGCAAATCTATGGACCTATAAGCAGTGCTCCTACTGGTTCAAGACCAGAGTCGATACCCTTCCCACTTCATTCACAATTTTCTCCAGGGCCTCCAACGACGGAGGGTAAGGGGGCCTTGGCCCTAGCACTTTTTGAAAACTATGCCTTTAAAAGGCAGCTCATCATCTTTTGTTGTGGTAATTTTTTGGCATCAAAACTTGGCCCCCCTTCCACTTTTTTGGTCTCGTCGGAGGCCCTGTTCTCCACAACCTTGTCAGCCAACCAAGCTGTCAATTCCTTCAAGATCCATAAATGGGTACACAAAAGAAATGACCCAGCCCAGAACCCTCAAAAAAACCTTTCTTAACTAATATCCGAAGTAGTTAACAAATGAATAAAACAAACAAGCAGGAATGTAAAAACTTTAAGGAACAAAAATTTAATTCAAATTCAAGAAAATGAGGCAGTGTAACTGGTTTGTATTTTCCTGTTCAAGAGATTTTGATATTTCTATGAAAAAAAATTCATTTTTGAAATCTAAAATATCTCTCAGGGAATCTAGTCTCAACGATTTTCACTCCTAATCTAGCTTTGCAGGAAACTTGTGGTCATACAAAACTGCCTAAATATTAAAAAAAACTAACCACTATCCAGAGATTTGAGTATCCTATAGAAATTAAGCAATTTTTTTCAAGAACACGTTATCCAAAAGGCTTTGGAAGATGAATCAAATCAGGTTATGATTAAAACATTCAGGCTTGTGGTGAGCACAGGTATTATGCAAACAATGCAGGATAATAAAAATTATACAACTTCAAATTACAAATAAACCTGCTTTGAAAATTGGTTGATTAGTTCAAGATTGAGATCTTCCATAATCTTATTTCAGAAAGTCTGCATTTACCATCAGGTCTTGTGGCCATTTTGAAATCAAAGAAAAAACAAAATAAAATGGATTCATCATGTTGCTCTCCATTGAAAAATTATTTCTTTTTATCAATCCAGGCCTTTTAATATAAAACATGCATACATAATCTGCATTAAGCTTTGAGTCTTAAAATTGACCGTTCAAACTAAACTGATGGTGGTATTAATGACAATGATGATCATACCGATTAGAAAACTATCTTGATTGGTTAACTGTAATCAGAAAATTGTGCAGTACCATAAGTAATAATGGCTTCATTTGCACAGCTCTTATTTCAAAGCTAAAAAGAAAAAATAGGTGTGGCTAGGTCTAGGGCATGCTGTTCACCTCACACTGTTGAAAATTGCAACCATTTGTGAGATAACAATGTTGTTTTAAGGACCAAGACAACAGGGACAAGGTTTGAGATAAAAAATTAAGGACTTTTTTCCACAAGCGATTCAGCAAACCCAACCGTCCATCCTTCCAGGGTTGGTAAATGGGTACTCAGGTGGAAATCCTGAAGGCGCAGGCCTTAGCGCCCCCTAGGTCCAATTAGCTTGGCAGGTGCTACATAGCCAGTCTGGGTTAACAAATAAAACTGACTGCTTGCTTGCCTGCAACGAGGCGATTTGTGCATGGGCAAACGATTAAGCTGTTACAGAATTGTGCCTGTTAAGCAATTTTCAAGTGCAACAAACCTGGTGTTAAGAAACTTATAGGACTGAAATTTCAGAAACCTGGAGCACCTTGGAGGGATAAAGTTTGCGAAATTTAAGCAATGCTGATGAAAATATTGAACAACTGAAGGGCTGACAAGTTGACTAGTTTGTGCAAGGTCTTTTATGTAGATCGTGTCAACACTAATATTACAAATCTAAGGTCTATTTGCAAACCATTACATGGCTTTAACACCAAGCTCAAATTTCACACATTTTTCAAATTGAGTAGCATATGATATGATTTTTATCACTAAGAAGAATTTAGGTTAATATAAGTTAATCTTGTGGATTTTGCACACATATTTTTATAATGATGAAAGCCTATAGTTGCAGATTGAATTATAATATCATTCAATTCTCTTTCTAATTAAGAAGACCAGACTCTAATATTTATAGTTTTCATGATGCTTAAATTTAAAATTTCCTAAACTAGTTATCTTCCACCTATTAAAGCCCATTTTCTTGATCTTTCCATGCTTTCACAAAATTGAGAAACAAATTTGTAACCTACCTGGAAAGTAAAAACTAATTTTGAAACTAATCCTTAGAGCATAATTACTTAATCATTTTCAGACCTATGAAATAGCAGTCAACTGCTGAGTGCCGTTAAGGTGAAGAACTGTCAACTACGGATCGAAGATTCCCATATCCACTTCCTTTCCAAATGATGTTCGGCCAACCTTCATCATTTATCATCTGAGGCCAGTAAAGAGGAACACAAGATAAAGCCCAAGGGCATGGACCTTAGCACAGTGGGCCAACACCTTACAGACACAGGCCCAAATTAGTTGTTTACCCTCCAAAGAAACCCCAACCAATAAAGGAGAACAGCTAGTTGCTTCAAGTTAAAATAAAGGGCATTTGAGTTCTGATACCATTCATATGCCCAAGGCTGGATTTTTGTATCATTTATGACTTATTGCAAAATCTGAGGATTTATGTGATTTGGGAAACAGAGAAAAAGAAAGAAGAGCTCAGAGGGTGATGATTAGAATTAATGCATACTTGCTAGATGGAATAAAATTAATACCATGAAATACATACTACATTCCTTAATTCATTCGAAAATTTAGTCTCTTAATAATTTTTCTCTAGAAAAAATCATAATCCAGAAAATTTTACAACGTTGTCATTTTTATTGATATCACAGGTTCTTATGAAATACGTAATGTGTTGATTTCAAAATGATTTCAAAAGGCTTTTGTTTTGTGGAGCGGGAAAAATTGACCTGGATACGTAAAACATACCCAAAACAAAAACCTCTGACCTGAGGTTACATACTTGTTGAGCAGATTCTTTAAAATATGCCAACACTTTCAGTTTTCATTTCTGCACTGCGCAGGGCAGGTATGCCTTCAGCTGCACAATTTATGTTGGCATATCT
Source organism: Catostylus mosaicus (assembly GCA_964019065.1). Lineage (NCBI taxonomy): Eukaryota > Metazoa > Cnidaria > Scyphozoa > Rhizostomeae > Catostylidae > Catostylus > Catostylus mosaicus. The sequence continues at coordinate 6,657,988 of OZ025197.1, forward strand.
CCGCTGTATGAACAGAAACCTGGCAGCACCCCTCTTTGTTAAAAATAAAATTAGATTTGGCATATCGCTCTCCGTGAAATCAATATGGCCTAACCAATGGGCCTAGGGCCCCATTCACAGTCAGAGTTTACGAGTGAAATTTGGAATATTACCTTAACAAACTGTCTTCATCTCTTGTCTCGGTTAGTTTCACATAAACGGCATCAGTTTGGCTTGAAATGCGCGATAATTTCAAAACGGAGGGCACAGCTGCCAAAATCCACGGCAAAGACGTCCGACTTAGCACATTAGCAGACTTCTTATGGTGTCTAATCACCACAACAACAATCAATATCGCCTTTTGTTTTGTTATTGATTGTTATGATTCAATCCAATTGTTCTATTGTGAATATTTATCCAATAACGATTGAGTATTTAAATAATATCTTGTCATCAGTAGTAGATGGTGATAAAAACGCAATAAAGATAGTGGTTGCTATCAATATTAAAATCAAAGATTGAATTTCAGAGAGAAAGAAATCTGAGAAGACATCGTAGGCCTAATTAGCCTCCATTTTAGTGATCGTGGTGTTTCGATTTTTCATTTCCTCAGGGGTCACGGACAGCGAAATAATGTAAATAGTTTAACCTTTTGTGGCACAAAACAAAACGCAAATTCTTCACATACCATACTAAATTGTAACTAATATTGAAAATTGATTATAAGTAATGAAAAAGAACAGTGGTCTGGCAAAACAACTGATTCAAAAGTTCACGCTATTAATCAACAAAAACAAAGCTGAAGAGAAGAAAAACAACTTATTAAGTCTGCACCTTATAGAAGAGGAAGGAGTATGCAGGGCCGGCGAGAGGGAGGGGCAGAGGGGCCAATTGCCTCAGGGTCCAGGAACCTCGTCAACCAATAACAAAATCTTTATTTATAGCCTCTCTGTAGATGTATTCAAGGAAACCTCGAAAACCTCCAGGTGACCCTGGAGATATGAAGTCCTAGATGTCTCAATGACACTTGATGTTTACAATACATATAAAATGATTAAAACAAATAAAAACAACAATAAATAACATGGGTTGGACCGAACTCATTGGACGTGTTGGTTTGACAGTTCCAGTTTTATTTAGATTTCCAGTTTGAAAAACAAACATATTGTTGTCTCAAAGATGACTGAATAGTAGCTCACATTTTGGGAAATTCCTCAAAATGTTCTTTGCAGAAAATTTTTTCGCTTTCTGGTGAAAAACAAGGTTTCTTGATCGACAAGAACGGTTGCCATATATTTTGACCAACGCTAAGCTTCGGACATATGAATAGTTTCAAAATATATAAAGAGTAATAAGCGATGTCAGTTGCTTGTAAATTGATGGTTAATAAAGCCACAATTTGCTCGTTATGATAAATACAATAGAATGATGCGGGTGCTTGTTACCATGGTGAACGTACCAAAGGAACCAAAATGGCTGCCTTCTTGATAGCTGTTTTGGTTGTAGCTGCCGTTATAAATTACGTTCTGGTGTCGAGTCATTTCAAAGACTATGTTGAAAATGAACAAAGCAAGACTTGGTATAGAATTATTCGCCTAATTCTTACAATTGGAGTCACATTAATGATTTTAACGTATTGCTTCATGGCGTACTATTTATGGATACTGCCAACATTTCACAATTTGTTTACATTTGAAGGCCTATTGCATGGCGTGTTTTTCTTCTACATTTGGCTGAACATCGTTTTCAATTATTTTGCTGTCATTTTAACTTCGCCTGGAAGAGCTTACACGCTTGCACAGCTACAGGAGGAAGGATATTCAAACGAAAATGTCCATATTTGCAAAAAATGCAACCGACTTAAAAGCACGGGAACTGTCCATTGTACAGCCTGTGGCTATTGTGTTAGGCTCGCTTCGCATCATAGTTACCTATTAAACAACTGTTTGGGATTAAATAACTATTCTTATTACTACTTGTTGCTGTGTTATTCGTGCTTGGGACAAGTTTATGGAATTTATGAGCTTTTTAGGCCCGTTCAAAGTTGTGTTCTTCACAAAACTATCAGCACAGTGCATTGTGAAGACCCGGGCGATGTGTTGGTGAAATTTTTACTTTTGATCGCTGGTTTGATATCAACTGGCAGTACATTATTTTTTCATTCAATCTTGTTAAGAGTGGATAAATCACAAAAGGAGATTATCACCGAAATTCGGTCATCCTCGTCATATTGTAAATTTCTGTTTAAGTTTTTGGTGAACGTTTTCAGACGAAGGTTGAACAGACATCGACTACAGCATTTGATATCAGAACGAAAACCAAGTTGGTTGGACATTTTGCTCCCTTCATTGAACGAGCCTCCAATTGATTTGTCAGCAGAGGATGTTGTTGATTATGATACCGAGGCACAACACATGATATAATGGACAAATGTCAAAGTCATGTAAATATTAGTTACAAACGACAAAACATATAATGTATATAGGGGTTTATTCAGGGTCCCCGACGACTTTTGGGAAGGGGGCACCATAAGTCAATGCAAAAATTTATCACAGCTAATGAAAAGTCCCCGTTTCATGAAAATTTTACGAGTGAGGTCTCGTTAAATAAAAATATTATTGTAGCATGTGCAAGTGATTTAGAGCATGTGCAATCTTTGATTAAAGGGAAATGATTTAGTGATTGCTCATGATATATTTCGTCGTAAATTTGGCACATTCTAATTTGACGTGTTTTAGAGTCAAAATTTTGGATAAAAACCAGAGATTTAAAGGAGAATGAAATGATTTATGATATCCTTAATCTTGATTTTTCTAAGTAAGCCTTCCTCTCTAATAAAACCCCCTCCCTTTTAAAGCCCCCTTTAGAAACTCTAAAATTAAATAAGCTAGGCTCTAAATAAGCCCATCTTCTCTTGCTAACTTGTACATAAAATAACTCGCAAACAATACTGTTCTGAAGAATGCTTGTGTTGTACGGTGAAATAGTAGCTAATAAGGTCCTTGTTATTTTCTATTTGTTTTTTATCGCGTTGCTTCGTTCCAAGTATCAAACGTGTCCGGGGGTACCTACTCTATGTTGATCACATACAGTTGAGCCTCTATTGCTCGGCACTTCTATATGACGCTGCTATTATAGAGCGAAAATGATTAACAATTAAAGTTGACAGTGAAATAGAAACAACAAGAGAAATTGTGTTTAATATAACATTCGAATCCAACTATGAACATCGATATGTTTCTAGACACAAAACAAGGCAGCCTTTAGTTAATGTTAATCAGAAGTAGTTTAGTGTTTTCGTAACTTTTCAAAACCAACCACAGTTCGCTTCAAAGCTAGAGTCTTAAAAGAGTTTGAAATGGAGAGTTTTTAATCCAATTAAGAGGAGCCAAACTCATCCATCCACTCCTTGTATTTCTTCAGATCAGCCTCTGAAACAGTCTTTGATACTTTCTTCAGAGCAGCTTCAAAATCTTGCATCGTGATTGGAATATCAAGCTCTTCTTTTGGAATGTTTTTTATCTCCTCTGGAGTTAGGCCTTGTATGCGGCGTCGCATTACCATCAGCGATGCATCTCTACATAAACAACAAAACACTCAAAATTAGAGCGTAAATTAACCATTACAAAAGTTAAATAAAAGCATCAGCTTAAAGTTTCTGTTCTTCTTGTAAAGGCCAAGCCTGAAGAAATATAATGAATTTCACTGAGAAATTTTAAACAGGGTGGGCTCTCTCCTCGATAAGCTTGTCTACTGATAGAGCTAAAGAAATTCCTACATACAATTTATCATAACTTGTCCTAGTCGATTAGACCTTTGATAGACGGCCAGGTATAAAGTGAACAATGCAACAGTGAGAGTTTTCCTACCTCGGTGGGGGGGGGCTACTAAGCCCAGTTTTGGGCGGGGACGAGCCATTTTGCTTCAAAATTTTGACCCGTAATTCCGCACATGTCTTGAAAAATGTAACCCATAATTCCGCAAAACGAATAAAAATGTGGACCATAATTCCGCAAACATGATTGAAAAGATCATTTTGCTGGTGCTAATTTTCCCCCGGCAGGCTCACTTAATTGGTAAAGCATATATATCATCTGAGTTCCCAAAATGTCTGAGAAAGGGTGGTTTGAAAGCTAGAAATCCGGGACATAAAATCTTAAAGATAGGTTCCCTCCGTTCTCTTGCCACAAGCTGGAAGCCGTGATGCAATTTAACCAAATCCAAACACAAGGCACAATTTCCCCCTTCTTGCCTTCCCCCTTTTAAAGCTACCCCAACAATGATTTATATGACCATTTGCTGGGCAGCCATGGTGTGCATACATGCGCCAACTAACAATGAAAGATTGTTAATAAATTACATACCTGCAGACGTTTGTAATATCAGCACCACTGTATCCATCCATATTCTTTGCGATGGCTGGTAATTCAAGATCATCCGCAGTTTTCATTTGGCGCAGGTTTATTTTCAAAAGCTCCTCTCTACCAACAGCTATAATGAATGAAAGTTTCCTATCAAAATGTTTTCTTTCAAAATCCATAAGTTTGAAATACAGACTGTGGTGAAAATTCCGGGTCACTTGTCACGATGTTTATGACATCAAAAGACGTATGACGTCACAAAATTTGTGACGTCAAATTATTTATGACGACAAAAGACTTAGGACGTCAAAAGGCTCAAATGACGGCATGAAACTAACAGTCAGGCTCATGTCTCTAAATTTTTGAAAACGTATGAAGTCAAATAGCTCATGACGTGAAAAGACCTATGACGTCAAAGGCTAATGACGTCCACAGACTCCAATGACGTCATGAAACTCACAGCCATGCCATTTCTCTAAATCCTTGAAAATTTTAACTAAAATGAATGCACAGATGAATACCTGAAGGCAGTGGTATGTAAATTCTCTTTTCTAATCTTCTCCTGAGTGCCTCGTCAATGTCCCATGGGAAATTCGTTGCCGCTAAAACCATGACAACTTTTTGTGTGTCATCTTCAGTGGAATTACCTGAAACACCTGAAGGCAGAAATTACGTTGTGAAACAAAGCGATATAGAATAAGAAACTGGCACCTTGTAATAACTAAAGTGACATCACTGCACTGTATATGGTACTTGGCAGAGATAACCTATTAAATGGTAGAATAATGCAATATGCCTCAGTTTCGTTATTGGCCTCACTTGCAAGATGCAGAATACTGATGCATGAAGCAATTCAATTCAACTGACAAATGCATTCCTCAATCAACGCATTCCCATTCGCCTATTACTGTTTAATTGACGTCAGAACCTAGACCCCCTTATATTTTCCAGTTATTTTGATAAACGAAGTTTCTTGCATAGTATGAAAACCTCCATACCGTCCATTTGAATGAGTAATTCAGATTTAACTCTTCTACTGGCCTCGTGCTCACTATCGCTGCCTCGCTTACTACAAATAGAGTCAATCTCATCGATGAAAATTGTACTTGGTGCATAAAACCGCGCCTATGAACAAATGATATAAATCTTTGCATAAAAATAGATAGATTTATTCACAATAAACGTGCTTAAACCAGCAACGAAAGGATAACTAAAATTTTAAAGCATCGTCAATGTACAACTCTGCCAAAACACCTTGCAATCAAATATAGATTATTGGCACTGTTGCCTTTTTTGGCCTTAGAATGCAATGCCTATGAATTTTGTTTAGAAAAGCTAACTTATTTCAGTCTCGAGCAACTAAACTTAAATATACTGTGTAACTGAAGTCTTCCGGTTTCATTTGGGATCTTTGAGCAAGAAAAGTCGTACTCAAGATTCAATCGAATTTCCTTTTATACCTTCCTTTCAACACTCCTTTTAATTTGGTCGAAAAACGAATTTTCAAGTATGCTCCCGATATTTCGTGTAATCAAACAATTTTGCACTACAAAATAGCTATTCAAATTATAACAATATGCTGCCCAAAATTTAATTAAATAATGAGGAATTTGCTACACAGATCTTTGACAATAAAGGCCATGGGTTTGACTGTGGAGGAAGCCCGTAAAGTTTCCTCTTACCAACAATTTGATAAAACTCACCATTTCAAATAGCAGCCTGACTAATTTTTCTGATTCGCCACGATATTTCGACGTCAAAGTTGAGGATGTGACATTGAAGAAGGTGGTTCCGCACTCGGTGGCAACTGCCTTTGCCAACATCGTTTTGCCTGTACCAGGTGGGCCAACCATAAGCACACCCTAGAGTTTCAGTAAGACTAAATGTCAAGTTTTATAACAAGTGAAATAACACAGATCACTAAGAACCTTATGGCCTCCGTGGTGCAACGGTTATTTTAATGACTCAAAGTTTGCTTATATCGCATTTGTGGTCCTTTAGTGTACTGGTTAAGGTTATGAACCAGCGATCTAAACGTCGCCGGTTCGAATTCTCGCCTTTACCATTAATGAGGAGGGCACCCTTGGGCCAGGTCTTGACCAAAAATTTTGACGCTCTTTTCTACCAAGGTGTATAAGTGAGTACCTGGTCCGTGATTATAAACGCCGTATGTGGCTGCACCCTGCCATGTGTGATTATGCATAACGACCGGGAGAAATTTAACCCTTTCACCCCTGGACGGGCCGTATGGCCCAATGACAAACACCGGAAAAGATAAGTTTTCAGGGGGTTACGTACAGAATATTGTAAATGTTCTGATTGCAGTTTTCTATGTAGTTTACGCTTTCACCTAAGTTTGTTTGAGTATGCTTCTCCCTGAAAAGCGTAGAATTATAAGGGTTTTAACAGTTAACTGAAAATAAATCCGGTTGCGAAAAAGCCTCGGGCTAGTAAAAAACTTAAAACCACCAATTTTTTAAAACTTTGATAATTATGATTGAGTTTTACCTTCCAAGGCCGCCGGATTCCCGTAAAGAAATCTGGAATCAAAAGTGGCAGAACAACTGCTTCCTCCAGCAGCTTCTTCGCTTGAACCAAATCTGCAATGTCATTCCTGAAAAAAAGATCAAAATTGAAATTATCATGCAGGCTGCAAACTGTTTGGCAAAAAGGGTGGTGGAAGAAGGTGATACTGGGCTGCCAAAGGTTGCATTTTACATACATGTCTGCATCTCGAAGTTCTATGTGCATATCAATGCGACACGATTGCCTGAAACATTCTATTTAAACGTGCTATTGGTTGCCCGCAAGCTTGAACATCCTATTTTCCCTTCACAAATTAAATTAGAAAGACAAAAAAATTTCTCATTTTCCTCCAAAAAAATTAGCTTTGAAAAGACAAGAAACCTTCTCACTTCGCAACACATTGCATTCCTACGTCAAAGATTCCATATTTTCTATGTTTATAAATACCTAGCTGATCTTAGTTTCAAAATCGTCAAGGAAAACATCATTAAACTACCAGCTGATAAAATTCAGGCCCAGCTAAAATAACAATCACCCTTCATTCTTATAATCACCCTTCAATCAGCTGCAGTGAATTTTACATTGAACATACCAATGAACATTTGGATTCCTTTGAACAATATCCCGTTCCAGTGATTCAACAAGATCTTTGTCATAGCCTGATGGGTCAAATTTCTTCTCTTCCCCTTCATTTACTGCCTTTTCATCTCTCTGAAAATATTGTAAAGCATATAGAAAAGTTGGGTACATTGTTTTAAAAATCTCTGTCATAAGCAACTGGGATGCTCTCTTCTCAGTATACCTAGCTACTGAAAAGCACCATCTTGAAAACTTCCTCATCTAGCAATCCCTTCCTCATTGAACATATTTTAATTTTTAATTTGACTTTAAAGTAATTTTTGTCTTATTTTGATCTAATTTAGTTATTCTGGTTTGTAAAGTAGTTTTGTATTTGTATGTAGTGTCTCTATTTAGTTTATGTCTTTGGTCATGTAAGTAGTGTAACTTCTAAAAATAAATAAACTGAACTGAAGTCAACTGAACCAAAGTGAACAGAACTAAAGCTATGCCAGTCTATATGTGGTAAATCCTGATGCACTTAACATGATGTCTATGTCACGTAGTTTTCTTTTAAAATCATCAAATTTTTTCTTAGAAAATTCTGGTTACATGCCTCTATGTTTAATGGCTTATGGTTTATGATTCAAGGTATTTTTCAATCCTTCAATAATTCATTTCTCATGCAGGCAGGAGGGGGGGGGGGGCAAAACAGAAGTACAAAATTTTCATGCTAAGGTGGGACTTTTCAAGGAAGGAGGTGATATAAAATTTGAATTCCAAACTTGAGTCAAATTATAGAAAGCCTTATACTTAAGGGGGCCTTATTTGAGTATATGCAGAAACAACATACCTTGTTTTTTATACCAGTATCAACTTTTGGCTTGGCATTTGCACCTGGCTTTGGAGGTGCACTCCCTTTCTTTTGTTGCCTGCTTGGAGGACCTTTATTTCTGGCTGGTGCAGGTCTTGCTGACGGCTTTGCATAAGAAGGTGAATGGTCATCATTTCTGCTACTTCTGATAACAGGCCTCTGCACAGGTCTCATTGGTCTGAAAGCAAAGCAAATTTTCATTGATTTACAATGAAGTCTATTTCCAGGCTCAAAAACCTTTTAGCTAAGTCAACAAGGTTAATCTATTGTACAAGGTTGACTGATGAAGCTTGATACTGAAAATCAAAAATTAATTACAATCAAATAAATTTTCCTAATATTGCCTTTGGTTTAAGGGGGGGATTCTTGCTTTAATCAGTTTACCAATTGAAAAAACTCCCCCCCCCCTTCTGATTTGAGATGATGATAATGATGATGACGATGATGATGATAATGATGATGACGATGATGATGATGATGATGATGATGATGATGATGATGATGATGATGATCATGATGATCATGATGATGATGATGATCATGATGATGATGATGATCATGATGATGATGATGAAGATGATGAAGATGATGATGATGATGATGATGATGTTGATGCCAATGATGATGATGATGATGATGATGATGATGATGATGATGATGATGATGATGATGATCTGCCATCTCCGGGTAAAATGGTACAAACCTGTTGTCTCTCTCTACAGGTGTGGGTGGTGGCCATACATCAGGATCTCTTGTTGGTTCATCAACATGGAATCCACCATGCCTAAAACCTTCTGATGGATTGAAGTTGTCTCGTTTGAAATTTGCCAACACTTTACTGATGTCTTTCACATATTCATATTCTTTTGCAATTTCTTGTCTAGCCTTAAAATAAAAAAGAAGTTCAGCATGTCTTTAAATTCGAAATGAGATATGCACAGCCTTGAAAAATAAAAGGTGGGGCAGTTTTTATTCAGAATTAATTGGCAGCAACATTTGCACCTGCTTAATTCATTACTGTTAATAGCATGAGGCTTAACTTGTATATATTTGCATGAAATGGATAATTTTACATTAGTTCTCAAGCGGCATTGTGCTGTGGTCCAATTTTTTTTGCATCAAAGTTTGCCACTGCCCCCCCCCCATAATTTTTCTGTTGTTGGGGGTCCTGACCTGGGTTGGATGCATCAGTGCCTAGTATTTGATTTGTTTGACCTCCTAGGGCTTAGGGGCATCAGGGCAAAATGCATATGGTCAGAGATTGTAGCAGTAATTCATGAGACTACGAAAAAGAAACCCCATAAATGCTTGTAACAGAGCTAGCTTACAACACGAACGCAAAACAATTTATTTCGAGGTTAGAAAACTAACATAAATCAACATACCACTTGCCACTTTTGCTTCATATATGGGTCTGATATTTGGATCATTTGCTTTTGAATCTGTTGAAGTACACCTTGATAGTAAACAACGGCAGAATCATAGTTCCCAAGCAAGGCGTTTTCACGGCCCATTTGCGCGTTCTCAAGAATGTCCCCAAGGCTGCTTCCCATGACTTGATTTTTCTGTTTGGTGTTCAAAAGATGCTTTGCAATGTCGGGACTTTATAAGACTCAAAGTAAATGCTGATCTTTTCGGCAATGGTTCAAAATTCTCAATTTAGATTACAGGAGTTTGCGCTGTCATCCGCCATTGAAACTTCGCAAACAATTCGGTTATCCAAGTCTCCTTTTCATGATCTTCAAACTACAACGAGGCAAACAAGGGGGCAAAGAAAAACCTCATTCAGCCGCTCTTTTTGGTAGGGGGATTCAAGTGATGAAGGGTAACATTATCACAAGCTCACAACAGCCCGATAACAGCAAGCGCTCCAGCCTGGGTTGCTAGTCTGCTTATTAGCTTGCTTCCTTACTTGCTTGGCCTAATGCTTATCAATCAGCTTTTTTTACTTGCTTATTTTGCTTGCTTACTACCTTCCTTCCTTGCATGTGCGCTTGCTTGCATCCTTGCTTACTAATTTGCTTACGTCATAGCTAACCATCCTGCTTCAGTCCTTCCTTAGTTGCTTCCTTTTTTGCTTGTATGCTTGCTTACCTCCTTGCTCACCACACTGCTTCATTTCTTGCTTGTTTGCTTGCTTCCTTGCTTGTATGCTTGCTTGCCTTCTTGCTGACTAATTTGCTTACCTCATAGCTAACCACCCTGCTTCATTTCTTCCTTAGTTGCTTGCTTCCTTGCTTGCGTGCTTACTTGCCTCCTTGCTTACTAACTTGCTTACCTTCTTGCCTACCACCCTGCTTCATTTCTTGCTTGCTTGCTTGCTTACTAACTTGCCCCTTTGCTTTCTTGATTGCCTGCTTGCTTGCTTACTTGCTAACTTACTAGCTTGCCTCCTTGCTTATTGACTAGCTTCCCTTTGTGCGTACTAACCTACCTGCACCACTGTCTAATTGCATACTTGCGAAGCCATTGCTTGCTGCTCCCCAAAGCCCCCTAAAAGGCGGACTCTTGAGTCGTTCATCCCTGGCATCGTAAAACCCTCATGCAATCCTCATCCCTAAACACCACTAGCATTAAGAAATGACTGACACAGACAATACTTCGTTTGTATCTCATTTACATGATAGCATCTCTAAATCGTTTTTTAATGAAAATTAAGTCAGAAAGATACTAGCTACAACGAAGGCAGTAAAATTTCCCATCACCTAACGCAGAGCCAATGCATTGATTCTCATTGGAATGAAAACGAAAAACGTGCGCTTCCCCTTGGACATAATGCTTAAAAAACGACCGATTAAGTGTATTCGCTAATGGGACTGTTGTTTATGTACACACATAGGTAAGAAACAATACTCAGTGGCTATGGAGGGCGAAGAAGAATAGTACTATGGAGGGTGGGAAATTTTCAATAACACTATAATTTCTTTCAATATCTCCTGACTATTTGATGGAGTATTCGTAGGTAACAGGATATGACCTAAATAAACCATAAATTTTTGCTCAAATCTCTTCAACATCTTGCTAATAAAACGTTTTAACCCCTTCACCCCTGCGGGGCCCCGGTGATAATACAGTCGTACTGTACCAACTGCTGCGTTTGGTCAAATTGCAAGGGGGTACACTATTAGTGATGTTGTTGGGGCAAAGCAGACTTACAAATAATGAGCTACAAGCTATTGACAGCATCAGCCCCCGTCCTACAATATAGCGAACTATAGTTGGAGATCATGAAACCATATGCCCCCCCCCCCAGGGATGAATGGGCTGATTGGATGAGCCCTTTGATTTGACAAAGCATAAAATATCTTCAATAAAAAGAGGTCACTGACAGACAGCTGAAGCGATTTTTCTTTTTATAAAATTTGAGTGCAAAATAAAGGGCAAAACAGTAGCTAAGTAACTCTTTCAATAAAGGACGAAACAGCTTTTCGTCTCCTTGCTCTTTCCAAGGGATACTTTCAGTGAGCTTCGAGGCCTTGAATGCAACCTGATGGTAGAGATGGGAGCAGGGGCGGACACTTGACAAAATATTGGGGGGCAAGCCTATTGTTTTGGTAGGATGGTATCACAAAATTCCATTGTTTTAGGACAAAAGACTATTGTCTTCCAAAGTATTGAGGCCACTGCCATCCCCCCCCCTCCCCCAAGTATCCGCCACTGGACAGGAGCCATCCCTCACTCTACTCTGTGGCATAGCTTCGAAGCATTCGCCAGTACAGCCGACTACAGTTTCTTGTAAAACGCACGAGTAAGGCGATACAGGTGGCATGGCCCGCAATTAAAGCCCAAATTTAACTATATACAAGTATTAGGAAACATTGCGCTATGTCTAAATTATAAAACGTTTTCACCAGTTCCTCTGAACGAGTTCATCTGCTGAAGTTCCTGCTTGAGCGTGCTGAGAAAAGCGGACAAACTTTGCTGAAATGAGAAAATTACAGAAAGTTGTTATGTCACATACTTTATGTGCTGACTTCTCTAGCTTCGGTCATATGCAATGTAAGACTGAATCATATAGAAAGTTTTTTGCGAGAAAGATCAGGGATTCCTTAGAATTAGATCAAAGTTTTAGTAATTAGTAACTAGTGCATTGGAGAAAGAGAGACAGGTAGGTAGAAAGACTTTTTGCTCTAAAAAGAGAGAGAGACTTGTAGCAAGTCCATTAGAGCATATATTTTAGAGACTTATAAATAGGTCTTTACGGTTTTCATTTGAACTTTACTTTCGGGTCAGTGGCCCCTTTACAATAATGCCAATTGGCCTTTTTTTTTTTTTCTTTTTTCTTTTTTTTTTTTATATTCATAGAGATCAAAATCAAACTAATATAAATACATAATTAATGTACCGCTCTTGGCGTAAGAAGACATAAAGTCATCTGGCCTACACCAGGAACGGCACTTACAATTTTTCAACTACAACCTCGAAACTAAAGCAAATTAAACAACAACATAAGGGACAATACGAAGCAGAGAAAGGTAAACATCACACGAGTAGTTAAAGAAGAGAAAGGACCTGGCAGTTCCACACAAACCCAAACAGTAAAATCGGTCTAACCCTAAAACCGTTGGTCTAACATCATTTTGTACCACCACATCAAACCTGTATGGTATAATGATAATGGAGGTAATGCACTTTGGGAGCATTGAGATAGCTCAGTGTGGAACCGCCTAGAAGATAGGAAGGAGAGCTGCTAGATGCTTTTGTTATGTCAAATTTATTTTGTGCTGATCTGCAGATACTAACACGCCACCCAACGAAAGGACGAAGAAACCCATCCCCTCACCCAGGCAACACGCCAGGACCCACAATCAATGTAGCCTGTTTGTTTTTTCAATGAACTCGATCGTTGCTTCAATTATTATCCTGTTTTCAATTATATTCAAGTTAGAACTCCCATAAAGAAGCAAGTTGCACAGAGTTTCTGAATCCAGGTCTGCGATATCAATACCCAACTCTCTGTGACAGTGCCAAAGAGATCCCCTCGCAATGTATCAAAATGAGGGCAATGCAGGAGATAATGCTCGTTGTCCTCGTTAGCATTATCTCTTTTGTTATTGGCCTCAATTGGCCTTTAAAAGTATTCGCATAGATGCAGATGTAGAACATGCAGCATTGAGAATAATCTTATATTCCTAATTGCCGGAAGGATGCTTCGTTAATTTTCTGGGTTTTCCCGATCCCCCGGAGCTTAAGACCCCGCTGTTTAATTTTAAGGGTCGAAATATGGGTTATGAATAGTTTCTTTGAAGAGAGAACCTCAAAAATTTGTGTATCTCCGATACCAAACTTTTTACCCATGGCTATGTCTCTGCTTAGAAGAATGTAGGTAATATTTTACGTGGCCTTAAATTCTCCTATCACCCATACCGAAAAGAAACCCTTCGCGGAATTTTACACCCTTGAAAAATTATCATCCACATAAGGGCACTTTATTGAAAACGGTCAAGAATTATTGAAACGCTTTTAAAGATAAATTTGCTTCAAGTTTGAGTCTACCTACATTTATCATTCCATGTACCAAAAATATACAAACCTTTTCTTCGAGTAATTTCAAATATTCTTCTAAATACAAAGAACTTTTTTGTTGTTCCATTCGTTCGTCTTCGAGTCGCTGCTCGATTTCTCGTCTGTTACAGAAGACGAAAAATATAATAGCATCAAAACTGTATAAACAAACCTGCATGTAATTCATAAGAGGAATGTTTAACCCTTTCGCACCCGGATTTATTTTCATTTAACTGTTAAAACCCATTTAAATCTAGACTTTTCGGGGGGTAGCATTTTTTAAGTAAATAAGATGAAAGCATATGCTATTATGGAAAACTGCCATCAGAACATTTACAATGTTTTGTACTTTCCCCCTGAAAAATGATCTTTTACGGTGTTTGTCATTGGGCCATATGGCCCGATTGGGGGTGAAAGGGTTAACAGCTACTCTGTTCTAGATTTTGGCATTAGGCAATAGAGCTCGCAGCGCAGTCAAGTTGAGGTTGATTATGGAAGAGAAGTCAAATAATAATGGCCGACTTACTTTCGTTGTAAAAGATATTCAATGTCTTTTTGTAAAGCAATATATTCATGGATAAGCTGAAAGGTAAAACCAGAGTATTAATGATCATTTTCTAGGATTACTTATTGAAAAATGACAGAGTCTGCAATTGCATTCAACTTTGCCTAAATATAAAAAATTGATGATAAGAAAGAAACATGCAACAGAAGAACCAAATTACTGCTATAGAAAATGTACCTGGTGTAAGAAAACTTAATGCAAGGAAGAAAAAATTCATTGCTAACACGAATGAAAGATGCGGTTCCAGATTTGTACATTCTTAAGGGCTACTGTTATTCGTTTCACCTTGTTGCTGGTCATGCCTGTGAAACTCTTTCAAACACTGCTGAACAACTTACCCACGAAATCCACAATTTTTTATGCATTAGCATTATGAAACATTATGGTCAAAATTGGCTTCTCCATAAACAAAGCTCAGTAATGCGTAATGGTGAATGTCAGAATGCTGTTTTGAAATTTCAAAACACTATTTATCAACAGGTAAATTAACAACAACTGCACATAGGATTCGCAAAAAATTTTTCAAATCAAAGAAAACGTAACAAAAGGAAGGATGGAAGCCTTTATTTTTGGGAAATTTCCTTAAGAAAATTTCCTAAGGAACATGAAATTAAGATAAGGAGCAGTTTTTTGTTAAGATATAAGATCAGAAAATAAGATTTTCTAGTGCGAAGCAAAATTAAAATTAGTTAATTCCAGAATCTATTTGCTTAAAAATTGCATGAAAAAAATGAAAACATAAATTAACCCAGTGCCTCTCAGTATTTTCTCGCTTTTTTTGTACGTCTTGCAGAATCAAAACATTCGCTTACCCTACTGTGATTCTCGTGAATACGCAATGAGTCATTGCTACTTTGAAATGGTCTTAGAGGCTGCAAAGGAAATCAAAGAAAGCTTGAGAATCTAGGATAAAGCAAGCCTAATAAGCTTTCATATAAGACAGATCTATGATAACAACGTCCTTCCCCAAGCATTACATCCATCTGCTAGTTAGGCTGTATATTTTTCTAATTTTAAATTTGTCACCTTTGCATTTAAGGAAAATGAAACCAATTTCGTGCAGTCTGCGCCACAGATGATAAATCAGATAATTAAGGTCTGTGGGCACTTGACAGTTTTTCTTTGGCACAAACGGAAAAATTAAATAATCATGGTCTATAGGCACTTGAAAGTTTTTCTACGACACAAATGGCGAAATAAGATAATCACGGTCTGTTGGCAATTGAGAGTTTCCTTCTGGTACTTAAAAAATAAGCGAAAATCAACGAATGAATCTGATTGGTCGGATGGAACGAATCTCATTGGTCAAAGTAAGTATGTACATACCATTATATCCGGGTCCATCAAATGCCAAAGATTTTCTTCGTAATGAATATCTATAGCTGTGAAAGCAGTAGAACATTATCAACAATGGACGGGCGGCACACAGTTAATATTGCACAAACGATGGCATGCTAGTTCTTTCTGTCCTGTGTGAATTCAGACAATCTATTCGTATCTCTCTTTCTTTTGAGAGATCCAGTTGTTTAATAACAGACAATAAACCATCACCAAATTAAACTTAACTTATGTAGTTCGAAGCTTTCAGGAAAGAGCCTATACAAAGTCTTAGAACAAATATAAAATCTATGACGGCAAATGTCGAAAAAGTACTAACCGGAAGGACCTATTCGCGGAGTCTCATAACCCATTGGTTTAGTTTGAAATATTCTTTGCGACATCGGTGACATATTCTCCGGGCTCATTTCACTTCTAATTGGCTGTGTGAATGCGGAACTGACCGGGCTTGATGTTCCACTTGACCTATTTGAGCTAGAATTTGAAACATCAAGGCTCGTCCTTCCACCCGGATGGCCAGATAGATTTCCACCCGAACTCTTAAGAAATACATTATCATTTAAATGCGGTTCACTCAAACTCTGGAAATGATGTGCATCGATATCATCGATAGTTGAGTGTTCCGGTATAGCGGGCGAGTACCATCGATTGGTCCATGGTGGTTGGTGGTATCCATGCGGTGTATTTACCGGACTAGGAGTTTGTAGACCATGATTATAGTTCGGTGGAGGGAAAGGATGTCGTACCGGATATTGCGGATATGGCCTCTCATGGCCTGGTTCGTAAGTGTGGTTAAGTGTCGTATATCGCATGGCGACTAGATAATCTTGACTTTGTACAAAAGCATCGTTTGGATTCGTTGAGCTATATCCATGCAGCTTGGGGCTCACTCTCTGGATATTTTGCCTGAAATTTGGATCGTTATAGTCTGGAGCTTCCGTATAATTTGGACTATAGGGAGGACGATATAAGCCGGGGTTGTCCGGAGCGTCCAAACTTTGGTGGCCGGGCGATTTTGCCAAATAAATACCGGAAGTATCTTTTATCATTGGTGATGTCTTTTGCCCCGGGTCCAGCCGCTCCTCTTCAACAGTGCGAGTAGGTGACAAAGAGGTCTTTCCTGATGGCTCTGGTGAGCTTAAGGGGCGGTTACTGTCCAATTGTTTGACAGTTAAGCTCTTTTCTTGCTCTGTTAAAAGGGGTGACTTTTCTGAGTTTGAAGCCTTGAAATAAACGGTGTCTTTATCAGTAATAGAAACATTTTCAGCACTATCCGTAGATAAATATTGTTCCTTCGCAGTGTCGCAATACGATCCGCTTTCTGTCGATGCAAAATAATCTATATCTTCGTTCGTATCTACTTCCATTTCAAGTGGAGCATTGAAGCCAGATACAAACTATGAAAGCAGAAGGATAATTAATCAGTATCATGCATACATACATGCGTGGCAGGGAACAAAGTTTGGGCCTCCATTTGGCAACGATACAACGAAAAACCTTTTTTAGATTTCCCCATAAAATAAGATCGACTTTATATATGATTTGTCAAAACATTACTACCCGGTGCGATTATTTATATATATATGTATATTTTACTGATTAAGACGATAGTCGAAATGTTTAAAAGTTGAAGTATTTTTCTGAATATATATCTAATATTTAAAAAATTTCTATGTGGTAGAACTTGTGAATGCTTTATACATATAGACTTTATTTATATAGAATCAAACTATAAACAGGCGTGGTCTCTGAAAAATATCAAATTCGTGTTTTGCATCATGGCAACAGCCCTTATGACGCAGAAAGGCATATCAAAAGAGCTTGCAACGTTTCTAAGGCGGATAAAAAACGATGCCATTAGAAAATTATGTTGATGAATTTGACGGAAAAAATATCTTTGCAAAGAAATAGTCAGACGCCACCGCATGCCTGGTTGACTTAAGGCGTGTAATTGTTAGCACACCTGCTAGGTTTTTCCCACGAAAGCCTGAGTGTAGCAAATCAGGAAATGGCTAGCAGGTTGATGTCAACTTACCTTGGAGGCTTTCTCCAGAAACACAACAATTGCTGAAAATGGTGGCCGTATATTCGAATCTTTACTCCAAGCACTAAAAGAAATAGGAAGAGAAGATATCATAAAGAGTCGTTTCGTGCCATTTCCATTTCCTTTTTTTCTTCCTCCTTCCCTAAGTACCCTATCATTTTGCCCCCTATCAACGTATCCACTTATCAAGGGTGAAACTTCAGTATCCCACAACTGCCATTAATCTAATTTGGTCTGGTCGATAAACAAAGACAGAACGGGAAAAACACAAAGTGCGATGCAATGATGACAACACAACATTTTGTGGTTATTAGATTGAGCTCAAAAAATGGGGAAAAGGCTTGGAACTGCAGTTATCTTTTAGAACAATTTCAAAATATTGGCACAAATCAATCTTCTTTGACTTTTGGTAAAATCGCTGCAAACGTTGCTAAGGTTGTACGATGCTGTTAGGACACTGGTTTGCGTAGCAAAAACATTCAAAAATTGAAAAAAACAGCATTGTTTATTTGTTTTAAACGCGTTCAACATGCAGTAACCAATACTTAAAGCGTGCAAAACGTGCCTAGTGCCCTGCTGTACTGTTTATTTGAACCGAGGGTCAGTTCCAGCAAGAGGCTTCGGCAGCCTTTCCCTATGCCAGCGTTCGAGTGCTTTCGATGTGGGAGTGTTTTTCAGTGAAGTTGAACTACATACCATATCATAAGATGTTCAAAAATCTTCGGAATTCCACGAATCAAAGGTGGTCTAGTGCCTAGAATAACAAAAGTAAGCAGTTAACAAAATATACAAAATTACTTTCAGCTTCTAAATTTCAGAACAAATTAAAATATATTAAAGATGAACCCTTTCATCCCAGGAGGGATTATATTGCTCTAAGACTATCAGCGAGAACTAATTATTGCATAAAGAGTGGGCGGGGGGGAGGGGGGGGGTGAATGGATGCTGTCAACAGCTTGATTCCTCTATAGTTCAACATAAGTAAAGCTTCTTTTGCTCCAACATCATAAATTACAGTACCCCCTTGCGATCTTACCAAAATCATCAGTTGTTACTGCAATAATGTATCATTGCCGGGATGGAAAGGGACCATACGGCTCTATGATTATCACCAGGCATTTGTTACGTCTTAGGAGTGGGCGAGAGAAAAATTCGACGGTAATTCAACAATATAACTTTCAATCAAATGCTTGGTGTTCACCTCAAACAACTCTCGCGTTGATCAAACATTTGCCGCGCGCATCCTCCCGCATTGCAGCGCATTAAAATATGTTTGTACTACTTACCACTGTGGACTGCCCACATGATCCGGAAAGGAGGTGCGCCAATATCATCAAATGGCTTTCGCCTGGTGATCATTTCCCACAGCACAATGCCAAAGCTACAGAATTGAGCGAAAAGGTTATATGTAACAAGTAAAGTAGAGAGCAAAATAGCAGGCTGCCTACCTGATTCGTGAGGAATACTTTCTACGTTGTACGACGGACGGACGGACGGACGGACTGATTGACTGATTGACTTTATGAGTGAGCCCCTAATGAATCTATAGAATTTCAAAAAAAAAATTTCTCACCTAAATACATCGCATTTTTCAGAATATTCCGGTCCTGGTAGGAAAAAAAATTTCTAGATTAACAAGGGTTTTGCGGGAAAAAATCAATAAAATAACTTTACTGTATTCGAAGCAACGACCATTATTAGGAAGTACTGGAGCAAGCTGAAGGGTAACCTTTCTAGAACGTTCAATTAAATAAAATGAATCCGGTTGGTTATGTTAACCCTTTCGCACCCGGATTTATTTTCAGTTAACTGTTAAAACCAATATAAATCTATGCTTTTCAGGGGATAGCATAGTCAAATAACTTAGGTGAAATCGTAAACTCTCATAGAAAACTGCCATCAGAACATTTACAATATTTTGTACTTAACCCCCCTGAAAATTATTTTTTCCGGTGTTGGTCATTGGGCCATATGGCCCGTCCAGGGGTTAAAGGGTTAATGTGCGGATATAAAAATAATGACAATATTGTTGCAAAACGTGAATCTTACCTTCGAACACTTCCGGTGCCATCCAAGCAGCACTTCCTTTGTTGCTGGTCATATGTGACGTATCTTGAGGGCGCGCTGTGCCAAAGTCACAAATCTTCAAAACTGTGCCTTGCTCCTTTAGAAGCATGCTAGAAAATAGTTTAGAAAATAGAAAATAACTTGATAATTTGCGACAAATTCATCAAAACCTGGAGTCTTGGACCTAGGTATGCAAATGATCATGTTTGTAGACTTTCCAAGGCTTGTTTGCCCCTTCTTCTTTCCTTCAGCACGCGTTTAGCTGGCTACGTGATACACGTTATAAGTACATATAGCTTCAAATGCCTAAAAGTTAAGAACATGTAGCTGCTATTCCATTGTTACTCCATGTTAAGGCCTAGAATTACTTGACGGATTTTGAGTTTTGACTTACTTCGGCGGTTTCAGATCACGATGAATTATTGGTGTTGGTTTCAATCCATGCAAATACTCCATGGCCTTGGCACACTGCAAAGCCCAGCCCATCACGTGACCAATGCTATAATCACATTGCTTGATATCTGGACTGCTTGGGTGCAAAACTTGAAAGGAAAAAACGTATGGGTAAAGGAGGAGAAAACCCTCTTGTTTTTGCCTATTTTGTATAAATTTGATATATATCTATATACATAGATTCAAAAGCTATCATAACGAAAATATTTTACAATAATATAGACACTGAGAAAAAACTTCAACTTTTTAAAACGTTTCGACTTGTGTCTTCATCAGTAATAAACATTCCAGAAACATAGAGCGCATATATAATAAACAAAACAAAGGAACAATATAAAATCAGGCAATAACAATGAAAACCGAGAAAAATACAAACCGAATACAATAAATGACACTTGTAATTAAAAGGAAAAGAGAGGGCAGGGTAATGTGTGAAAAAGGGGTGATGGAGAAGATGATACCGCTCGTCCCACCGGAGTCAAAGGTTATATGCATAACTAAACAGCTGTAAAAAATAGTTTGACTCCGAATATGGTGAGCGTGGGTTCGAACCCCACGGTCGAGACTAAATAATTTACAATTGGGTACCACCCTTGTGGTTAGTATTTAAACTCCATCTCAGCCAATTTCTAACTGATTTAATATATATTTATATCAATATTGCAAAGTAAAACTTACTGTCGTAAAGTGATCCATTATCTGCATACTCCATAACGAGGCAAACCTGTACGGAAGAGAGGCATGCTTAACAAAAAGGCACATTTACTTTTTGATATATGAACAGACATTTTTTAGATAACAACAAGGCTTATTTTGCAACCAATCAGCCCAATAAAATCCTATCAAAACGCATAACAACCTTATTAGCAAGCAATCAACCAATCAAACGAACGAGAAGATAAAGACATAAATAACAATCAACTAATCAAGCAAGCAAGTTAGCAAGGAAAGCGGGAAAGCAAACAAGCAAAATGTTATCTTTAAAACTTATGTTAAAGACAATCCCACAAAAATGCAGAATACAGGGATATATTTAGCGGTGCACGTTCCCTTCAACTTTCGTCAAGAATACACTTAAAAACAAAGTCGACAGATTGCTACTTTCTCTGATTCCACTTCCTAAGGAAGAACATTGCTCAGCATAAAACATTTGACATGGTTATATTTTACATTGGGTGGGGAGGAGGGGGAATTCTTACTAATATTGAAAATTTTCTCAAGGATCAATAGAATTGAATTGTTCTGAACAGACATTGTTTTAATTGAGGAGATACATTAGTCGGAATGCCCCAAGGCTCAATTTTAAGACCACCAATTATCCTTGTGAATATAAACACATATAATCTGCCCAGACATACCCTTGATGAACTAAATACACTCAGAATTATGGAATTAAAACAAATCTCTAGTTCTTGACTTTCCAACAGGATCATGATTTGCTCGAGCCCCCCCTACAATTACCGCCAACACACCCCCCCCCATGAGTGCCAGAGTTAAAGTGGAATAACAAACCTTTGTCTTCTGAGAGCAAACGCCATAAAGCCGGATTATATTTTCATGACGCAACTTAGACAGTTGGTGAACCTAGAAACAAGGTCAAAATCAAACGCTTTGTGTTTTAATTATTAAGCATGATTGGAAAAACGTCTGTTTGCGGCATTTTAAAGAGCAGGATATCGTTTTTTACGATATTATTCCGCTAGAACATATGTAAGCACATGAACTTACAATAATCCAGTTCACCAACCTAGAGTTCTCCTCGAAAGAACAAAAGAGGATTACAATAAAAAATGTCAGAGCATTAATGTATGGTGTGAGACATGGAATAAAAAGAAGTTGCGATTCCTTGTCATAGCGAGAAATTTCTTCATTCTCGTCTATAGTTTATTTATTCAATGTCATTGATGTTTCATTTTTCTCATATTTCTTAAAATATTCGCGAATAATATTGTAAACTACAGAGATATTTCAAATTTTTTCAACAAGCGCTCGAAACATCTCAAAGCGATCAGGAATTCAAAGTATTTCTCAAAAATGTTAGAAATGAATCCCAGTGCTGTTACTTTCTTAGCAATCACAGGATTTCTGAGAACTTTCCTAGCACAATTTATGCAGTTTACGCTAAAGACCTTGAACACCATAAAGCACAATGTAATGTTTTGAAGAATGAAATTTTTGGGAAAAGTAAGCCTGTCTTCTTTTATGAGTTAAGGAAGAATATTTCAAAAGAACCGTCTTCTTAGGCAAAAAACAACAACAAACTTTTTTTGACTGCAGAAACTCAATATCAAACTTTCTTAGCTTTTTGAGGAATGGGAACTTCTTTCTTATAAAACAGTTTCTTATAAAAACCAAGCATGTATTTTCTAATTACAGAACCATGGCACATTTCTTCCTAAGCTTTTTGAGAAGCTGGATGCCACTTTCTTTACAACCAATTTCTTATTAAAAATCAGGTATCATTGAAATATCATTATAAAAACCTTTTTGCATGTATATTTTTCTATCTATTGACAAATGTTGTTCCTTATAACATAAATACTTGAATGGGAAGCCACCATGTCTATAAAGGTTTATCTTCTGATTTGATTTTTTTGTTTTTTATTTGACAGTAAGAATTTTGCTAAATTTGACCACTTTTGGGAGCAACATAGAATGCTAAAATCACTTTTTATCTAAGTACAAAACATTGGGTAATGTCGAAAATCAAATGGAAATAAAAAACTTGATGCAGCTTGAAAAGCAAATGCATACTAGATAAATGTGAGAGCAGAAATTATGTGTGATTAATTACTTGATTGACAAATCAGGCTCTACTAACCACATGCTTGGTCAAAAAAACAAAAAGTGTGAAGAAACTCACCAAAATTTCAATTGTTAACAAAACAAAGTGATTACAAGAGAGACCATGGAGCTTCAGCTGTCATATTTGACAAATTTGAATTTCACAAACTGCAAATTAATCTTTCTCATTCTCAAAGTCCTAAGACTGGTTGTCACTTGTATCATAGACTAATGTTATTTCTGGACATTATCTTCTATGCTAGCAATTGTGCTTAAGTTGCATTACAGTGGTACTGCGATGCTGCAATACATTTTTATGCTTCAAAATTTAGAAAAACCGGTTTCAAAAAATTACCTCTTTATTCAAGGCTTTGGCTGCCTCTTCCCCCTCCATTATCTTCACAGCAACATGAATTCCTTTCCACAATGCCTTGTGCACAATACCAAATGCTCCTCTCCCAACCACCTTTAAAAATGAAAATATGCTCATGCAGAAGGTCGACAAAGCTTGCTTTGTGTGAATAGAGGTGTTCAGTGGTAATCAAAAATCCATGACCACTCTTAGCATCTACACTAAACAGTGAGTGGTAGCTTAGTACCATACACTCTCCAAAGAACCTTTCAAAACAAAAATGTACTCTTGCAGGTTGGCTCAAACCGGGTTATACGAGATAGGTGGAAAGGGATGAGTCCAGCAGAACTCAACCAAATGAGAAATACTCAAAATATCGTCAAATTCTTGACAAACTCCACTCTGGCGCAACCCCTGCTGCATCATTCATGGATGGATTGTGTGATAGACTGGACCAATGCTTCTGATACTTCCGTAAAGCCTTGAAAAAACGCCCTGGTGCTTATATAATTTTTGAGCCTCAAAGGAGGCGCTTATTCAAGGGAGTGCTTTTTTGAGGTGGCGCTTATTTGATTTTTAGGATTCGTCTGGTGGTTCAAGCCATACACGACAATAAAGATTGCTTCATGTGAATATTTTGCATCTATACTTTGCAAGTTGCTAGCTATGCATCATACAGATACAGATACAGATGAAACAGATACAGATACAGATACAGTTACAGATACAGTTACAGATACAGATACAGATACAGTTACAGATGCAGATAGAGATGCAGATACAGATGCAGTTAAAAATACAGACCAAGAATGGGCTCTATCCAAGATGCTGAATTAGAGGCCTGGATACTGAATTAAAAAGTGTTGGCTGTTAGGGGACTTAAGCATGGGGGCAGGATGCTATTCAATGGTTCCAACCAGGGGGTAACTTCCATGATGTTTAAATTTATGACACTTAAGGTGGCTATGTATGAAGAAGGATGTTAAATGGTTCCTGTTCTGATCACATCATAAGGCCACCCTCTCTACCAACAGTTTTAACTGAAATAATTTCAACATACAGCTCCCAATTCTATTTCATCATATGCAATGTCTTTATGAAAACTTTGAGGTGAAGTTGGACAATCTGTACCAAATGAGTTGTCTTGAGACATGCATCTCACTGAAGAAAAAATACATTTGATAAATAAAGGACTAAATAAACAAATAAAAAAATAAATAAATAAGTAAGAAAATAAATAAACAAATAAATAAATAAATAAATAATTAAGACAGTCAATTAAATCATTAATCAGTTCCTCAACCGATAAACCAGCACATCAATCAATCAATCTTTTAATCAATTTATCAGTTAATTGAATTGAAAATCATAAAGATAAAAAATTAAGCAATGTCATAATAACATCAACAACAACAAGACAATAATTGTACCAACTTACAAACACTTGCAAGTAGGGAGCAATCTTTTAGTTTTGTTACTAAGCAGCACTGCATTGGGCAGGACAACCTGAGTTTCATAACAGGGTATGCTGGTAAAAGGGGAAAGGTGAAAGGCTCCAGACAAAATACCATGTATGTAGTAAAGAGTACCTTGGCTCCTATGGATTCATTTTTAATGAATACTGTGCTAGTGCTAACATTTTAACAGAAAAGTGTTTCTTACATTACTTTATGTGACTACTTTCAAGATATGATCAAACAATCTGTCACAGGTGAACAGGGGGAATTGTTGGGAGAAAGAACATTCCATAACCTTTGGATGTAGTGTTTATTTATTGCAAAAATATCCCAACCATTCCCCCTGTTCACCTGTGACAGATTGATTATTCACATCTTGGAGGCCATCCTAAAGAAATTCCCCTGTATAGACTTCCTTTAATTGTCTTACTTTTCTCTATTTTTCAGTTTAGTCTATTGCAGCTTGTTATGTTTGTCATATTACATTGCTGTTATACTTGTCTGCTTGCTTTTTGTCAAGAAATTTCAAAAATAAGAAACTGAAACTGAAAACTGGTGATATAAGTGAGAATTTAATTGAGTATGAAATATCAGATAATTATGAAAAGACTCATAAATTTAATTTCTTGTAATTTAATTCGCCTAAATATAATAATTTTGATATTTCTACAGGACTTCTCTTGATAGTAGCGTAGCTGATAAAATTACCCTGTCAAATATATTATTATTATTATACTTGAAATTAATAATGATTTGTGGATCAAAACTCCATTAATAAAACATAGTTAATAACTGAATGACCCCATCCTTTGGGTAAGGGTTAGCAGTAGAAAATGTTACATTACATATCATTCAAGAATTAATAATATGCTATGGGTAATCAAATTTGCTTTGGGTTAAATCACTACTTTCTTCTTACTTCTTCCCTTCAAGGATTTCTTTTAAGCATTTTGCTTCAGATATTTCTACTTTAAACGCACATCTAATCAATTTTGCTACATATTCTTGCGTCACAAATTATCCAGTGAAGTGAAAAAACCCTCATTTTAAAACGATACAGTGAAAAAAAAACATCTGCTGTTTCGATGTTTTGGAAGTGATCGATTCGATTGTTCACTCAAAACGGAAAGTCAAAGAGGTAAGTTGGCATTAATAAATGATAAACGGCTGTTGGTAGGTCAAGAAAACCGCGTTTCGATCACTTGCGCCTCTAGACTCTGAACAGAAATCTGCTTCTTCCCCGTTCTTGCCTCCATCCGTCACTTTTTCCTCCTTGAAATCAGCACCTTAACTCGTGATAAAATGTCTAATTAAAACACTGCCTATACATAATAAATATTCGCACTCAAAAACATGACAAAACAGAGGAAAAATCTGAAGTAAACATACTTTCTTTATTCATCTTCCCAGTCCTCTCTTGCAGCCTGTCTACCACTTAGGCCTAGTTCTACTCATTCGAGTTGCTGGTTTCTGCGCCGCTTCAAAAAGTCAATTGATACAAGAATCAAATGTGAACGACGATCCTCCATGTCAGGTCACCATCTCTCATGATTTTAAGTTTTTGTTAAGCCTGCATTCGACTCAAAACTGCATATAAAAACGTTGAAGAGGCTTTCAAGACTTACTTTCCCACAACAGCAAAAGGATATTCGTCTGTGTTCATGCATCTGGAACAGCTCCCTCACAACGTCATAAACAGGGTATTCCCCGTCATTTAGCAAACGTCATAACAGGCTCATAACTCCAAACTAACTTCCTTTTCCCAAAAATTCCATCAAAAAACAAATTTATTACTTTCTAGAATAACGTGATCCATATCTTGTAAATATGTTCTTCTTTGATGTTTCACTGCAGCACAGGGGTGGCGCCAGGATTTGCCGGACGGGAGGGCAAGGTTCCCGACAAGGGGGCTATATAACAGTATAGAGGGTATCTTCTGAGTAAAAAATCACAATTGTCAGTTAAATATTCTCCGATAGGCATAAAAGCTCTCTGACGGGGGGGGGGGGGCTACAACCCCCTGCCCCCCTCTGGGATGGGATATTCATGGATGGATTGTGTGGTAGACTGGAACCAATGTTTTTGATACTTACCGTAAAGCCTTGAAAAAACGCCCTGACGCTTATATAATTTTTTAGCCTCAAAGGAGGCGCTTATTCAAGGGAGTGCTTTTTCGAGGAGGCGCTTATTTGAATCTTAGGATTCGTCTGGTGGTTCGAGCCAAATTCACGACAATGAGAACGAAAACAACTTTGCTGAACTTTTGTTGGACAGGCTTGAAGAAAAGAAAAGGATGATATACTTGAGAACGTATTAAAAAGTTGGATCAAAGAGTGTAAAGAACTTATATGTATTGGTGGTCTGAGATTTGGTGGGGTAAAAGTATTTAGGGTCTCGACTTTGCATTTGAAGTCTTCTAGAATTTGATCAAAATATTTGGATTTTGGAAAAGGACCTGAAATGATCACCCTCTAAGATTCGGCGAGTTTCCCAGGCCATAATCTATAAATCATTCTGTATTTCCGTTCTCCAAATCTATGGAAATCTTGAAAATGGCCAGCATATCTCTCCCGCTTTCACAGATCCTCTTTTTGACATCACTTATGATATTTTACATCACTATTCTTAGTCTGCATGGCTCAAATATTTCTCGTTTGGGGTTGCCCATCCAAGAATAATTAGCTTCAAAGTATTAAGAAAGCTGCGTCAGTCCAAAAAATTTTTAAGGGGCGCAGTTTACGGCTCAGAAATGGCTATATATCATTCTCTATTTCCAATACTCACCCCTACCGTTTATGTGGGTAACAAACTCGGGCAAGACATCATCACAAATTTGTGCCTCTCTTCACCCAAGGACATAAATGGGTACATGTCCCATAGTTTTGAGCGCCGGCTCTGGGGTACACTGCTATATGTGATTATACATGGTGACCGGGGGGAGGGGGGAAATGTAAAACCGGTACTTTACAATACAATTCAAAGTCAGACTTTACCCTTACTTAATGCAGGGGCACCTAGTCTTCGTGACTTTGTCACTTCAGTATCAGCGGAGGAGCGTTGAGGCTGCGCGTAGGCGAGGAGTGCCCCCACTGAGTGCCCTATGCTTGGTGCAGACTGTGTCACGTGCGTTAAAGTACAACTACAACAACACTCAACATCAACCCACTTTTGCCTTGCAACAGTTCAACTTGGGGGAAGGGCTAGGCAAAACTATTGCAAAACATTACGTATCCACTCAATACAGCAACCATGGAAAAGGGAAAGGACGATAGGATATCAACAATTGAATTTGAAGACTCAGTTAACGTGAACATTGACCAACCACCATCGGTTCAAAATGACCCGGCGCCTTCTTCATCTCCAATGCAAACAAAAGTGGAGATGTCATCGAAGACATGCCCAGTTGATGGGGTCACGGTTTTTTTAGACAGGGCTGAAGTTAAGCGAGTAATCGAGGTTGACCTCACTAAAGGGGAAAGTGAAATCCTTATCACTGAATTGCCAGAAGTTATGGATGAAGATTCGATACGGTTTGTGTGAATAAAAAATTGATTTTTAGTTATTTTTGTAGGGTTTGTTTAGATTTTAAGTTTATCTTTAAAATGGTTTTTCATCGGCAATGTTTTCCAATGTTTTAAAAGCAAGTAAAATTGCCCGTTGCTATGTTACTTATGATTGAACTAATGTTTTTGTTCCATTATTTTCGAAGCCTAAAAATATTGCATTTTAGATCAAAAATGTTGTGATTAACTGAAATACTAAACAACCAGTTTGCAGAGTATGGCCAATTTTGACAAGATTTTGGGTGCGCCACCAGCTCCGCACCTCAGGTGCGGGGACGCCAAAACCCTACAAAAATTGCAAGGTGCGCCACTGCAGTATGGGTACCATTGCACAAACATAAAAACATCAAAATCTAAGGGCTGCCCCAATGCGCTTTCTTAGGCATTTAAGAGTTATCTAGGGTGCACCATTGCCATACTTTGCATTTGGGCTAAACAACGATATTTTGCACACGAAGTTCGAAAGATATAATATTTTCCATGGCAGCCATAAAGAAGGCTACTTAAAACATAGAAATTGGATTGCCACAACCAAGCCATGCCCTATTTATTTTGTTAACAGATAATTGATGGTCAATTTCAGCTTTTCTGAACTTTGCTTTCTCATACATTGTTTTTTATTCTTCTACAGTATAACATGCCTTGGAGAGGCAAAAATCATTGAAGTTTCCCACAAAATAAAGCGAGGATACCATGAAATAAAGAATGACCCTAATCCAGAAGGAACTGAAGCCAAGAAGAAAGACCTTAAGGAGAAAAAGGTCCAGTTAGAGAGGGATATTGAACAACTGCATCACACCATCGGATTGCTTGAAAAAGAGACAAAGTTTCTGTCAAGTTTTGGTGAGAGGCTTGGTCCAAATGACAAGGTAACATTTTCATAGTTTGAAAAAAAGGTAAAACCCAATGCTGAGTGAGAGCAAGCAGCGGCCAGTTTGCAGAATATGGGCGATCCTGACAAGATCTTGGGTGCACCAACAGTCCCCCACCTCAGGTGCGGGTGGGCTAAAACCGTAAAAAATTGTAAGGTGTGCCACTACACTTTGGGTACCATTGCACAAGCATCAAAGCACCAGTGCTCTTTCTTAGGCATTTAAGAATTATCTTGGGTGCGCCATCGCCATACTCTGCATTCTGGAGCAAGTGACAAATGCGTGTCTACTTTATTAAGTGTGCCTTCAAAGAACTGAATTTTTTTACAAAGGACCAAGTTTATCCCAATCAAATAGCAACGGGCTCCTTGTGTTTAAATCATCTGGGGAGTGTCACACCCCTTGCAACCCCCCTCATTTGCACCCCAGAGAGAAAGGAGGCAGTTCTCCCCAGATGGCATCAACCAGAGTGCATTTCAAGCACTTAGGGCCCTAATGAAACTGCATGCACTTTTCTCAGCGTTTCACAGGGGAATAAAAATATTCATTTCCCCCAAATTTCATAATCCATACTGCATTCAATGTATTTAGGCCCAAGGAGCTTCTGCATGCATTTTGTTTTTTTCAGTGTTCTCTGTGAAACTTACAGAACAAAATCTCAGGATTTATGAATTGTAGAGTTGTTTTGGAAGCCATTTCTATTTTCTGTGCCGTGTGTCAATGCTCATTCAGTACAGAAATTGCATGGAACAGTCAATCAAGTCTGCATTTTTTTGATTAACTGCTAATCATGCTGTCCAGCTCTTTATGCCAAATTGTGACCTGTTTTAGGCGAGTGAAAAGCTTGCAGAGTCTTTTGATAAAAAGAGCATGGAAAGTGTAGCTGCCTTCATCACATTTTACCATGTTCAAGGCCAAAGGTTGGCTGATGAGTTGTTTCAAGCAAGAACAAAGGTCAAGACATTTCTAGAAGATATTGAAAAGATTGATAAAGAACTTGAAGAGCTAGAGAAGCTTTGGGGTGGTAGTTCACATGCATATGATGAAAAGTATGTGTATTTTCACTATATTGTTTTTATATTTTGCCAGAGGGTAGCCATGAAATGTGATTTAGGCAACAATGTTGTGCAGGTGAGAGGGAAGCTGCAGAAAGAGCATACAAATTGTGACTAACGTTATAAGGATTATGGCAGGGATTGTTAGCCTAACACTTGAATAAGCAAATGGCTATTTTCAAAAGATGCTTTAATGGTTTTAACAAATAGTTTTGATAAAGATATGGCTTGATCAGTACCAGACTACAAAGTATTTTCTGTGCGCGAGGAATGAGTTTCTCTTCTGCTGCGCTTGCCCGGGAACGTTACAAAATAACAGATTGATCCTGTGGGATTTTCTAGAATAGAAAA
The DNA here is from genome assembly GCA_964019065.1 of Catostylus mosaicus. Taxonomy (NCBI): domain Eukaryota; kingdom Metazoa; phylum Cnidaria; class Scyphozoa; order Rhizostomeae; family Catostylidae; genus Catostylus; species Catostylus mosaicus. The sequence continues at coordinate 6,688,692 of OZ025197.1, forward strand.
TTGCTCCCGATTTCTATTCTGTGATTTTGTTGACAAATGCGGCTCAATGAGCTTCATAGGAATGGGATTCATAGGAATATCTGTGCAGTAAAGGCACGGATTATTCTGAATTCAGAAAATGCGCAGACGGGAGAACGCGTTCCCAGCGCTTACCCAAACTTTGCAGTCTGGGATCAGTATAATTTTGTGTTCTGCTGTTGTCTATGTGCACAAGATAAGCAGCTTGATTTGTCTTTCAGGCAACTCCTAGTAAACTGATTAGGCTTTTTCAGTTGATTATTAATGTGCACAATAGCTGTGCTTTCCAGCTAGCAGATGAGAGGTTTTTGTTATTTTTCTCTCACTCCTACACAAACCTGTTGAGGCTGACCTTCAAAATGAACAAGACATGTCAGGTGCAACTGTTCTGCCTAAATGACATTCACATATTTAATGACCAATAAAGCTGCTTTGAAATTTAATTAGGTTGAAGTGCTGTTGCGAAACTTACTAAGGCTGAAACTCAGCTGGAAGGTGCACCTGTAAGATCAGAGAACCAATGAACTTAAAATACTGCAATTATATTGCGTAACAGGTAACTTGAAAACAAAATATCAGGCCTCTGATCAAATTATGCCTATCAGATTTTAGAGTAAAGATTAGGATGCTGTTTTTTTTTCTCATCTTATTTTACATTGAAAATTCACATCTAACTTACTTGATTAAAATTTATATTATTCAAATCCAAATCAATTTACAAGTAAATGTTTAAAAGAATAAATGTACATAAATAGAGATTTTTAACAATGTTATCCTTAGAGGAGTATATAAAAGCTAACTTTCAGAGTCATACTGATATATGTAATTGATGCATATAAGGAACATTGAAAATGGCAGGAACACAAAGGAGATCTGACAAGATTATGATTTATGATTTGTTACTATAAGTATGCCCTAACATACAAGGCTTCTTCAGAGTCCAAAAATTAGTGTGTGTAAGCAGATGCGTGTTTCAAAGAGGCCAAAAAGCTCACTAATTTGGTTGATATAAAGAAAACTCATCAAATCATTAAGCCAAGTAGAGTAACTCAATTGATACATCTTTTGTTCATGCATTAGATTGTGGTGAATTTAGTGGCACCCAAACATTCTGGATAACATTTTAAAGGTTGATATAACTTTGTTGAATCAATATCAATTATTACAATACATTCTACTATACTCTAAGTACTATACAACACTGCAAGGAGGATACCAAGGGGAGGAAAAGACAATGTCTACCTTATGGCCAGCACATGTAAATATACAGATAAATAAACGACAAAATGAAGAAACACCTACAAAATGGGTGAATTTTCATTTAGACACAAAAAATATTGTCGTGTTTATTTTTCGTTCCTGCTACTTTGCCGTGTTCCTTATTTTTATGATTTTGGCCCTCATTGCTAACATCTCCTATTGATATTTAACAAACAGCCCCCTGTCATTTTAGGAGTACATAACAATACGTTTCACTTTATTTCAGACAAGTTCTGATTCTACTTGAGACAGAGCATGATACAAATATGAGTTTGATATTGTCATATGTTGTCAAGAATGCCAGTTGGTCTCCATTATATGACCTTAGAGCCTTCAGTGAGGATAATTCTTTGCAGGTAATATCTGTTTATAGATAAGTCTCTGTTTATTGTTTCATTCATTCATTCTTTTATTTATGTTGTTCATTCATTCATTAGTTAATTATTTCAATAATTTACTAAGACATTCATACCTGCACTTATTCATTCATTTGGTCATCTTTTTAGCCATCAATTGATTGATTGATCGATTAATCGATGGATTGATTGATTTATTGATTTATTAGTTGATTGTTTGATTCATTGATTCATTGATTCATTAATTCATCCATTTATTCTTTCATTCGTTGATTCATTTGTTCAATGATTCCTTTGCTCCATCAGTCATTCAATTCTTTATTTGTTGATCCATTTATTCATAGGCTATTCACTCATTCCGTTTAAGTCATCCCCTCTTTGTTGGTTGAATCATTAATATTTTGTTTTTCTGATAGATAACTCTATTCATTAATAATCTTATTCATTCACCCCATCTTTCACCCATCTATTCGCCTCTCTCCTTTCAGTATCTTTCCCATATTATCTGACAACTTAGTTTTTCTCTCCCAACCATCATCGATGCAGCCTGGATGCCATGATTGGCCCAGAATGAAGAAAACATGTATTTTTCCTTCTTTTAGCTTCTTTATTTTGGCAAAATCAAGCAGTCAACAGGAGAAGACTGGAATGATGCGAAATTTTCTCTAAGTACAGCAAAGCCAAGTGTGGGAGGGGCTCCCCCTGATCTGGAAATGCTGCACATACATACCATTGGTCACCATCGAAAGAACAGGCGACGGGCATCTTACTCAGATGACTTGAGAGAATATTGTTTAGCAGAGTAAGCACATTCACGATCATTCACGATTGAAAAATCGTCAATCATTCACGATTGAAAAATTTGTAAGGCTTCTCCTGTTAATTAAGGTCTTTTGGAAGTATGTAAATAGTCTGCAATAACTCATGCTGTGCATAAACTAGCCAAATTAAAATCTATTGGATTTATATAGTATGTATTTATGCATCTGATGTGCATATCTATTTAATTTGAATGTTTGGCAGTTCAAAGCTGAGAGTTTGTTGAACAATGAACTATTAATATAAATCGAAGATACATCGAAAATCTTTCCAATCTTGTTTAACCTGAGGCTTGGTCATGTATCGCCGATATTTTAAAACACAGTTAGGTTAACTCAAGAACAGCGATTCTTATTGATTTATTTTTACTTACTACTCTCTATCTCGAAAAATCTCTAGTTATTTACTAATTTGTACGGGTATATATGTGTTTAGGATTTACGTTTTTCCTACATCATTATAACGTGTGAAGGAAAAGACTAGGTTATTTTAAGGGGGCATGAAGAATGTTGAGTAAGAAAGAGTAGGCCTAAACAAAGATTATGACGTAAGAGATTATTTATGGAGAAATGAGGTCATGGTATGAGCAGCTTAGGAAAGAAAAAAAAATAATGGAATGAATGAGAATGAAGAAGTAAGTGATGAATGGTAAGAAAGAGATGCTACAGATGCCTTTAAGACGTTTTAACTTATCGACAGAATAGTTGAAGTGGGCATGTTATCCCTTAGACGCCAACATCACAGAATGAACATGTTGGGAGATTTAATGATGAAATGCCACTACCGGGCCAAAAGAGTCCACGTTTTAAAGAAAACAAATGTATTTTGGTTGTCAATCCTTAACCCCCATATTGCTACGGTTTTCGAGAAATCTCAAGCCTTACTGAAATTTAAGAAGAGTTATTGATTCGTCATTTGTTTTCTTAACTCTCCATCACATGGTTCATTTCTTCTTCAGCGCGGCTTTAGACTGTTCCTTGGAAGAGCCTGCCTCTATGAGGACCATTGGAAGCACAAGGGTTTGTATTATAGCTCTATAACTGTAGACATGCTTTTTAGATTTTTAACTTCTATTTAGGTATGCTTTAATGGGAGCTGAGGATGTCAAGAAGTCATCTGGCCTGAGAATGTCGTTTCGAGGAGCTAAGGTAAAGCTCTCGGCAACATTACCGGCCGATCAATCCAGTCTTACATTTTTTAAGCCTTATACTGTGTATAGTAAAGTAAAGAAGACTTTGGAGGCTGCTGTTTTAACTAGGAATTCTTGTGACCGATGTGATGATGTATATAGATAACAGACATAAGGGACAACGCAAAGTGTAGGGAATATGAAGCAAAAACGACTAGATAATAATTATATATTTATAAATCGCCTATATTTCGCCACGGCATATGGGGCTTCTGCAAAGTGAAATATATGATATTACAGCGTGGTGAACAAAGTCGATATTTCAGATGCCAAGGATCTGCTACCAATTACTCTATTAACCCTTTCACCCCCGGACAGCCATATGGGCCATTGACAAACACCGTAATAGATTATATTTCAGGGGGTAGAGTACAAAATATTGTAAATGTGCTGATGGCAGTTTTCTATAATAGTTTACGCTTTCACCTAATTTATTTGACTATGCTACTCCCTGAAAAGCATAGATTTATATGGGTTTTAACAGTTAAATGAAAATAAATGCGGGTGCGAAAGGGTTAATTATCTTTAACATATTTTCAGGCCATGAAAGCTCCTGCGAGGTCATACATACCCACTGACGTCAAAGAAGGAATGACGAGCACAACGTTCGAAATTGCCCGAAAATCGACCATTAAAAGTGATGATGTTGGTCACAAAGTATCGATTGGTTTAATTGAGTTTAAGCCTAAATTTGAATACGAGGCAGTACCGAAGCTTGTCGCACATGCGTTCTTCACGGCCAAAGTAAAGAACAATTCAAGCTATGCCTTATTAGAAGGCCCCGCTAATGTCTTCTTGGATAACAATTTTCTTACCAAGGTACGTAGTTAGCTACTCTGTTAATTAGTTAGTAAATTAGGTAGTTGTTTATTTAGTTAGTTAGCTAGTTAGTTAGTTAGTTAGTTAGTTAGTTAGTTAGTTAGTTAGTAAGTTAGTTAGTAAGTTAGTTAGTTAGTTAGTTAGTTAGTTAGTTAGTTAGTTAGTTAGTTAGTTAGTTAGTTAGTTGGCTAGTTAGTTAGTTAGTTAGTTAGTTAGTTAGTTAGTGAGTTGATTTGTTAGTTTGTTAGTACTTTAGTTAGTGAGTTAGTTTGTGAGTTGGTTGGTCAATTGGTTGTTTAAATAGCTAGTTAGTTGGTAAGTGAGCTAGTTAGTCAGTTAGTCAGTTTATTAGTTAGTTGGTTAGTTAATTAGCTAGTTAATTGGTTAGTTAGTGTGTTGGTTGGTGAGTTAGTTATTTCGTTGATAAGTTAGATAGTTAGTTAGTTACTGATTTGCTTAGTAATTTAGTAGTTAGATAGGTAATTAGGTAATTAGTTAGTAAATTAGTTTGTTATTCAATAAAAGAGTTGATTAATTGCTTGATTAGTTAGCAAGTTGCATCAAAATACGTTGCAAGAAACATCTACATTTATCCAATCATTTTTCTTGTTCATAGTCATATATGAATGCTGTAAGCCCACAAGAAGAGTTTGAAGTTTCTCTCGGCGTCGATCCTGCTGTGAAAATCACCTACAAGCCGTTGAATAAATTCGAGAAAAAATCTGGTTTGGTGACAAAATACAAACAAATCGAATACCACCAAGAAATCATTATCAAAAACACAAAAGCGTCTAAAATAAAGATCAAAGTATCCGACCAGTTGCCGAAGAGCAGTGAAGATAAACTGAAGGTGCTCGAGTGTAATCTTTAATATTTGGCATGCTTAAGTCCCTATGCATTGTAATAAACAATGGGCATATGACTAAGTCTTTGACCAATGAAGCACTTGCATTTTGTGAGCATGCGCATATTGGTATAGATATAGAGGGAAAGATGAGAATGTTGGGTACAGGGACCAACCGTTATAATGATAATAATAATAATAAAACGAATATTTATACAGGATAAACACTTCAACAATTATAAACATTAACAATTTGGAAGTTTGAAAGTTTTAGTCTACTTTCTGTCATAAGCCAGAGGCTATTCTACCGACTTAACACTTGCCCAGGTCGCTATGAGAAATCACATATGGCGGAGTGCATCCACAGACGGTGCTCATATTTACGAACCAGGTACCCAGTTAAACTCCTGGGTAGAGTGAAGAAAAATTTTGTGTTAACACCTTGCCCAAGGATTCGAACCGGCCATGTTTAGATCACAAGTCCTCAACCTTAACCATTGCACCACAGAGGCCATAGTTAACAAAATTTCTGAACGGGGAAGTGTTTATCATCGAGTACTTAAATTTGCTGGAAAGTTCAACTTGTTTAAACATTTTCAAGCTCACATTTCTCTTCTAACGCCTCCCTTTAACGTTTTCAAATGAGAGTTCAAATGTTGCAGGAACATGTTTTAGATGAATGCAATTTCTTTCTTTCAACAGCTCTATGTTCTTTTTGTCTAGTTTTTCATTGTTAGTTCTACAGAATATAGATGTCGACCCCCTCTGCCTTGAGCTACCCCCTGATTGACGGCTCTATTTGTTCTAAGGTTACTTTGGTAGAGCCATATATACCCGTTCCAAAGCACAAGAACGAAGTCATTGTTAATCCTGCAGTCAAATTGACGGACAAGAACCACGTGGAATGGACGAAAGAGATCGAAGCGTACCAAACGGAGGAGCTGCATTTGAAATATGTTGTGGAGTTCCCAGCAAATGTGGACATATCAATAGGTTATTGATTAGATAGTTGGGCTGTATTGAAAGGTTAGATTGTGTGTCCTTTCTTTAATGTCATAAACTATCATGTAATCAAATGTTTTAGGTCACTTGCGAAGCTCCTTCAAAGGAGTCCTTATTTGTCGATTCTGTTTTTGGTTTAGATTGGTGCTACAGCTAAACGGTCAAATTGATCTTTTTTTTACTTTGCAATCATCCTTACATTGTTCACCGTACTATTTATTTTACTTTCATAACTATGTTTATGTACTTAAGCTTTTTGTATACATTGTTTTATAGAGCATACCAGTCAATAGCACTTCACAGAACCAGGGTTATCACCTTAAGAAACTAATAGGGTGCCATATTTTGATCTATGAGTCTATCATTAACCTTGCATTTGCAAGAATGCATAATAGGAGTTGAAAAGCTTCAAGCATTTTAGGATGGCTCATCCTTCACACCCTTCAGAAAGCACCTTAAACCCCTTGACAAATTTGTTTTGTTTTGCAAATAAGGCCTTGTTTTCAGTTCATTTTCTATAAATGTCCTTTTGTCATTGTATACAACATACGCAATTAGATAATTTTTATATAGAAAATTTTCAACGCACCTCTCAACCTTAATTTATTTTCCCCTTTCTAGGGCCTCAGACGACGGCTCGGCTCCCCAGTTTTTGCAAATTTTGCCTTTAATGGTAGCTCATTATCTTTTGCCGTGGTAATTTTTTGGTATCGATGCTTGCCCCCCCCCCGCTCCCCAATTTTTTGGTCTCGTCAGAGGCCCTTTTTACACAATGCAAACGTGCAGATGCATGGTAATTGAAACCATACTTGAGACTGGACTATCCAAGGACCCCGCTGAAAATCAGCTTGCTGAAAGGCAACCTTCCTTAGAAGAATCGAATATGAAATACGAAATACGAACAATGAAAACTAGCTGAATAGAATTGACTACAACCTGTCACACCCAATGAGTGTCTGGTGGACCATGTTTATATGATATCAGCGCTGCCCCTTTATATTTGCAATATGCGCTAATTAGTTGAATTTTAGTAAGAATTTGTTTTTTGAGCAGGATCGGGCAAAATAGTTGTATTTGATTCCTTATCGATTTTTGCTACGACGTTTTCTAGTATACGTTGATGGTAAGATTTATTTGATAATTTAGAACTTAAGCATTTACTTACTTAGATAATTTAAATCAATAGTTGGGCTAACTTTGATGAATATAGTGATGAATAGATGATAATATTTTATGAATATATAATCATTTTTGCAGTTTTTACTTGCGTCTCCACTAAACTGTAATTACCCCCGGGGCTGAATAGCATTTTGATTTTGTTTTTAATTGATTTTTGATTATTTAAGTACGGTAGCCTTGTCAGTTCCGGAGAATTGCTTTTCAGGGGGGGGGGGGGGTCACGAATCCGTTTCCCCGCTCTATCTGTTTGGAGACCTATGCAATGTGACGTCATAAAATTTAAGCACATGTTTCCTTTGGCAATTAGCGAGAACGAGGCTGAAAATTATTCTTTACGAAAAGGACTGAAAACCTTGCGAAGAGGGAGGCAATCCAAGGACTTTTAAAGTTGATCAAACGTACTCAAAATGCCGAAGAATAAGGGTAAGATTTCACAGTTGTGATGTGCAAGCCTTTAGATGTACTATGAAACATAGATATTGGTATCAAAACTTCTTAAATCTCCCTAAAAAGCATACTTCAGAGCCAACTTAGCTGTGTCGTCGATTTATAGGCCTAAATATGCGCCATTGATTGAATCATCCAGAATAATTAACGCTGTCGAATTTTGTTGAATGAAGCTTAATAGCGCACATTTATATAGCTACAAGAACTTTTAATTCGCATTTGGACATCTGAAACAGAAATCATAGAATAGATGTAGATATCCTGAAATAGATAGGATTTTAAAGAATGGGTAGCTAATTTGGATCGACCAAGATTTTGTTTTTGACTCTATCTACATCCTTCGCGATTTTTCTTTCAAGGTTTTGTATTTTACATCCGAATACGATATTATCTTCTAAAAAATCTCACTGCCTTTACGTAAAAATTCAAAACAGGCAATGCTTGACCCTTTGATATATATACCTTCTCTTGCATCAAAACGTTTTTTCAATATGAAAAGAAAGTTGGATTTTCTCTTGTTATTCTGTGTCACATGATTATCTCATTATAAATTTTCACATGCACACCTGCTGCACACCAGGACAAGGGGTTGGGCAAGGCAGTGAAAATAGGGGCAAAACCATGAAAATAAGAGGATCTGACTTATTATCTGAGAGCAAGGTTGGCAATCATACATAGGAACCAGGGGGCACAGTGGGCACATGCCTCCCACTTTTGAAAAACTTGGGTAGGACACTTTTCAGAAAATTTGTGAGGCTGCCCCTCAAAACTTGTGCCCCCCTCTTTGATAATGCTTCCTACATCCATGTGGGAAATTCTCCATGTTTCTCCCTGATGTATGCAACCTATCTTTGTTCATTGTAGTTTTAACAATTCATCATGTCCTTTCTCTTCTTCAGGAAAGGGAGGAAAGAACAGAAGAAGAGGAAAGAATGAAAATGAAACTGAAAAGAGAGAATTGGTATTCAAAGAGGATGGTCAAGGTATTTAAAATTTCATCAACTACTCAACTGATGAACCACCAGTCAGCCTGAGGCCAGGAAGAATTGCTAGAGGGTTGGGCTACAGCCAAACCCCATGATGGACCTGTGACGGATACTAGAATTTGGAAGGGGGAGGGTGCTATTTCAATTTTCCATTCTTGTGCTAATACAAAAAGGTCTATAGAGGGTTCCTTGTGGCTTTTTTTAAAAAAGAAGGATACTAAACAACAAGCTCCCATACTAAACATTCTATTACTTCAGAGCCCATTACAGGCGAAAGTAGATTAGAAGGAGGTTGGACAGAAGAGGTATTATCAGATCAATACTCCCTTTGTAGTGTTGGTACTTCTTTTTTCTATTCAAGAGGCTCAAAATTCACATCCAAATAATTTGTGTTTGGGAGGTGGGCTAAGCCCCCTAGGCCCCTTTGATCTTGGACCTGCCACAAGTGCCTTTGTTGTACCAGTTCGATATTGCAATGAGGTGAATTTCATTCACTGTTAAGTGCTGCCTCCCTTGCTTTGTGTTTACTTTCTTATGTAGAATTGTATTTCATTAATTTCTTATGAAACGAACTAAAATGAAACAAGCATCGCTACAATCAAAAGCATTGGTATCACATGATTATTGACGTTGCAAATATCACATAAAATAAAATGATCATTTGCTTCATAATGACCACTGATATCCCAGTGATTCTTGGTGATGCAATTTCTACTAATATCATTATGATCACTCCATCACAATGATCATTGATATCACAATCATTCTTCACTTTGCAATGATGACAGAAATCATGAATTTTGTTAAAGCACTTTTGAAAGCTGCAAGACTTTTCTTGTTATCTGCCCCTTGTGTTCCATTTTTGCGATACTGTGGACAGTTTTACTGGCAATACAATCTGATCTGTTGTAGAATATGCACAGGTTTTGAAAATGCTTGGAAATGGAAGATTAGAGGCATTTTGTTTTGATGGAACAAAGAGACTTTGTCATATCAGAGGGAAATTAAGGAAAAAGGTGAAGTTATGACATTACAGTTGTTCTTGAATTTAGTAAGGGCGCTAATGCATAAAATCTACAATTGCCCAGTTTTGTAAGATCATCTGATGTTGACAAAAATCATGAGTATAATTATGAATATGGCAATGAAGACAATGACAATGACAATGATGACAATGACAATGATGACAATGACAGTGACAATGATGACAATGACAATGACGATGATGACAATGACGATGATGACAATGACAATGATGAAAATGACGATGATGACAATGACAATGACAATGATGACAATGACAATGACGATGATGACAATGACAATGATGACAATGACAATGACGATGATGAAAATGACAATGATGACAATGACAATGATGATGATGACGAATATGATGAGGATAAAAATAACAAATTGTTATATATATATATATATTGCTTATTTTTTTATCTACTTCTGACTTGCAATTTGCTGTTTTTAGGTATGGATAAACACTGGTGATATCATTCTGCTTGGATTACGAGACTATCAAGTAAGTAAAATAACTGCCAAGCAAATCAGGTTGATGTAGGATACTTTGCTCTGTGACACGCCTCTAATAGAGAGCCCCCATTGTCAGCAGTGTTAAAGGTTGGATTTCCACAGAGATCCTGCAAATATGCTGGATGGGTGTGCTTCATCATCTGCTGTTGACAAGTTGGAAAATTTGGAGACAAAATAACCCTAAATTGTCCTCATTTTTTTCAAGACTTATTTTTCATGCTTGTTGAGGGGGGCCCTCCTCTTGTCTGATTTCTAAAGCCCTTTTTCATATGATAATTCTTGTCAATTGTTTAGTGCAAAATATGAAGTTGCAACAAAGGCAATCATTATCTGTGTTTAAGTAGTTTTACAGACGACCCTAGCAAGCACATCATTCACCCCTTCCCAACTGAGTTCTCAGTTCATTGTTTATGTTTATAGAGGTTTGCTCCAGGTTTTCATGAAATTTCGAATTGTTAGGCTATTGCTGCAGTGTTATCAACCTGCCTCATTCCTTATGTAGATTCTAAATTTTTCATTTTGCATGGAGCATTTACTGTATTTTGTCTAGCATTGTGTTTTTATTATAGGATGCAAAAGCTGATGTCATACTTAAATACACATCTGATGAAGCACGTAATTTGAAAACCTATGGTGAATTGCCAGAAAATGGTAAGCAACATTTGGGTCGTTACATTCACTATGTGCATTAGCCTTTAGAGGTGCAGAGGTGTTTGGTTAAAATGATAAGAAAGTTTTCTGCAGTGTCCCACCCGTCATGCCCCATCCCATCTCATCCCATCCCATCCCATCCCATCCCATCCCATCCCATCCCATCCCATCCCGTCTCATCCAGTTCCAAGCAGCCGCTTGTGTTTGTAAGTGGTCGAAAAGTAGAAATGGACAATTACAAACTGAACTAGAACAAGCAAGTCAGAAACAAACTTGTCATGCGCTAAGGCATTCTACTCGCTTTTCCAATTTTCCAGAACATATTATTCCATGCACATGTAAATGAGGCCTCATTTAACAATATAATTTATTAAAGCAGCACTAAGAAATATTACTGTTTACCGGTCTGCTAAAAATAGTGCTCAATGCCATCAGTTGTCTGAAGATCGCATCAAGCGTGGAACTTTAAGTAACAACTTTAACCGTCGTGTTCTGTTATTAAGTTTAAAAGCACACTTTATATTACTTTGATTAAATCGGTCTTTATTTTCTTGCTCATCGCAGTTAAAGTCAACGAAGGAGCTGCTGCGGATGATGCAACCGAAGGAATTGAATTCGAATATGGCGACGAATCAGATGAAGACGATAACATTGACAATGTAAGTTGCCAAAGACCTCATTCTAACCTATGATGTATTGCTTCAGTCCTATTGGATTGTTTGAAATTTGAATATGGCCTAAGCGATATTAATTCCTCATTAAAGATTGCCAAAATAATAAAATATATCTATCGATTATTCTTACAAAAAATAAGGTCCTTTACCCGGATCATTAGTTTCCTTTTTTGTATTCATTCATAGCGTTCTATTTCATGTTATCATGGATTTGATATTTTTAATTATTCCTTCCAGTTGTCGGTGTAATAATGTTACTTTATCATCAAATAGGCTAGTCTCGTTCGCTCTTTTTGCCCGAGATTTGGGACGAATATTTCCACTAATTGTTACATGAAAATCTGTACAAGTTACCTACCTATACCTTAAATAATTTGATTCCCATTGCAAAAAGAGAAATAAAAATGGGTACACGGAACACCCCTTCCCAACTTAAGCACCATGAATGTCGTTATGATTGCATCCGCTTTAATAGTAGTCAACTATATTTAACTACGCCTGTAAAAACACTTTCATAGTTTATTATTATTTAAACATTTAAATTAGAAGCTATTGAATAAATTTTTATACGTTTATACTTATACTGTATGTTCTATCACTTTTTGATTTGGTGTGATGTATTTTCAGATATAATTTGGACATTGAGAAGTATTGTCATTGGGAATGTTAAGCAGCAGATGTGATACACAACGCAAGTAAAAGAATCTTGAACGTTTAAAATGTTGATAATATTTATCCTCTTTAAACACTATTAGGATTTTCTCTTGAATTCTTTATTTAAATTCATTGACATGCTTGTATTCTTCGAAGTATATGTATAGTCTTTCAGGCATATATGCAGCAGTTATCTACATTAAAAGGCCTTAAATGCAGCATTTTCTGTTCCATTGACACCCCATACAAATGATAAGCAGAGAAGTGTTTCTGTAGCTGGCAACTGTCACGAAGACTGCTGGAATACCACCTCCATACCACGTATTTCTTCGGTTCCTTATAAAGGAAAGTTGACAAAGTTTGACCTTAGAGGTCAGACAATTTTGAACCGCTTTTCGCACTCTACCAACAAACACACCTTGCTGTAGATAACGGAGTTTAGCAAATTAATCTAGACAAGGTTCCCATTTATCCTCCTTAAGCATGTGCCATTTAAAAGGATGTTATGATTTAAAGGTCATAGGTGAAGAGTAAAGTTCATAGGTTAGATATTAACGGTCATTATCAGCTGCTTAACAGCAATAAGCCCTAATACACCTTCACCTTAAATGACGTCCATCCTTCTAAAATATGACAACTTATGCCTAGATTGCTGTCTTAACGATTACGGTTTTTGAACTATATATTGGTATTCAGAGAAATTTCATCAAATATAACATGCCGTAAATATAGATCACTATCCTCTCATTAAAGCGTTGACATAATTGTGTCTGGTGGCAAGAAATATGATTTGTTCGTTTGTCTAACATAGGGGAATTTAGCTGTAACCTCTTAAATTAATTGCAAGAAAACATCTGTCGTATTTGACTTGCTTCAATGAATTTGTAGAAGTGTTTTCTCAGCATGTTGATGGGAATAGCAGAGCTATTCTTTCATTTTACAATCTTTGGATATAGTTTAACTTTGAGCTCAGTAGAGGAAATTTTAAGGGTTGGGAATTCAAGTAATACTGAAATTTTTCCGCTCTGCAGAATGTTCGAACGCTCATAAATCAACTGTAAACATCTTTACAAGTGCGCTACACTAAATTTTAATCACAATTTAGGTTCCTAAATTTTTGATCAGCTTAATATTCACTATTGTATCCTTCAAGTTTGGATGTGAACAGAGGTCTCAAATTCGGGGGTTGGGGGGTTGGGGGTGGCTCGCCCTCCCAACTTTGAAAATATCGTCTTCTTGCAGGGCAGGCTTTAGCTATAAAATGGGCAATTTTTTACAATTTTGAGATGGCAAAGAGGGTTGTTTCAGGGAAAGAGTTACTTTTGCAGGGCAAAAGTGCCATCACCCTCCCAACACAGAGCATGAAGTGATGCCCTGAGTGTGTATTCTCTACTTAGGAATAAACGATTCTTTAACTTTGCAGTCAGATTGCCACGAAGCTTTCAAACTTAGAACAAAGTTAAGCATCTTTGAGGCTGAAGAAAGTTAAGTAACAGTAGATTTAAGTAACATGACGGTTGATCTCTGAATCAAGCTGCTAATTGTAAATGTCGTCAAGAAAAGTGCTTTACAGTTTTTATCTGAGGATGGGTAAATCTTCAAGTTTTTGAGAGTTTTCTGGCAAATCGAACGTGTGTTTTTATAAAGCTTGCTCTTATAAAAAAGATTGTTTTACGAGACTCAGCCTCACTTCATTGTCAAGTTAAAAAATGCCTCAAAATCATAAATATCTTTATAAAATCAGAAATCTTTATTCGTACTATGTCAAGTTTTTGTATCGATTATTTTTCGGGGCGCAGTATGCGAGAATCTAGGAATAATGCTCCTATACCCCGCCCATAGCTCTGCAACTGGAAAACGAGAGTAGGAAACGGGATAAAGGAAGACTTCTGTATGTAAAATATATCTTTGCACCTCCCCCCCCCCTCCTATCCAATGCCCGTCCCCCAGAGAAGTAAGTCACGAGATGCCAATTCACACAAGCCGCGTTGGCAACTTGATTCATAACAGCGCATGCTCATAATCTTCAATTCAACTCATTTCGCTTCTCACAACTAAAACAATCGGCCTAGCCACGACACGAAAATCGCTTCGTAGATGGGATGGCTGCAAGATTCCTCAGAATAAATCCGTTATCTTCAAGAATGAGCATGAGGAAGAAAGAAAAATGCGTCCTTTGTATGGTATTTTTAGTTTTTATGACAATTTGCATCGGTGCGTTGTTTTTTATGCCAGACCTCCGCGATAATTACTTGTCAAATTATGTCGTTGTGTGGAGTCCACCAACACTTTCAACTGCAACAAATCTCGAGCATCAGCAAGTAGCCAAAGAAGTACCGGAACAGTTACCAGCACCATCTGAAGCTGCAGGTAAAACAGTCAATTTTATCTTCATGCAAAATATCTTGAGTAGGGGTCATCGACAAAAAGTTGTCGTTAAAGTTAACAAACTTGAGCCGGGGGTTTCGCTGTGCCCGAATCCGTTTAAATTTGCACCTTTGCATGTATGATATTTACTCTCTTGAAAGTGTCGCTATAGCAAACTATAGTATACCTACGGAATGAAATAAAGACAAAGTAAGACAATTTAAGGGAATTCTTTTCAGGAGAATTTCTTGAAGAGGAACTCTCTCAGTAGCTAGGCTTGAAAAAGGTGTTGCCTTCCATAATATTTCCTTGGCTGCTGATTGGGGCAATGAGGCTACTGATGCCCCAATTCCGTTGACTGGGACAAAAGTAAATTCGCAAGGTACTAAGAATCTGCAATGAGGGGGTTCTTATAGAAGCCCCCTCAGGGAAGTCAAAATAATTTGACAAGCCCTTTTTGAAAGTTAGGTTTTACCAGTTCAATTTCAAATTGAAAGCAAACTTCTTTAGAAATGGCCCAATAAGAGTTGATAAAAGTCCCCTGGCCTCTTGTTCCCCCTAGCTTTCCACAATTAAGTTGATTAAAGAAAACCTTGTATATATTTGATCTAGTTTTATTCATTTTACAGAATAGTGCTCTTCTCCTGTGAAAGTTTCTCAATTTTCCTGTTGAAATTCTCAACAATATTTGGCAAATACAACATAGAAAATTGTCACAAAATTTCCATTCGACAAAATATTTTTCTGCATTCTTTTTGTACTAAACATGGCATGTTTTAGAACTATATCTGCCTAGACGTATAATCTTACAAATCTTCTAGATTTGTTGAATGATAACTGGTGTAATTTGTCAAAGTACTTGTTGGTACCAGGTTATTTGCTGATTTTGGTGCTTGGCTGTGAAGCTGCTGTTAAGTTTTAGTTTACATTTTGTGATAGATATGTCGTGTAAACAGTGTTTGTGGATTACTTTAATGCAACCACCAGTAATGCTTATCCACCAACAGGTGGACAAAGCACAGTTTGATAAATTTTAATATGGTGTTTAAAATGCAGTAAATGTTTACTTTGAACAAGCACAAACCATAAACCTTCAAGAGCGGAGTATGTTTTGTACATATCTAACAAGTTGTCCAAACAAACGACTAACTTCTCTCAATGGTGTAAAATCGGGGGGTGTAGCAGGCATGTGCCCTCCCACTTTTTTCCGGCCATTTTTCGTTGACTAGAGCCCTGTTTATCTTAAAAAGTGACTTGTTTTATTCTTTAATTTGCCCTTTTCATTATAAAAAAGTCATTACAAAATGCCTCCATTTCATTGGGAATGTGTGAAAATGCATTTTAATTGCAAAATGCTCCTTTTTTATTGTTAAAAATGCCCCTATAGTTAAATACATTCCCCCTTTTTGCTGTGCTCCCTACTTTTCAAAACATCCTAATCTTTTGCTTTCTCTACACCATAAATGTCAAGATATTTCAAGATTAACTTTTTAAATAGCTTTTTTTGCACTTGTTGAAGTACTTTAAAAACCTCCTTGTATAAGTATGAATTTAAATGGCTTATAAATCCAATATTTTTATCTCTAGGGAGCCAAAATTTAACTGCTATGATGAGCTTACTACCTAATATCACAGCTTACCATCCCTGGAAGCGGAAATAGGGATGAATGTGGTAATTGCTAGCTATGAATGGTCTTTCCTTGTCAAAAGAACAAAATGAATGAGGTCAAAAATTGTTACTGTTTGACATTGATAAAGAGCTTTAAGGTCAAGGAACTCTGTGGATGGAATATGTAATGTACAAGCAAGAAGCCATTGGTTTAGGGTTACTGTTGGCAAAATGGAAGCTAAATGAAAGTGGCCATATCAATAAATGTCCGTAAATCTTTATAGCCAAAAGCACTAAGTTTACATGGTTCTATTGGGTTCTGAAAAGTCATCGCAGCATCAGTTCTGGCACAAAACTACAAGTCGCGCCTGTAATAATTTCACATTGGCTGTATCATTGCACAACACAATTTTTTACCAAGGGACCTTGGGCTGTGTCACTCAGCTTCATTGTGATAGGCAAACCCTAAGTCTTTATGACATCACAGAAGTGACACCCAACTTGGTAGACTGTAGCTGGTTTTGTTTCATGGGAACATAAAGTGTTCAAGACAAGGCATCATCCAAATGCTACCATATCTGCAATTTTATTTTTCATTTTATGACAATCTATTGATGCTGATGTCAACAAATTTATGCTGATGTTTTTCAGGTGCAGCAGATGTTCCCCTAGAAGACGCAAGCACTGATCCACCAATCAAAACACGTGATCATCATGCTGAAATTGTGAAGAAAATACAGGAGGATAAGAAAAAATTCATTGAAAAACGAAAAGCTGAAAAGGAAGCACAGCAAAAGAAAATGAAAGATGACTTACTCAAAGGTGCTCCACATCATGATGATGTGCCGTTGAAACCTGGTGGTGGTGAACCGGAAGATCTTGAAAGTATCAAAAGAAGAAATTTCATCAAACAAGTAAGGACTAAAATAAGTAATAATTATCAGTGTTATTTTTGGCATTTTTTCAAAGCACTTTTTGATTCTGAGTTAGTCATTTTGAAACAACCAGTTGTATCATCATTTCCTCCTATGTTAAGTCTCTGTTGTTTATCCAAATGAGTTTGATTTTAACAAATGAGCTGTTATAAGGCTCTGCCTATGATGATGACATTGCATGGTGCAGAGCTGCATCCCTAAGCAAAACGTCCAATGGTTTGATTGCACAGCATGGCTGAGAGATGACCTCGGGAGTGACTTGTTGCTTTTTGCCTAGGGGCAGTGCATGATAACTGTTGAAAATCTAAGGACCTGTTTATATGGAAGAGGGATGGTCCTTCTCAGAGCACTTGCTCTCTCTGCAAAGCTGAAGTTTCATCGTATTTACATGAGGAGGGCTGGCCATCTGTCACATGATTTCAGCTTTTGCAGGGTCAAAAAATGTCAAATTGTTTCTAGGCCAAAGTTGCATTTATTTGTCTCTTATCAATGGTTCCCAACAAGACAAAAAGATTTTACTTTCAAGTCTTTTTCTTCGTGAACATGTCATTTTAACTATATACTATCTATCTTCTCATTAGATGATGAAAACTGCTTGGGATGGCTATGCCAAATACGCATTTGGACAAAATGAGCTGAAACCAATCAGCATGACTGGGCACTCAGCTGGTATTTTTGGTGGAGGTGGAGCAATGGGGGCCTCAATCATTGATGCATTGGACACCCTTTACATCATGGGGTTGACTGAGGAGTATAAAAAAGGAAGAGAATGGGTTGCACTCAGCTTAGAGTTCAATGCAGTGAGTTTTCAGAAGCTTTTGGGTTAAAATGAGAATGCATATATAATCTAAACAATGATTAATTTCATTGTCTACCAATCCTTCAGTCTTCTCATCTTTTTTCTTATATCTGATTATTTTGATAATATTTAACTCTATTTTTTACAAATTAAACTCTAATATCTCTTTCAGTTTCAAACTACATTAGCATTGCCACCGAGAGGGAAGGGCAGAGGGGGCAGTTTGCCTCAGGGCCTCAGGGTCCAAGGGACCTCATCAACTAACATCAAAACTTTTATTTATAGCCTCTTTAGATGTATTCAAGGAACCTCCTAAAAGGAGCAGTCTACAAGGTTCTAAGAGTGCCTCCAGATTCAGTTCCTTCAGATTCCCTTGCTTTCTGCCCTTCTGCTCACTTCAATCACAGACATAAGGGGCCTCATTTTGCCTCTGGGCCTCGAAAACCTCGGCCTTTGGGCCCTGTGCATTAGACTACTAAGCCTCAATTTTTGACCTTGGTAACATTTTTAAAATATAGAATGAACTGAAGAGAGGTTCTCAGACTTGAATAAACACACAAACCTTGTTCTGGCATCATGTCATCGATGCTTTGTTACTTAAAAAGAAATATTTGGTGTTTGCATCTTGCTGCACTAATTTTGAAGATGTGTTGTGAATTAGCATGAATCTATGATCAGTTGAGAGATGAGCATGTTTTAATTTTTTAATCGGAATTTTCTTTTATCATATTTTTAGGGAGGATATGTTTCAGTGTTTGAAATCGTCATCAGATTCCTTGGTGGACTCCTCAGTATGTATGCGTTCACGCATGACGAGGTATATCACATTTCATTCAAACACATTAACACGTTTATTGGGTGTATCCACAATAATTGTGGCTCTTCAACTCGAATAAAAATGCTTGTTACAATCTGTAAAAGGAATAGGTTACAATTAAATTAAACAAAAATGAACAAACTGTTATCAATATTGTCAAAATTGATTAAGGGCTAATTCCGCTTTCAGTTTTGTGCAGAATGAGGTCAACAATCTCTGTTCTCTAGTTTCTGTATGGAGTTTGTTAAATGATTTGCTTGCAGTGTTTTGAAAGGTGTCCCTGACCATTGAAACGCTTCAGTTCCTTACGACGAAGGGTACGTCGAGACATTTTTATTTCAAATTCGGTTAATGGATAGCCAATTCCTTTGTGCATCGCCTTGACATTCTTGTTCCCATCTCCTTTCTAGTTTTTTGTAACTGAGTGAAGTTATCAATGTTTCTTTGCGAACTGCCCTGTAAAAAGCCACGGTACAAGCTTTAAATTGCAATTCAAATATATTTAGATTGACTAATCTGAGTGCAGATCATTGTTAACAACCACGACTGTTAACCTTGATTTTTAACCAATTTTTCCGTCTCTCTTCAGGTGTATAAAGTGAAGGCAAAAGATCTTGGAGACAAACTTCTTCCGGCATTTAATACACCATCTGGTATTCCGTGGGGATTGCTTAATCTTCAAAGGTTTGCTTGCATAATGTACCCTATATACTAAATAACCCATCCATTTTGCCACACATTCGTGTATTACCATTATGAACCCAAAATCTTTACTGCCAAAGGTATGATACCTAAAGACAAGGCTCTAGAAATATTTCAGATTTCGTAATCCAATCAAAATTGATGAAAAGAATCGAATATATTGAATTTTATGAAAGATCTTCCTGTGTAAAAAACATTATGTTCTTGATTGAGAGGCTGGTCTGGCTAAAAAAAGTCTTTTTCAAGGTTCAAACCGTCTTTTTCAAGGTTCAAACCGCTCTCAATCAGCGTTTCTAATGCTTAATATTTGAAAATGTTTGTTGCTTGCTTTTTAGTCAAAATTTGTTTCCATTGCAGTATTTTTAATTACCATAATCTGTTAACGATTTTCTTATTTCAACGAGACCTTTTTGACGAAATATTTTCCCGTCGATAGCAGTTTGTGAAGTACAAGTAAGCCAAGTCAGTTTATGGGGGAAAATATGTAAAAAGGTTTATTATTGTAGTGTGTTGAATACCTTAAATAATATGCTGAAATTTTGATTTTAGTGGAGGTGGTATGAATTATGGCTGGGCATCAGGTGGGCAGTCAATTTTGGCAGAATTCGGCACTCTGCATTTGGAGTTTACCTACCTTTCCCGTATCACTGGAGACCCTGTGTATGCCACCAAGGTAGGTTTTATGTAGTTTTCTGCAGTACAACTTTTGAACTACCCCAACCTATAGACCAGCAGGAAACATAAGATACAATTACTGTCTCTTATTGCACAGTTCTATAACTGTTTTACGATATAATCAAAATTAGTTGTTACATTTTCCAACTAGTGGCCTATGAGTCAAAGCTCATAGGCCTAGGGCAGAGGTTAAAGGAGGGGGTCATCATAGAAACTCTACAGCAGTTTTATTTTTTTATAAAGTGCAAAATAACCAAAAACAGACCATATTGCACAACAGCACAACATTCGATAGATAAATTGTTTTAAGATGGCAGTCAAACGAAGCGGGAAACCGAATAAGTGTTTCTTTTATTGGATCAGATTAAACTAGATTAGATTACATTACATTAGATCACATTACATCACATTAAATTAAATTACACTACAATACATTACATTAAATTACATTACAATACAATACATTACGTTGCATTACATTAGATTACATTGCATTACATTAGATGGAAACAGATTCCAAAAGTCCTAAGTGAAATTTGTTTTTGCAGGTAAATCGTATCAGAGAAGTTATGCGCTCTTCAGACAAACCAAATGGTTTATACCCAAACTATATGGATCCAAGGTCAGGAACATGGGGGCAACGTGAGTTTTTTTATTCCTTATGTAAATGGTAATCCGTTAAATCTTTGTTTCTGGATTACCACAAGCCAGATTTTTGTGCCGGTGCACTTTAAGTATACTTTCAGTACACAGAAAAACCTTTGGAGAATATAAACCAAGCCCTATTGCGTTAATTGAGTATGCTAAAAGTAAAGGCCTTTAAACACTAGTTTCACTGTACTTTCAAGAAGTCAGTGGCGGCGCCAGCCTCTGCGAAGTTGGGTTGTAAGATGATGATTGGGACCGACCATGCCCTTCAGATTTGGGGAAACGCCCTTTTGAAGCCAATGATACTGTTTTAGAAAGATTAGAAAGGTCAAATCCTTTTTGCTTAGAAGACAGTATTTGACTAAGAAACGAAACTTAATAAGGGCCTATACCCCTACCCTAAATCTTTGACGAATCTATATAATCATATTTTCAAAAAAGTGGAGGTGGTTAATTACCCCTTCCTAAACACCTCCATGGTTCTGCCTCCGCAGGAAGTTACATCATTGCACTTAAGATGCGTTTCAGGTTGCATTTAAAACCCGATCTAGCGTTTTTGCAAATCGAATTATTTTTTAATTTTTAGAGCATGTTTCTCTTGGTGCACTTGGTGACAGTTTTTATGAGTATCTTCTTAAGTCATGGTTATTGTCAGGAAAGACCGATATGACAGCCAGAAAGATGTACGATGAAGCGATGAAGGTAATGTCATGTCTTTTTTTACCGTTATCGTGCGATCAAGCTTAGATACCCAGCTCTTCTTTCCTCATTCTTCGAGCTTCATTGCTTTGCAAAGACCTCCCTATATCCCTTTATTGATTACCTGTAGATTTATTTAATGTGTTAAACTTAAAGATAAATTGCTCATCTACATGCCTATATTTTAGTTTGAACTTTCTAGGCAATCGAACCAGCTTTGATCAAGAAATCAAACTCAGGACTGACATATATTGCAATTTACAATTATGGATCAACTGAGAATAAAATGGAACATTTGGTAAGTTTTTCTTGGGTTTTTGAAATAGCAGTATTGATAGCAGTTCAGTAATTTCAGGCGAGAAGCTATTTTCACATCTCCTTTGATAACGAGGGTAGTACAGAAAGGAGGGCATTGGTGAATACTCTCCTTTCAAAGGAAAAACATCAATTCATTTAACTCCTTTCTCTTTCTCTATCCTCCCCTTTGGCCCGTGCTCATTTCGTTATCTCTGCCTGAAAGTTGCTTTTCTAAGTCTCATCTCCCCTTTATTCCCGAATGACAGGCAATGGAAAAAAGTACAATAGTTTTACACACACATACACACACACTTATTTCAAAATTTAACAAAACACACATTATTAGGTCATAATTAACATATTTTTGACCATTTCACTATATTCACACAAATCACACACACACCATTTGTTTTAAATTTTATTTTGAAGTTTTTTATTTTTTTAATCATTATTTTTTTAATTAATTTTTTTTTTGGTTTTTTTTCAATGTTTTGAGTTTGTTCCTAAATCTCGCGTTTTTTTTTTAATTTTGTCCTTTTTCAAATCCATTTTCCAATTTTATATTTTGTGTAATCCTTTCACTAAAGCTATTTGATTCGTTTATTTCATGTTTGTTGAACTTCTTCTTGAGCTATCTCCATCTAAAAATTCCTCCTCCTTTCCGCTTTCTTTCTGTAATTTCTCGATGTTGGCGTTTTCAATATTGTAAAGACTTGCAAGTTTAGCAGAGACTAAGTCATCCAGAGCGTTGTCTTCGTATTCATTGCACTCATCTTCTGAACTGTAAACCCAGTTCAATTTATTAGGCGGTTTGTGTATAGTACAAGAACTCTTTGCAAGCTGCAGTGCTCGGTTAGCTGTGCTGTGTTGTTCGCAGTCCTCAGCTGTTTCACAAGCGATTTCTGTGCTCGAAAGTGTCTGGAGAAGTCTTTTGCTGGCCTGCAATAAAATGAAGTTTAAGCAACGCAAGAGCAAAGTTAACGCGTTTCTGTCGAAAGACGTTGAAGTTTCAGAAATAAATATCTGTTTTTTCGTCTCAATACTCGAAATGGTCTATGAACTTTTAGATAGAATCGACACTTGGAATGCAACATTTGTCAATAAAAAAAGTATGCAATAAAACTGATAAGGAATAAGCAAATGACTTGAACTTTAGATGAACGGGCAACTTTTGTCAAAGTTTCAAAAAAATCCGAGCGTAAAGGCAACTTACCCCAGCTTCGATTGCATCAAGAGAAAGCTCCGCCTTGCCTAATTTTTCCATTCCTGATGCAGTTTGATCCAAAACCTCATTAACATTCTTTCCAATCATGTCATTTGCTGCTTTCTCCATCTCAGCTTTCTTCCTCGCCTCATTTATCGGTCCCCATTTCTTCTGGTTCAACCGTTTTCTTGCCCGTCGCCCTAATTTATTTGCCCCAGTAGTGACAGCTCCTTTCTCAGCAGTTTCATTTGCATTTCTATCATCTGCTACCCAACCGTTATCCTTAGTTGCACTCGCTTCGGCTTCTTGGGTCAGGGTACCACTTTCATGGCCTAAATTAACAGTTGTCTGGTTCGTATTTTCACTTGTTGTAAACTTCAGAAGTTCTGCTTCAACGCAAGCTTTCTTTTGCATATCAACCTTGTCAATATATAAATGATCATTAATGTTTTGATTTATTTTCATGATTAACTTCTATATTTACTCTTCTAATTATTCATTTAATTATTTGTTTTCATTTATTTTCTCATTTATCCAATCATTGTTTTGTTCATTTATTCATTCATTCTTTTATTTGTTCCTATTTTACATCCATTCGATATCTAATTTTCTGGTTATTCCTTTATTTACTCACTTCTTGATTTTCTTCTTTATGTACTTATCTAATTATTTATTTGTTTAGGCATGGTAGCCTTTTAATCTTTGGTTTTTAGGGACCATGCTAAATGCATCTTTAGACCCTATCATAATTTTGTGCATGGGCTATAAACTGTATGCGATAAATTGTGCAAACCTTTTACGAATCATGCCAAATATTTTATGATGCAACTTTACTAGAGTAACTTACCTTTGTCTTAATATCTTCAAAGGAAACTTTCTTGGCATTTTGTTTTTCCATACTTTCCTTTACTTCCT
Organism: Catostylus mosaicus; assembly: GCA_964019065.1. Classification (NCBI taxonomy): domain Eukaryota; kingdom Metazoa; phylum Cnidaria; class Scyphozoa; order Rhizostomeae; family Catostylidae; genus Catostylus; species Catostylus mosaicus. The sequence continues at coordinate 6,712,802 of OZ025197.1, forward strand.
CCAAAAATCCATGCACATTTTTCTCAATCGCTTCAATGCTAGCTTTCTCTATCTGAGCTTGCTGTTCCGTCTCATAAAAGGTTTTCCGTCTCTGATCAGTTTGTTTTTTCCTCAACCTCCTTTTCTGTCTCTTTGTAAGAGCTGGTTTGTCATCGGTCGTTCCTTCCTCCTCGTGTACAGAAGTCGGATTTCTTTCTTTGCTAACAGCAGCTCCCTCCTCTTCGAGTGTGGCAGCCACCAACCGCTGGCTTACTGAAGCCTCGCTTGGTTGGGCATTATCCATTTGGAAAGTGGTAACTTTCCCGTTAGACATTATACTCACTCCTGTTTGGACCTCGACGGCTCTTTCGACATTGGCTGTTGTTGTCTCCCCCTCTTGCAGCATGGAATCGCCTTCTAATTCAGCAACGTCATCTTCTCTATCATCGCTTGCTACCCTTTTAGCTTTGCTTTCCCCTTCTTCTTTTACATCTTCTCCGAAACTTTTCCATTTCTGTTCCGTCCTCTTTCTTCTCATTCGTCGCTTTTGGGTTTTTGTAAGTGCAGGCTTGTCTTCGTCATCATTGGCTCTGACCGATGCCTCTTGTGCTGTGCTTGCTCCTTCTATAGACTCAGTCTTATTGTCCTTACCCCCATCTTTTTCATTTGTTGTCAATACTGCCTGGTGGGAAGCGTCACCATTGCTTCCTTCTGCCTCTCTGTCTTTGTATTCCCTCTGGCTCTCTTTCGCTTTCTCCACCGCAATTTTATTATCCCAGTCCTCCTTTTCCTTTTCCATCTGTGCTTTGCTTTCATTTTCATGGAGATCCTTCAATTTCTGCTCATTCCGCTTTTTCCTCATTCGCCGTTTTTGGGCTTTAGTAAGATGAGGCTGGTCTTCATTACCATCGACCCTGACTGTTGCCACTTGCACTCTCGCCATGTCAATCTTACCCCCGTCTTCAAAGTTGGCTGTAATTTCTGCCTGGTTTAAAGTGTCACTACTGCTGTCTTTTGCCTCTCTGTCTGTGTATTTCTTGTTGCTTTCCCCCGCTTTCTCCAACTTGATTTCCTTATCCCTGTCTTCTGATGCGGTTCCAGTCTGGCAGAGACTCTCATAACATTTATATATTGGCTCAACGTTGGTATGGTTCCCATTGCTGTTCTCTCGTCCCTTAGGCTGTACCTCAAGATCCCAGTCTTTAAGTGTCATCGCTGCCAGGCAAATACTACTCTTGGCCCTGAATTTTTTATCATAAGCATTGCCAGTTGCATCATCACATCCTTTTGACAGCCCTTCATTTATCTCTTCATCCCAGTCTTCTTGAAACGCGCTCATATCACCGCAGATGTCTTCAATCTCCCTGTCATAGTCATCACCAGCAGTTGCACCATTGCTGCCTTCCACTTTCTCACCGTTGACTTCATTGTCCCCATCTTCTACACTCTCTTTGCCCCTTTCTGTGATTTTATGTTCTTCTTTGGCTTGATCTTCTCCTGTCACCATGTCAATTTGATGATCACTTGCACCATCATTATCTTTTGCCAGAACTCCGACCTGAGTGCCATTTACAAGTTCACTTTTCTTTGCCGCCATCTCGACCATATCGCTAGCAACGCAATCGTTTTTTCGCGCTGCTGTTGCCATCTGATCGCTGATTGCAACGTCAATAACGGGATCCTCATTTCCTTTCTCTGCCATATCATCCTCGTCGCCAGTAGCACTGCCGTTTTCTTTAGCGGCAACCTCGACATGATCGCCAGAAGAAACATCAGTTTTCTCTACCAATACCTCAACCTGATCAATACCGGCAGCGAAATTTCCTTCCGCTGCCATCTCCGTCTGGTCGCCAGTGCTGGCATCATTGTCTTCTGCTTCCATTTCAATTAGATCGCCAACGGCATTAGCATGTTCTTGAACCGCCATCACAACTTCAACCCGACTACCGCTTTTTTCAACTCTTTCTTCAATCGGCATCCTTATCTGGTCGCCATTGCTGCTATCATCATCAACCTTGCTGCCGCTGGCGTTGCAACTTCCATTCTCGGCCGTTGGCATCGCCTCAACTCCGCAAGGGACACGATTATCCTCCTCGATTATTTGCCAGTGCGTGTCGGAACTTTCATTTTTGTCCATAACTTTCCACGTGTTCATCTCACTATCACTTCTATCTGCAATTCCATCGATTTCCTCTATTACCAATCGCTTTCCACGTCCTCCATTTCTTCCAGTTGGCTGTACCTTGTTCACTTCCGCTGTTCTGCTTTTTACATTCTTTTCATCTTTATCATCAGCCTTGCCTTGATAACTCGCATCAATTTTCTCCTCGCTACCAGCCTCGTTGCCATAGTACGTTCTCGTTGCCACCATGCAATATGCGGGTTCTTTGTTCTCTAGAATATAGCGCAATTTGCTCATCATGTTTAACAAGCTGCCACTTGATGTTTTGTTTATATCGAAGTCATAATTTCCAGTTTCTGTGTGACTTTCTTTTTCATCACTTGTTTCACCGTCATAATCATCACTATCAGCTGATCTTGCATCAGCCTCCAATTGATCATCAGCCTCCACTTGGTCATCAGTCTCAAGTTGGTGAACAGTCTCGATTTGGTTTGCAGTCTCTGTTTGATCATTTGCCTCCACTTGATTATCAGTCTTGATTTGGTTGACAGTTGTGATTTGACTAGCAGTCTCGATTTGCTCAGCAATCTCAACTTGGTCACCAGCCTTGATTTGATCAGCAATCTCGTTCCCATCATCAGCCTGGAGTTGGTCACCGCTTTCGTTAGAGTCACATGACATATTGATCCTTTCCTCACCACCATCCGCTTTGTTTGTTGTCGCTTTAGCTTCAAGGTTCTCGTCAGTCTTGTTTTCAGGGACCATCTCCTGCACATCTTCATTATCAATGGAATCTTCTTCACAATATTTCTTGTCAGCCCCGGTCTTATCTGTAGCCTCTTCTTCAATTTGATCATCCGATTCTTCATCATCGATTCTGGTCTTAAACATTATGGTTGAGCTGGTTCTTCTTCCTAGCCTTATGAATCGAGTCTCTACAATTTAAGCAAACAGAGCTTGTTTAGGACAAATCAGACTCATGTGCTTAGTGAAGATAGCTTGCTTTACATTTTATGGGTGTTTGTGTTGGATTTTTATTCTACGATTTTACCTGCCAGGTTTTCTTTCTAGTATCTGCATAAAGTAAGCCTTTTTTCAATCATCCCCCCCCCCCACTTTTAACCTCTTTCATTGGCAACATAAAGTTTCATTCAACTTGGCTCTTGTACTTCAAGTATTTGCAAACTTTTTATAGTAGTAACATCTCACACATATTTTGAATAGTATTACATGTATAAATGCTTTATAAAACAGCTTGTGCCCTTAATTTGTCATTAAGATCAAAATGATTTATTATCATTTTTATTATGTATCACTTTTTTCCTATATCCCTATTCATTATTATCTTTTGCTTCTTAAATTCTTGTTACTCTCGCAAGTTCTGATGTATGCATCATATGACATTTGAAATTCAAGAATCCTATTAGACTCCTATTTCATATCCTTTTACCGTAACCCTTTAAAACCATACTTCAGAACTATTTTTCCTCTATTTAGGGCAATAAATAACATCCACCCACCTGCCCTTTCTCTAATTTTCTCTTCAATTGGAATATCTTTGAATCGAACTCTCTTCTCATTGAAAACAAATCCATACTTCTCCTTCATAAATCGTCTGGCTATCTCTGGAATAACCTGTACTTCATACTGGCGAACTTCTTTTCTCAAATCCTCTCTTCTTATTTCCCTTTTCAACAAATCTTCTTCGAAATCTTGGATCCTTTTCTCATTTTCTATTGAGCCGGCGTGTTTTGGACGATTTTCTGGCGACCTGTATCCATCGTTCCACGTCGACCAGATTGCATCTTCTATGTTGATCCTATGCCACAAACAATCATCCCGATATTTCTGAAATCGTGCTCTGCATTCCTTATGTTCCATCAAAGACTTAAGCACTTCCTGGTCCTTTGCAAACAGCTTTTCAAGATGTGGTGTTTCCATTGAGTACAACCTCTTTTCCAAGAATTCGATGTCCTTCAGGCATATTTTTAACCTCCTTGTCAGCGACATTATGGTCCATTGCTGCAAATCTGCCACTGAAATTTTTTTAAATGGATGTTTAGATTTAGCAAGGGGCCACTGAAGATCAGTGCAACAGCTGATACACTGCCCGTCTAGTTTTATATTGTAAAGGAGGTTTAAATTAAAATGTTATCTGAACTTTGACGAAATGAATAATCCTTGAATGACATAAGATTTGATAAATTGAAATTTAGAAAAAAAGGAAATTGGAACAAAACAAAATGAAGTAGAAATGAAGTGAGATGAGGTTGAAACGAAATTAAATTAGAAGGAAATGAAATGAAATGAAGTCAGCATAAATTATGTGTATTTGAGTATAGTTGAAGAACAAGGAATTAAAGTGCTACTTACAATACACATCGAATGAATTTATACTCGCTTTTTCTGTATCTACTTTTTTATACAGCGAATATTTTACAGCAGCTATTTTCCTTTTGCTGTACCGCTCTTGGAGTTCTGGATTGCTCACTGCTTTTTTATGAAGTTTCATTGTCATCTCTTGTCTCCTTTTTTTCTCTTCAAGGATGTTGTTGCGAATAATCGCCCAACGCTTCCTTACCGGCACTTCTCCTGCAAGACTTTCGCCTTGCCCCATTTCTTTTGCATCAACAGACATCGTTGTATTGCAGATAGAGTCTATGGTAAAGTATGCTAGATACGCTCTAGCTAGCACGCATAAATCATCGCCTTATCCTCGAAACTTCGATAATTGCTCACCATTTCAAATTTCGAAGTAATGAAATCGCATGGTACGTGACGAATTGTCAAATGTGACGTCAGATTTTCAATTTCATGGCGTCAGTTTGAAGATTGGTTTTAATAAATCGTGGAGAGAAGGCTGCTGCGCAGATACCAATTCAAATCAAGGCTACGCAACGATTTCTAATTTGCATAACAACCCTCTAGCATTTGTTGCGTAACTTTTTTCAGTATCCACGTGATTTGGATGCATTGATTGCCATTTTTATCAGATATTTATTAGCAATTGTTTGGACATCGCTCCTGTACACAAACATTCTAGCAATTGCAGGGTTTCGATACTCAAACTCAAACTTATTAGACCTTTCAATACGGAAACTGCCCGGGAAGTTCATTTAATTCCAATTGCAGCCTAAGAAAGTATGTAACTATGTTTTGTTCCGACATCGCTCTCCATTCCGTGAAAGGGAGATTGTATTGAAATATTTCATTGCTAAACCGGTAAAAAGAGGCATTTTATACTCAGGAATTTTGTTGGAAGTGTCATGCTTTAACCCTTTCCCCCGGTAATAATACAGTTGTTTAGTAGCAACTAATGCTTTTGGTCACATTGCAAGGGGGCGATCTTGAAGCAACTTAGCCTCATAAATTCTGCGTTGCAGATAAATCAAGGTACTGACAGCATCTGTCCCCCATCTAAGAAAAAGCACATTCTCGCTGATAATCACAAGGCCAAATAGTCCCTCCAGGGATGAACCATTTGTTTCATACATAGAGCCACTATCTAAGTTGCAAAACCTTTTTAAGGCGCTTCCTGTCCACAAAAAATAAGATGTTTTAATGTTAAATCCTGCCCGAAAGCTATCCTTCGCTTCGCAATATATTAGAAACGAAGAAAATCATTTGCGAGCACGTTGCAACGATTACGTGAAACTGAAGGGAAAATCTGTTAATCACTTGAAACTATGAAAAAATCTGCTTCATTATTCAAAAGATTTTAGAATAAGTGTTGAGCTTTAGGAAAGCTTAACCCGTTCTTACGTAGCGCAAAATTTTAGGCCCTAAGATCTCTGAAAAACGAGCGAATAATCTGTAAATCGCTTAACTCCTTGAGGAAATAAGCTGTTTGAATACGTCAAAGTTTGAAGCATCTGTGAACTGGCCGGGATAATCTTCAAATTTGCGTGGAGAAACAGCAAAATGCAACTTTAGTCCTAAAAAGTTTTGAGAGCACGCCCACTCAGGTTTAGGGAACGCCCAACCAAGTTTTTGAATGTCAAGTTTTCTTGGCGATTTAATTTTCTTTTTCCCTCACAGCAAAATTTCTGAGTGTGGTCCTTCTCAGCCCTTATTTTTTTTGAACTGATGAGTTTTTCTCTGAATTCATAGGCTTGTTTTGCTGGCGGAATGTTTGCCCTTGGTGCAAAAGGTGCGCCCAAAGGAATGGAGGATCATTATCTGGAGCTTGGGAAGGAAGTGACAACGACCTGTCATGAATCATACGCAAGGACAGGTACCATGTTGTTTCACAATAAATCAAAAACAGAATAAAACTCAAACACTTTTTCTTCATCAGAACAACCTTCATAAGAAGCACCAGGCTGAGATTCGCTCAAACATTATCTCTCTCTGGTCTTGATATATCTCTCAGAATAATACTGCTCCCATAAGCATTCTTCTTGCAATTAGGGCCAGATAAGGGGTCCCATATAGAACAGAATGACATGGAGATTTTGCTGGCCAATCCTAGCCCAAGAAAGTGTGAGGAGCTCCCCCTCCATTCTGCTTCAAAAATATTCCAGATAACTTGTATATTTAAGCGGGTTTTCATTGCATGGTTATTATAGAAAGGAGGATTTGAACGATTCATTGAGGGCTAAACGCACTTTCTCTAGTCTTTGCTACATTCATAAAAGCACCCAGCTAGAAAACAGGGGGTTACTGCTGACTCCATGGATTATGGAGTAAGGATATTTTGTTTTCTTTTTTCGCAGATTGAATTTTTAAGTTGAGACTGGGCTACGTTTACACGAGCAAAAGTGGATCAGATCTAAACTTTTGGTGCGGATACGCCTTGCGTTTACACGAGATATCGCAGATTCGATCGAATTCTGATCCGCTAACAGACCTACTTCTGGATCTCTTTCAAAGCAGATTCAGGTTACATCCGATCCACTTTTGCAGGTATAAACGGCAGGGACGCCAGAGCATATTTTCGAGTGAGGAGGCTTTGAAGATTTGGCGCGGCCCTATTTGGGCGTGGTCACTCAAGTTTATGCTGGTGCTTCTTAGAAGTCGATAAAAAGGTCAAGACATGCCCAAGCTTTGCGATGGGGATGATGGCAAGAAGAACACAGGTCTAATAGGCATAGGTCACATTGCCCTTTTTGTAGTGCGATTAGAGAAATGCGGCTTCAACACAACATAGCGACAAAAAAGTGCGGGGCCTACAGCCCCCCGGCTCCGCTGTGCCTGAAACGTAGCCCTATTAAGGCACCCAGCTGACCGCAGTATGATCTACTTATGTGTGTGTTATGCATGTTTTCTTGTAGCAACAAAGATCGGACCAGAGGCATTCAGGTTCGAGGGACCCCATGAGGCAATTGGATTGCGAATGAACGAGAAGTATTACATCCTGAGGCCCGAAGTTATTGAGTCGTATTTCGTTCTCTGGAGAGTCACCAAGGATCCTAAGTACAGAGAATGGGGCTGGGAAGCTGCACAGGTTAGTAGGAGTTGCGCACAAAACTTGTTGCATTTTCTCCTCTCCGTAAAAACTTGGGAACATCGATACTATTGTGTGAGAACCGTTCGAATGAAATATCACACCACGCTTCACCATTTCCAAAACATCTAGTAAATAACTATTAACATTAACACAATAAGGGTCTGGGTCCAAGAGTCCCTACTTCACAACAGATACGAAAAGCAATGGTGGTCGGGGCTGTTGCAATTAACCCCTCCACCCCTGGTAAATATACAGCTGTGCAGTAACATTAAAGGCGTCTCCTCAGATTGAAAGGGGGGTCAAGAATAATTATTTATTGTGAGTTTTGGTTTTATTTTTATCAAGGAATGCATTGTAACTGCATTGAACTGCCTATTGACATATTATGTATAGTAAAATTATGTGATTTTTATAATGTATAATGAGACGACAATTATAGTTATAATATACATAACCTATTGATATCATAGAATTTATAAGTTATATATATATAATATATAATATATTAAATGAAGTTCATAAGATATAAGGACCTTTTTTAAGAGACCGTTAATATAAGGATCTATCTAGATTAGCCCTTTCACCCCAGTGATTATTCAGATGTACAGTAACATTCAAAGCGTGTGCTCAGATTTCAAGAGGGTATAGGAAGTGTTGTTGTTGGAGTGAGGTATCTTAACTAATGTTTAATAGCTTTAAAATCTAAGTCATTAGCCAAATGGTTCCTCCGTGGGTGGAAGTGTTAAATTGAAAAATTCTGGTCCTTGTATGCGAAGGGTTATGTCCGATTCTTATATCCAACTCGCATACAGAACGCAGGTATTTTTACGTATTTTTTTTTCTTTTTAGGCAATCCACAAACACTGCCATGTCGGTGCAGGTTATAGCGGTATACGTGACGTCACAGACCCGAACGTTAATCACGACGATGTTCAGCAGAGCTTCTTTTTAGCAGAGACATTAAAGTATCTTTATTTATTATTCTCTGATGACAGTCTAATCCCGCTTGACAAGTGGGTTTTTAATACGGAGGCGCATCCGTTGCCCGTATTAGGGAAGACATAAGTTGTATAGCGATTTTAGTATTTTGCACAAATCTTTATTGTTAGGGAGGAGATTTTAATGGTTACATTTGACGTCATGTGCAGTGATTTGTAATTAGAGGTCGCTGGTGTATACAGAAAGGAGTTTGATTCGAATGGTGTAAATTTTAGTACCACGTCAGGCAGGGCAATGCAAACATTAAACGGCGATGCACGATTATTTGTAATCAAAAAACATCATTACGGAAACCCAGGTAAATTGAACACCCCTTTCGATCCCAAACGCATAGTTAATGTAGCAAAAATGGGATGGGAATCGCCGAAGCAACTCCCGTTTCACTTCCATACAAAGCTATTAAAGTGCTTATCCATCGATAGCCTAACGAACAAAGGGCAGTCTGTGCTGCATTTCTAGCCCTCGTAGCTCCCTATAGCCCCTCTAGAAAACGCCAACATTTGATATTCTTCTATTACTTTTGACATGTAACTTTCAGTTTAAAAACTTGTATTCTTCAGCACTTTCTCACATCGAAAACGAGTGATGGCCTTACTTTACTCAGATCTCGATGGGGGGGGGAGCCCTCTCACCTTCTTTTTGATGTCACGCTCCTTGTCAACATCACCCGATTCTAAGAATTTAATAAAAGAACTCGCTTTCTTGGCAAGTTTTGAGGCTAGCAAAGTACCTTTCTACCGTTGTTGTGTTACTGTAATGTGAGGTTTAGCTCATTAAGTTCCAGGTAGGGAAAGTTTCTTCCAACTTGAAGCATTCCATAGCCGCTACTTCAGAGCGATACCTTTTAATCGATTAATAAATGAAAGAACCATCAATAGCAGCCTATTAAATGGATTCTAAATAAGAAAAAGATGAGAAGAAATTAATATCTATAGACAATGAAAAGAATTGTAATGGCCCAAAACGGAGGGAAACACGAAATCGCGTTCGTGGAAATTAATGTTGTGGGGAAGTTCTGACATAAAATTCGTTTATTTGATGTAGCTAAAGTTAAATAAAAAATCTTTGATATTTCGCAGCCATCTCGATGGTTTTAATGGAAATCTGTCTAGGGTCAACACGTTTAAAGATGAAAGAGTCCAATCTGTATCTCAGTTGGGTTCTTATACCATAGAAAAATCCTTTTCAGTATAATACACTCTCTGTCATTTAAGGTTTTGAGCTTTGCCTCTGAGAAATTTTCATTGCTAGAATAGAAGCGTTAATTACATATTTTCCAAGATTTTCCAAGATTCTCAAAGGCCTACTTTCTTTTTTCTCTGAGGGTTGACTCGGATGCATATAGCGTTTTATTTTTCGATGCATGAATCAGTGAACAGAGGTTAGTGCGACCTTGTGACCTTGAGACCTTGTGACCTTGTGACCTTTTGACCTAGGGTCACGTAGGTTGCGAAACGATAAACACGACTGCCTTTTTGATTCCGTGAATGCTTGACACGATGATAATTAAAAAGCTAAATACTAAAACGCTACAGAACAACAAGAAAGAGAGAGAGCAAAGACAACAAACATCCCAGCAATACAGAACTTTTTCAATGCTTTAAATTGAAGATCTATGTACTAATAGATGGTTAGAAACGCTTAAGATATTAGTTTTGCAAGGCATTTTACTAACAGCAAACCTTTCCTCACACTTGCCACCAATGCAATCAATGGATTAATCATCTCATTACATTTTAGAGCACATTTCACTTACTTTTTCGGACATAAATTCAAATTTAATAACATTAAAAATATTATCACCCACCCAATTAAGCAGTACTCAAAAAGCCTGGCATGGGTGTGACGTATTAGTTTGTGTTACATTCGCCTTCCTCACACGGGCCACCAGTGCCAATCTGTTTATCCGCCTACTTTAAGGCTTTGAATTTCGAGTTTAACAGTCTGTGATGCAGGCTACCTACTTTATGCATTGCTTGAGTTTCGCATGTCGACAGAGCGGAATCCACGTAAGAAAATGTTGAGGTACATACAATTTTTGAAACAAAATTCTGAAATTTTAGACGTGGAAAAGAGAATCCAAACTGTTACTCTTTTTCCAGGGGTATTAAAGGGAGTGACAGGGGTTTAAAGGCGCAGGGTTGCCCGCAGATTCCACTCTGTCTCATGTGATTACAATTCTGTTTGCAACATAAGGATAATAATAATAATTATACTTAATACAGGATAACTTTTGGCAATTTACTCAGGAGCTGGTGTCAGTCAAAGTCCTATTATCAGTTAACGGTTCATCGAAAAATTTCTGAAAGAACCTTTAGTAGAGTGTTTAAACATTATATTTTTTGTTTAGTTGGCTGCGCCGTTTTGATCATGTATAGATGACTTGTTGAGGGCTCGTCCTTGCACCTGCCACTTTTTAGCACGTTTCCATAGAAAGAAATACCAAATTGGATCGAAAGCCGTACCCAAGATGAAGAATATGGCTGCAGATATTTGCAGTTTCCCCTCTACAGAGTCGCAGCTGCCGATGAAATCAAAGGCGGGGCTAACGATTGTGACAGGCATGTTGGAAATCAAGAAACTGATGGTGATGCCAAGGAAGAGCTTCGTCAGATAATCCTCATGATGCTCCCGACTCTCTTTTGTGTGCCTGTTGCCTGGCATGTTTCTTGAACTCAGTGCGCCATGAACAGATTGGTTATGATCCTTGACTTTCCTGAATATGATACAATACATTACGCATAGTAACAGGTATGTGAGGAATCTTGAAACAGCCTCGATCCAGTTGCGGAATACTCGGGTACGTGTAGCTGCCATGACGATTCCAATAGTTACCCCTAGCACAGCCGAGACAGACAAGGCGATAGCGATAAGCTTCACCTGCAATCTTGATCTCTCTTTCTCCAACGAATATCTCACTGGTTCTGAAACAGCGCACAATTTGTTGTAGGCAATAGCTAGATTAAGAGTCAGATTGACGCTTGTTAGAACCCCGTACCAGCCATAAATCACGGCATCTAAGAGTACTGTATCCTTCTTGTGGAAAGTCAACAGACTTGTCATGGTTGCGCGAACGATCATGTAAAAAAACATGGAGAAATTTGAGACACCAAGCGCTGCGAAGAGCAAATCAGTCTTTCTTTTGACATTTCGTGTTTTGAATATATGAACTATCATTGCTAGATTCGTCAAGCCTGCAATACATTCTGTTGAGACGATGGATATCACACAAGAATGGTGCATAGCAGAATGAGAGTTGACTTTATCAATCTTCCTTCAGAGTAAGGTAATCTCTTTCCCAGCTTCCGACAAAACCGGTCACCCGAAGCCTACGCGTGGACCTTACTCAAAGGTACTACGGTTTTAGCAAGTTGAGCCTGCGAACAGGCTAGCTTCTGCAAATATGTTTGGCCTTATACCGTTTAGCGGTGTAGTATCATTTACCAACACCGTGGCTTAGTTTTCGCTCGATCTAAACTTCTGGCAACTTTTATTCTCCCAATAGCACGAGACCTTCCATCATTGATTATGGTGCTCCATCGTAATGAACCTAGTAGCTTCGATGTAGACTTTCTGTACTCGCTATTGACTTGTACGACTGGTTGAAGAAAGGCTCAATAGTGTGAAACATTCTTGATCAAAAAGGACAAATCTTCTAGTTGTTGGCAAAGTTCATTTAGCACCTCTTGCAGTGTTTGTGGCCTCAGGTAAAAAAGTTTCGCCGTTGTAATGAAGTGTCGCTTGACAGAAGGTCTCCTTTTTCTTAGCCTAGCAGCAAATTTTTCTAATGCTTCCCAACAAAGTGTTACTTATAACCTAGGAAATGTCATTCGGGTTGGTTCTGAATCTTCCTTGGCCGATTCTAATAGAGTTCTGTTTCTCTCAGCTCAAGTCGCTCTTTCTATTGCGTTAGCTTTGTAGTTTAAGTGCTTGAGAGTTAAAATCCGACGCATTTCCCCCCGGAGAGTGTTCTCTTTTCTGAAGCTTCTTTCTCTACCTCCTTCTCTACCCAATGCTTTTTAGAATTCAACGCCGCCGAGGTGTTTGGTATAAAATGTCACGAAACTACATCGATGAAAACAAAACATCTCTTCTTACCTAACTCGGCATTACCAGCTGCAGCTGGATTCGTGTTTTCCTTGTTAGGACATCAAGTAAATATGGACCAGATTCTTCTTTTTAGCAAGATCGTATATACTTTGAGAGTTCTTCACCCGCTTGGTTTTGTCGTTGCACAATAACTACGTCGCTTTCGGAAGTCACTAGCTTTCTATTCATACTGCTGGCCCGGTCTCCACACGCAGAGAAAACAGCTGCTCCAGAAATTCATTAGCATATTGAGCTGTTCTATTGCTTTTCATGACTGTAAGTCTCGATTTATTGTATGGAAACCACTGATAGTAGGGAAAGCCTTCGATGATCAGTCATCAGAAAGCCTAAATTTGGCCGCTTAAAATGTTTAGTAATTGTAAATGAAGTATTTTGAAATGTTAAAATACTTCGCAGGTGTGCTGGAAGGCCCCCATTGAATGATAAAAATTGTTCCCTCCCTTCCGCTGTGTCACTTTTAATTGCAATTTTCTGTAAATCAATAATCGCACATCATTGAATGCAATGAAGCAAAAAAACGTCAGGAAATGCGCACGGAAACTCGCTTTCTTGCGTCAGTAGTATTTGATAAAAAAGGCAAAGAAATGAATTCCAATTAATATATTTCTATATTCATATCGGAAATAACTATGGCACGGTCAAAAATATCACCAATTTCGGGTTTTGAAAACGTTTTTTTCTTCAAACATAGACATTTCTTCATCTTTACTGGTCGTATTTCCAATCCGCTCGAGACATCAGTTGGCATTAGGGCCGAGTTGAGCTTCATGGTCTATCAGGATGACTTCGCTTTTTGCCTTCGCTTTACATCCCAGTTGTAAACTCTTGCCATATCTAAATTTTGTCAAGTGCATAACAAAAAACAGGGACAGAGCTTAAAAAGTTCTCCAAAGTTAAGATATTGCAACAGTGGGGCATGGCTTTTGGGCAAAAAGTGCGTGGCATATTTGCCTCTTCCGTTATAAGCATTTGCACAGCATTGGAGCATTTATTTCCTTTATAATAAACTCCCTATGCAATAAATTTACTTTAAAATAAACCTATTTTCAACGGGAGTATTGACAACACGGTTGGCCCAAAGCAACGAGACGCTCCTTTGGCCATCTCAGCGACGCGATGTCGTCGATCAACAGGCCGAAGGACGCTGCCCTGCACCACTCAACATTGTCATCAACAAATCTAAGCAACAACAAAACATAACGCTACTATAACCACTTATAACCTACAAATTTGCACGGCCAAAACTCTTTGAAATTCGTTGTCAAGGAAATCATTGATGGTGTTTGCTAGCTAAATGTTCAAGTATCCCCTATTCATGGCCACTTCATGCCTGGCTGAAAAGGATACTGACTTCAGTAGTTGTGATTTGATCTCTCAAGAAGTTTATGTCTTTTTCTACTTCGCTAAGATTACCTTTCGCCGTTTCAATATTTCTTGTTAATAATGCCTCCGCTTCATCAATGTCATATTCCAGCATGACATTAGCCTAACAAAGATTGAAAAATAAACGATTTAAGTAAAGAAGTGATCTGATAAGTGTCATAAGATAATGTGCTTTTGAGTATGATACAGTTGCGCAACTATAAAATTATTCAATTTAAAAATTGAGTGAAAAAAAATTGGCTTTTGAAAATTTTTGTCATGATTTATCGCTTAAAGCCTTCAGTTTATCAAATTTTATAAGAAACCAGCTTTATAAAAACAGTTTCAGAGAGATCTGCCTTAGACCCATTACAAGAAACAAAATATATCTTTAAATGTAATGAAATTTATTGTTAACTAGTCTGCTAAAAATAGTGCTCGATGCCAAAGAAGCAGAGCTATACTAAGTCAGTCTGAAGATCGCATCAAGCGTGAAACTTTAAGTAACAACATCAATCGTTGTGTCCTGTTATTAAGTTTATCTTTATATGTATATATTTTTAAGCAGTTTAAATAACATACCCCAAGCCACAGACATACAGTTTTAGTTGGTGGAATGGATGCGTTCACGTAAAGCTGGTCAGACAAGAGATATTGCATTTTCACTGGATCAGATGATTCCTGAAAAACAAAATATTTTAACAAAAAGGTTATACAGTGGAAAACCTATTGGTCTGACCTCCTGACGATGAAGGGTGCAGGGGCATGGCCCCATTCTTTGTAGTTCAGAAAAGAAGGTCATCAGGTGATGCTGTCATCAATTTTTACCAACAAAATTTACCCCCCCTAGATTTAATACAGCATGACATAAAACTAAACTGGCAACGAGATTGACTATAGTGAAATGAGGGAATTTCTTAAAGGGGGGTTCTCTCAATAGTTATGCTTATCAAGGAAGGAACATTCCCTAATTTTAGACTTGCTTCTGGGCATAATTTGTCTCAACAGTTTTAATACTTCACATTTTATATCAATGCCATCATATCACAAAATCTCTTCAGCATCAAAAGAATTGAATTTGGTTGAGCATCTAATTGATGATGAAAGGTGTGTCTAATTTGATTATTGTCTGACCTTTTACACACTGATGAGTGACAGATTTAGAAGTAATTGGTTGGATAACAATATCAACTCACATCTTTTGATTTTAGAAATTCAATTGCATCTAGTGTTGTTCTAATCTCAGGAATTTGCATTTTTAATCTACAAAATGAGAAAATAATCTGGTTATCAGAACAAGAAACTACATGTTTCAACTTGCATAAAAAACTCTATGTATCATTTCACATCTACTAGACAGGGCCTCTGACCACAGGAAGGCCAGGGGGCTAGGAACCTGCCACTTATAGTTGGAATTGATTGAGAACATCTTTGGCAATCTTGAGACTTGAAGTGTACACATTTAAATGAAAAGGAGATGTTTACATTAGTTGTGAAAAGTAGCTCATCATGCTGTGACATGGTAAATTTCATGCATTGAAGTCTGCACCCCCCCCCCACTTTTAAAGTCTTGTTGGGGGCCCTGCTAGATACAAGATAATGACAGGGTGACACACCAGATTGGAACTTATGGTCGGTATTTGATCAGGGTAAAAACTGTTTTAATCTTCCTTCAAGCCGGAGGAAATGGGCAGAAGCTCAAAACATTTTTTGCCTGCCTGCTTTTTGCTGCTTGCAAAGCCTTTTGCTTCAATAGTTAGCTGGAAATAACATACCTGAGTCGTTTTTGGATAAGATTCACTTCCATAAATTTGTATTTTTGGTATTGCTCATCAAGTTTAGCCAGGACTGCCTCTGCGCCACTGGCTTCTTGAGTTTTCATATGTTCATCTACATCGTCCTAAAATATTTGAACGTTTATTCCAGTATAACTTGGAAATTTATCCATATTTTCTCTTTGCAATTGATTATAAATAGGGCGACTTGATAGATAAGGTTTTTAGGTAATTGCGACAATACAAACATAATAAAGTAATAAAGAGTATAACAAAGACAGACAATAACACAATTTTGCTCCGCGTTAGTCAAATCTGTGATCAGTCTAGTTACAAATTAGTGAAGGTGTGGTACAAGGCTAGCCTAATAGCCCTAGCAGCGCATGTCTCACGTTTTGTTGTGCAAAGATTTGACTCCGCAGTAGGATAAATGCGTGTTAATTTCAAATATCTAAATTAAGTTAGCAGCGATAGGGTAATACATACCAAGAATACTGCCTCGGGGATGCCTCTATGCTTCTTTTTGCTTGGCTCTGAAACAGCTCCTTGTGAATTTTTGTCCGCCATTTCTGATATTATAGATGAGGCTGTTGTGCCTAATCGAGGTCATGGTCACACTTCGCTCTGGTGAAACTCAGCCGGGGGCAATATTTCTGTATGAGGTATAAATTGACCTCCAATGTTCGTTTAGAATGAAAGTAAAAGCTACTTATGGTTACACATCTCTGAAAAAAATGTTTATTCACACTCGCAAGAATTTTGAATTGGACATAATTTGTTTAAAAAATAGAGGGCTCGAATTAATTGGAAACTGAAGAATCAAACACCCCTTGCTAATGAGGCCATGGGGAAATCTTTCCTGCGAAGCATTTTGCCTCGATATCACTTATACAATAACAAATGAGAAGATATTAGGAAATGGCGTAGCTGCTGTGGAGTGGAGTTTGCAGCTGTCAATAAAAATGAAGTAATTAAGTATTTATACCCCTTAAAACTCAAAGATTCAAAATGGCAACAAACAGCAGCTATGCGGTATTTCCACAGATTCAAAGTCGTCAGCTTGGGGCTGCAACGCCGATGAAGATTTTGCGAACTGCAAGGGGTAAGATGAGTCATAACCAAACCCTATTTGGTCTATGTTAATTTTGCATGTTAACACCTGTGTATATTTTTATACATGTTAACATATCCCGGCTATATTTTTATGTGCGAGAAAGATAACATCCAACAGCTTTAAACCAGGCCTGTCACGTTTCATGTTCAAAATGAGTGCGCATTGCAAGTAGACCTCGAACAAAGAAATTTAGGATGGTTCTGCAACACATGATCAGTCGGGATATTTTGCTTTGCATCTCACAGTCTTTTCCTAATATGACACTCAAAAATGATAACCTTGATCAGGGAGATTGCAAAATTTAAAACAAGTGTGTCTGTTTATTAAGTTGAAACATGTTACAGAACACTTGGTTTGAGTTTCAGCCTGCCGTTTCCTATTTTTCCGTATATTTTCAGCCTAAGGTTTTTCTTATTTTGTTTCTTATTTTCGTTTTCGAATTCCCTGAGCATAGTAGTGTCAAGACATAACACGTACTTGATAAAATAATTAAGCCCCTGTTCACGTTTAATATCGGACGTTCCACGACGTTGATTGTTATTTTCGCATGTTAATGATATTTTACTTCTTGAGTTTTTTGAATCTCAGCCTGCCTTGTTTCTTAAGTTGTTCTTATTTTTTGGCCTATTCTCAGCCTGGTGTTTCTAATAAAGGTTGTTCTTATAAAAAAAAACGAGTAGTCAAAAAGTAATTATCAGCTCTGTCATCTTGTTACCTCTCTCTTTTTTGGACCAGTCACAGGATGCTACACTGTTTCCCCTTTCTTGATAATTTGAATATTTACCAGTACCTATCAACCCACATATTTTATGATTTTAGGGAGCACTGATTTTATAACAAGACTTGGCAAGTGGAGGGTTCTTACAGGACACGATGGCTGTGTATGTTATTTTTTAATCAATTTTTCTCAATAACAGTGCCTTTGATGATTGGGAGGCCGAGGGGCCTTGACCCCCCCAATTTTTGCAAATTACGCTTTAAAGAGGCAGCTCATGATCTTTTGCCGTGGTGATTTTTTGGCATTGAAGCTTGCCCCCCCCCCCAAACTTTTTTGGTCTTGTCGGAGGCCCTAGGATTACTATAGACCATTCATATGGATGACCTTAAACTGATAGTTACAATTTATATACTAGGAAGGCAGATACAAATGAAACAAACAGAATCTTAGCACTCTGAGGCCTTTCACTCCAGCATTCTTATCAGAGTTTGACTGATGCATATTCTCATCAGTAGCTTCAAAAGCAATGTAGCACAGTTTTTTTTTTGTCTGCCATTGTAGGTTAATACAATTGCTTGGAATGACAGCGGAGATAAGATATTGTCAGGTTCTGATGATTGTCATCTCAATATATATGATGTTGGAAAGAATAAGGTACAATTCGTATATTGATGATTGATTGGTTGATTTATTGATTGATTGATTGACTGGTTGATTGATTGATTGATTTGCTGATTAACTGCTTGATTGTTTGATTAACTGATTGATTGATTGATTAATTAACTGATTGATTGATTGATTGATTAACTGATTGATTGATTGATTGGTTGATTGATTGATTGATTTGCTGATTAACTGCTTGATTGTTTGATTAACTGATTGATTGATTGATTGATTGATTAATTAACTGATTGATTGATTGATTGATTGATTGATTAACTGATTGATTGATTGAATGATTGATTGGTTGATTGATTGATTGATTGATTTGCTGATTAACTGATTGATTGATTGATTGATTGATCAATTAACTGATTGATTGATTGATTGATTGATTGATTGATTGATTGATTGATTGATTGATTGATTGATTGATTGACTAACTGATTGATTTATTGATTTGCTGATTAATTGCTTGATTGATTGATTTATCTACTAATGCTCACTAACTCCCATTTTTCCTTAGCTTTTAGAATCAATCAGATCAGGACATCGTGCAAACATATTCAGTGCAAGATTCTTGCCATTATCCTCTGACAGAAAGGTGATTGAACACCTCTTCAACAATTTTCTTTATTTTTCCTTTTGCTTGTTTCAGAGTCTTTGTTTTTGTAAAAAGAAGTAACATCAATATTTTTACTTGGTTGATATACCTTAGATTATTAGCTGTTGTGGAGGAGGAATGGTGCATTACAATGAGGTGGGCATGGACGCATACTATGGGCAGAATTTTTTCAATTGCCATTCTGGCACAACGTACGAGGTCAGTTTTTCAATTCATTTTATTCATCTAAGTTCTGAATTCTTGATGCACAATAACCATGTTTGCTTTTCAGGGGGGGGGGGCATAAAAAGCGCTAGAGCACACATTAGAGGGGCATGAGGTGCTCCATTTTTTCTGAAGCAGACCAGAAATGTTTAAGATGTTCAAAAACTGGTCTAGATACCAACTAAAACAACCTCACCAGAAGACATGAGACAAAAACATTCTTGCTACTTTATTTTGTGACAGTTGGTCCAGCTAGAGTACACACACCCTCAACTAGATATTTGGATGTATGCCTGGGAATATTCTAAACTAAACAGTGCCCTATGTTGAGTTCTTAGATATGACATTTGAGAAATAAATTGGTGCACTAACTATTCAGGGATTTGCAAACAATTTTGGATAATTCTAGAGGCTCCAACATTAATTCTGGTACACATGTTTATTAAATAGATATTTTTAGCTTTGATACTTAGGACTCGAATTTTGGATAATGCTAGGTTATTTTTGCTCGTTCCATGCAATTATGATTGTGATTCTTTTTGTTTTCTTTTTGTAGCTTACAGTTATTCCTGGTGATCCAAATTCATTTTTGACGTGTGGAGAAGACGGAACGGTTAGGCATTTTGATTTGCGTGTCAAAACAAGTTGCTATTGCTCAGAATGCAGAGAAGTAAGTTCGACCTTTTTTTTCAAATCGAGGATACTGAATATATGAAATGAAATTTGCTGGAGCGCGTTGCGGAATTGCCCGGTGAACCACTTCATAAACACACTCTTGCTACATACTACGTATTACAAAACATTATTAGATTGTTTTTCCGATGGATATGCTTATCCATGGCTAGAAATGTCTAAGGACGGGCCTAGGACAGAGATTTGATAAACGAAAAGGCAAGCAAGAGCCGAGGAACTGATGTGATAAGAAATGCCATTTTTCAATGAACTTCCATTTCATGTAACAAGTAAAGAAACGAACAAAAATAGCAGGCTGAATGTATATAAATGACAGGTATAAGGAACAAGGTAAAGCAGCAGTAGTGCATACCAAATACTACACGATTATAATTATATAATTATATATTTTGTTGCTAATATTTTGCACATCGCTAATATACGGGGCTTCTTCAGAGTATTGTTTGAGGCAAAACTTCCATCAAATATGCAAATATATAAGTATTTGCTTTACAATAATGCTGCTCTGCGTTGTTCCTTAAATATATCAATTTATATTCAGTAGGAACATTGCATTCACCCGGGGAATAAGAACATCAGCAGTTTCTTATAGATTCTATTTTTACTAGACCCTTGTATTTTTCAGGACATTCTTATTGAAAGGCAGAATGCTATCACCTCTATAATGGTAAATCCTCTAATGCCTTACCATCTTGCTGTTGGATGCGAAGATAGTTTTGTTCGAATTTACGACATGCGAGCCATTGGCACGGAGAGGGAACGCACCAATTTTGGTCAAAACGAAAGAAACAAATCTGGGCTCATCTCAATATTCAAACCTCCGAATTTGAAGAAATCTTCATGTCGCGTGACGTCATTGCGTTACAAGTGAGTCGCTCGAAAATTTCATGACATTTGTTTTAGTTTTGGTAAACAATATATGACTTTCAACTAATTGTGGTTCAGTTTCTGTGAGAATATCTCTCTGTAATACCGAGAGATATTACATGAGTGGAGACCGGTCCATGAGTGCATTCCATGTCAGGTCCACGCCGGATATTTGGTTTTGTTTGTCATGTTTGTTTGTGCAGTATTGTTACTGTGTTTTTCTTTTTCTTTCTTTCTAATATCGCATTGATATCAATAGTTGAATTTCAAGTGTCATCCATAGTGGAGACCAGATGACCTTGTGTCTTTCCCCGCCATGAATGACACACGTAAATAGTAATTCTTTTTAATTAGATTTAGGATTTGTTGTTGTAGAAAAAAAACGCCGGATATGGCGTGAAGGAACAAAAGAAAACACGTCATCTCTTATTTTCGTTGAATTCCAGGCCGGAGATCTTCGGGCCTAAGTGCATGGAATGCACTCTAGAATCCGTAACGCTAATTTATGCTAATTACGTTTAATTAAGTATTGCATATTTTATATTTCATTGAAAAGTGCTCTATATGCGTATTTGTATTCATTTTTTGCAGTGACACTGGTGACGAAATTCTAGTGAGTTATTGCACTGATTATGTGTATTTATTCTCAATAAACAAGAAAGTAAAAGTACTTGGTACTGGACAGGAGAACAGCAGCCCAGTTTCAAGCAAAGTAAACGGGGTTAGCGGCGATGACGCTGCGAGCAATCTGCCACCCGTGAAACGATTACGATTACGAGGCGACTGGTCGGATACAGGACCGAATGCGAGGCCAGAGAACGAGCAAGACAGGGAGGAGAATAATACAAGTATTATTATCATTATTATCATCAAAATTGTTCTTTACCTCAGGTGATTCTTCACGCCCAGACCTTGTGTTGAAAGCTGCTAATACTGGAGTTAGCAGCAGGGTTTGAAACAAACATGATCGTAAACGCTGATCGCAAACGTGCTAAATCATAAATTCGAACCGCTGATATCTAGACTAGCCTCTAGCTACATTTGTACATCTTGCTATTGGTTCACACGGCATTCTTTGCATTTTTAATGTTTTTTTGGGAAGACAAAGACTACACCTTCCCTGGAGATACTGCAATTAATAAAGACAATTGAAAAATTGGTTTCCGTAAGCGCAAAAGTAGAATATATAATTTTAAATAATTTTTGCTACAATATATATAATTTTTGCTAGTTTTACTGGAGCATGTTTGGTTAAAATTGGAATGTATTTATCTGTTGACTTGAACAACTATGAAGCGTCTTCATCATTTCTTCATCTACATGCAAGTAAAATACTAATTGCTTTCATTGCAAGTAATAATTGCTTTCAGGTCTACCCGCACGGTGTCTAACGGATTGGCTGATGGATACATCTTCAATCATTTTGTTTTCAGTCTCTTCTTTAGGGTAGCCAGTGAAACTATATATCCTCTTTCCAAAGGTAGAATAATGGAATAAAAATTTCATTGTTTATAACGGTTTTCATTTATTTATTTATTTCGCACTCAAGGTTCACTTATGCAAAGGATCTCAGATGTATTCAGCCGTTGGTTGGAAGATGCTTTCAATGAAGGCACGAATCGCACGGCCAGTCAAGGAGATGAAAACGAAGGTGGCGAGGATAATGAGCAAACATCTGGCAGTGTTCCACCAAATGACGACGCTGGTAGAAGTCCTTTATCACCCTTGCAACCCGAGGCTTCCCAGAGCTCTGTTACTCTAGACTCCACAGATATAACGCAACATTTACGTGCGGATAACACGATAGATAACAACCAGGATGATGTGAACCCGGTGGAAAATTTGGTAGAGGAACTAGACCTGGACAGCAGGGACGTAGGTGAAGACGGGTCTCGTTTTGAATCGGAAGAAAGTAAACAGAGTATGTTATCTGAGCCTTTGGATGATGATTGCGAGACTCCAGGATTTGTTTTCCAAGATAAAGGACTTGAAGAAAGAGCGATAGTTGCTGGGAAAGCTGGAAAACTGCGAGATGGTGGGATCGAGATGGAAACAGAAGGTTGTGAAAGGCCTGAGTCTCCGTCGGTTAGCGAGCAATTGTGTACTTGCGGTGCCAATGATGGTTTGTTGGAAGAGTCCTGTTCTGTTCAGAATCGTTCTTCGTTGAGTTCAAATAATTTTATTGTCAGCAACGGAGGCAGACAAACGGAGACATTATCGCTTAGTAAAGTAGATTTCGAAGACACAAATATGTCAATGTTGCATATTGACATGAAGGAAAAACGAAAACATTTTGAGCCTAACGGAAAAGATATTTTAAGAGATGTAGATGAAGGCCTTTCAACTGAAACTAACTCATTAACTTCGTCGAAGACTTCAGAGGTTTGTTTGGGCGATGACATAAAGACATATTTACAAAACGCTTTTGAAGAAAGGCAAAATGAGCCTTTGCTACATGATTGCGAAAATGCTGCTTGCAGCTGCAATAAACTTGTAGACGATGAGACCAGTGTCTCTTCCGATTTGGGGAAACATGATTCGTTTGAAAATCCTGGTAGTGTTTCGAATGATTCTACGTCAGAACAGTCGATCGAAAAAGAAAGGACTTCTTCGGCAACTGTAGGTGATGTGACTGAGATTAATTCCAGGAAGAATCTTGCTGAAGCTAGCGTTTCCAGGAACTCGCCTCCAAACAGTTTGTCCTATGATGAGGATTTGGAAGGAACGGGCTTTGACGCAGTTGCTAATTCGGAGGAAGTTACTGTCAATGACAGATCGGAAAGGAGGAGCTCTGAGGAAAATTCTTTCAGGAATTCCCATATTCGAGAACGGGAGAGCACAGATACAGCAGCCTATAGTCGGAGTTCAAGGGTGGGTCCGTCCAGGATGCAGGCTGATTTAACAACTGCTTCCCGTTTAGGCCCATTTCGGGATATTTCTGCGAGACGGAGGCATGCTGCAGCAACAAGGATTCAGAGGTGTTTCCGATTGCAGAAAAAGAAAACTGAATCGCATGCAGATTTTGAAGAAGATTTTTTGAAGCATTATGATATGCCTACGCCGATTATGTGTTACAAAGGACACAGGAATGCACGGACAATGGTATGATATTTTCATAGAAATCTTGTCCTTTAACCCTTTTCACTAAAATTGATATCAAGTTTTTTGCAAAGAAATACGTTTCGTTACATTGCAAGGAGCTACGTGAATAGGTGAAGGAAAAAGGAAACCAATTTTTCATTGGAGGTGGATCTGTGTATTGAAAGAATGAGCCATCTGAGAAATTACCTGCTCTTGCTGAAAATCATTGGCCTTTTCGTCCTTTCAGTGGTGAAAGTGTAAAGTTTCAGTCTTAGCCTCTGTTCAATGTAAAACTGGCCTCGATGCCCATGCATGCAAACCTATCAAAACTTATCCTTCCCATAAAGCTATTAAAATATCTATCTTTCCTCGATAGAAAAGTTACAACAACAAATTACCATATTTAGCGACAACCTACTGTGCTACGTAACAAGGACGATAAAGTGGAGCAGTAAGTTATGAGTACCCCCGTGGCACTAAACGGGAACCTAAACTATAATCAGTAGTTTGTGACGGTTCTGTTACACGCGAAGCATAGGATTGCTTGGGGTGTACAACAAATGACGAAGATGGACGAAGGGTCTTTTTCCCAGCATTGCAATCTAATCTTTGTCTCACTTTGATGTAAGGCTCTCTCGCTTTCATGTACAGCTGAATCATTATCATTTTATACCCTCCTTCCTAGATTAAAGAGGCAAACTTTTGGGGTGACAAGTTTATAATAAGTGGCAGTGACTGCGGACGAGTGTTTGTTTGGGATCGACAAACTGCGGATTTGGTTGTTTTGCTGGAAGGTGACAAACATGTTGTTAATTGTGTGCAACCGCATCCGTTTGATCCACGTAAGTTCATCCAATGATTAAGTAAATCGGTTAAGGATTGATTGCTTGATTAACTACCTGTTTGACTGATTGATTGACTGATTGATTGATTGATTTATTAATTGATTTAATCGTTAATTGATAGGTTGACTGGTGAGTGAGTGAGTAAATGAATGATTGATTGATTGATTTATTGATTTATTGATTTATTGATTGATTGATTAATTGATTGATTGATTGATTGATTGATTGATTGATTGGTTGACTGATTGATAGATTGATTTATCAATTGATTTAATCGTTAATTTATTCATTGCTTCATCGATTGATCGATTAAAGTTAGCGATTAAATGATTGATTAATAACTGAGTCTATGAATAAAATAAATGACTCGTCGCTTGGCTGATTGATTGATTAACCCATTCTTCGCTTAACTTGGCCATTAGAATACAGATCAGCTCATTAGTTTATTTTCTTCTCTTGCTGTTGCTGTTCAAAACAGTTCTGGCAACAAGTGGTATTGATTATGACATCAAAGTTTGGGCACCAATTATGCAATCTCCTGCAGCTCTTACCAATCTAGAGGAGGTAAATGAATTATTGTTAAATCATAGCAATTGCTCATTTTGCAAAGGCCCTCTATTTTCTCTTTAATTCGAAAGTTTTCACGATCTCTCAGAGATTTTGAAAAAACAATTGGATGTAGATGCTATTTAAGTCCTGAATACTTTTATTCGGTATTGCAACTTTTACTTTTTTTCTAACTCGCATTTGTTTTCTTTTCGACGCGACAATTTATGTTCATTAGTTTAATTGGTTGCCATTAAGTATTTTTTTTCATCCCTATTTTGCTGTATGATATTTTATCGCTGGTAGTAAGTCTGTTTGTTGAAAAGTTCTTGAAGATGTTAAAATCACGTGCATCCTTTGCAGATAATCAACCGTAATGAACAGATGCTTGAAGAAAGTCGAGATACAATAACAGTCCCTGCCTCGTTTATGCTGCGTATGCTAGCCTCGCTTAGCCGTGTCCGAGGTAATGATCGTTAACATTATCATTCTCATCATCATCATCATCATCATCATCATCATCATCATCATCATCATCATCATCATCATAATCATTATCATCTTTATCATTATTATTATCACTAGCATCATTATGATTAGAACTGCCAATTTGAGCCAAATCTTTGGACCTTTTTTTCGTTCATTCAATATTTATTAATCAATGTGTAATTTTCTTTAATCAGGCCAGAGGCGCAATCAACAACGTGATGAAGATGATTCCAACGATGACAGTGATGATTGAGCGTAAACTGTATTCTCAATACTGCGTGGAATTTTTTTGGAATTCTTGCAAAAGATGCAAACATGGTTGTGAGGGCGCTGATTGGTGAAAGCAACTAGCCAATCAGACGAACTATCCTCTCTCCACATGACTTTGCATCTGCACATGGAGCTGGATTTCTGTTCACCCTTCGGTCGACATCCAGCGTTCAATTTCTGAGGATTTTCAGAAAAAAAGGCACTTTCCATATGCATCATTATCGTCTTCTTTTTCATGTCATTGTAAGGGTCGGTTCAGTGATGTTGAACTTTTGCACGAGAAGGGATTGCAAATCTCCAATCAACTCAATGGAACTAACTCGAACTGATCAACTCGAACAAAGAAGGAGGATTAAAGAATGTACTTGTTGCAGAGACTTAATTTATATCATTGTCATCTAGTTCTGGATCCACGGAAATCTCACAAATTAAACTCTCTAGTTTAAGTGCATTTTAAATCGATAACCCAAGGTTTCTTTTTGGGCTTTAGTTGAATATTTGCAATAGCTAGGCAATCCTTTTTCTCTAATTCTTGCAGCATTAGACTCATGGTGATCTTAGCATTTAGCAACATCGTGAATTAAAAGGCATTTGAGCACTTCTTTACGCTGAAGCTAGGAGTGTTGTGGAGCGGCCGGGTGGAGTGGCAGTGTCAATTTTACACCTAGGGGAAGAGTGTGGACGTCGTCCTTCTATCCGTTGTTCCCTTTTGCATTCCCCTCTAATTTGGATACAGGATACTTGATTGGGTTGTATCTGTCGCTAACCCTTGGGTTGCTGCCAATGTGGCACCCATGTTACTATTTAGTTCTTAGATGAATCAGAAATTGAATTTGATAGCTTTTCGGCGATGGGAAATGGTGTGAGAATTTCATGGCAGGCAAAAGGCCATCACAAGATCGAGTTTCCTGTTGTGCCACTTGTGTCAATATATACTCTGCATGTTTCTCTGCAATTTCCTACTTATAGCTACAAGCAGATCTCATTAGAACTTTCTACATTATCATTGGTGTGATGTACATCGGTTGTTTAAGTAACGATTCACATTGTAAACAGTTGTTTGATTAACAACACTGCTGTTTGTATCCGTGGCCTTTCTTAGTATGTAAAGTATGATCATACGTTCCGTGTGTCATCAACTATCGTTTATTCATCTGTGACTAAGGTAGAAAATTCTCATTTCAAAAACACAAACATGGAAATGAAATGAAAAGATGGCCTTTTCTGTGTTGTTTCTGACCCCTATATTTACTTTGAACACCCATATCTGCACTCCTTCGTTCATTTGAGCCCACGAGAAGAGTTTGGATAGAAAAGGGATGGCTAAGCCTTTTGCCCCATTAGGGCTCATTCTCTAAGTGGAAGATGCATTCTCTAAGTGGAAGATTTAAGAAGGGTTAACTGGAAGAATTAACGTCAGTTTTCATATTTAAAATTCTGCAAAAACAATATATTGATTAAAGGTAGACAGACAACCAACTAAACTGGAAGCAATAGACAGCAATAATGCATAAAAAGCATAAACAATATAACAAAACCTAGGGGCGTATCGAGATGCTCTGTTTCAGGGTGGAAGTTGATTTTGCCCACAAAATGTTCGCACAATCCTTTATTTTCCGACAAGTTAGCAGGTTTGGCCGAAATAATCTTTCATGACCATACACCTTGTCTTTGAAACTCAATATTTCCCAAGGGTGGTGTGCCACTGTAGCTATGGCCCTCACCAGGACCGCCAAGAGGTTTTCGAGGCCCAGGGGCAAAACAGCGAAATGAGGCCCCGTGTGTCTGTGATCGCAGCGAGCAGAAGGGGCAGAAAGCAAGGGAATCTGGGGAACTGAATCTGGAGGCACACATAGAGCACATAGAGCCGTGTTGGCTGCTCCCATTGGGAGGTTCCTTGAATACATCTAATTGAATAGCCTTGTTTTGAGTGCGAGGCTACACAATGTTCAAAATTTGAATCAACGAAGAAAGGACGATCTAAAGCAAGTATTTGTTAAATTAAAGGAATAAGCTACGCAAAAAATACCTTAACAAGAATAATTTGGTATAATTTTGATTTAAATTCAATAGAGATTAGAAATGAGTGATTTCGAAAGCGAACACGACAGTGATTCGAGTGAAGATGCAGTCGCACCAATTAAAAACAATAGGCCCGTTTCTGATGGAGGAGGTGATGGGACAGCTTCTAGTAATGCAGAAAGCAAAGTTGCAGAAGATGAACAACGGAAAACCAGCGATGATGTTGAAGATCAGGTAGGACCAGGGCCCGCTTCGCTAAATGCAAACGATGTGGCTGACAAGACGGCAGACTTTTTGGCAGAATTAAGACAGGCTGGTGAAAAACCTAGTCAAAATAAAAATCAACAAAACTCCGAACCTTGGCAACTTTATTTGCAACAGCAACAGGCTACTGCTTCACATACATACCAAGATCCAAATGATGGAACTATTTTTGAATGGGATGCAGAGAAAAGAGCTTGGTTTCCTAAGGTAGCAAACATTTGTATCAATCAATTTAACCTATTTACTCATCAAGCATCCAAATCCTAATAAGCCAAAGTCTGATTATTCATTCAGACTTATAGCCCAGACTTTTATTGTTATTGTTAATGCCATCATTCTTTCCATATTACATATTTTGTCCCAGTAACACCACATAGACTAACCCTGAACTATTATCTTATTTCTTTATCAGATACATATTTTTACATACCTCTTAACTTGTAGTCTCTCTTAAAAATCAGGCTAGCCAGCACCTTTTGTAATAACAAGTTTTGTAGTGGTAGAGCAATCAAGATCAAAAATGAAAATTCCATGATTGTTATTGTTATCATTATTCTTCATTTATTCGTTTATTTGTTTATTCATTTATTCAAATCCAGTATATGTTTTTACATTATTGTAGGTAGATGAAGATTTCATTGCTGCATATCAAGCAACTTATGGCTTCACCGAGACAGGAGAGCCGATACCACCTGAAGTTCTTGCAGAGAGAGAAAAGGAAGAGGCCTCAAAGGTGCAACAGAAGCTAGAGGTATTGAACTGATATTGCAGTTTATGTGCAAAAGATTCTTGAAAGGTTATAAGTTTGCATTTGCA
This sequence comes from Catostylus mosaicus, assembly GCA_964019065.1. Lineage (NCBI taxonomy): Eukaryota > Metazoa > Cnidaria > Scyphozoa > Rhizostomeae > Catostylidae > Catostylus > Catostylus mosaicus. The sequence goes on from OZ025197.1 coordinate 6,741,812, forward strand.
ATTAAAAGAAAATTGTTGAATGTAGATCAAGATTAACCTCCAATATGGTGCATTGTTAAAAGGTTTGGTTTGAGGCAAGTGTATGATGTTACATTGATTGCTAGAAAGATATGGTAGCAAGAATTATTAAGGTGGAATGAGTTACACATCATCTGGTGACATCTGGTGACCTAAATATTGTTCAAGCAGTGTTGAATGCTTTTGCTTTATGTTTAAAGACTTTTAAAACTCCCACAATGCCCCTGCCTCTGCTTGCTTGCTTTTTTGAAATTTGCCTCTTGAAATTCCCTACCACTTGAAAAACTAACTGCTTTAACTGATTTCATAACCACTTCTTCACTGACTTTGGTGGAAATTACCTTTTTATCTGATAATTTCTTCCTCTTTTCAGGAGGAGCAAAAAAACAAAAAATTAGCTGGACAGAAGAGGCAGGCTCAGGAACCTGGTAAGACATTTTTGACTAAATAAAATCTTTTCTATTCTATAAAAACTGTAAATGCTTTAAGAGTCTGATAAAAAGAGTTCTTAAAATACCATATGAATAGAGCCATCAATAATATGAAGAAATGTTAGGTATTAACATGAATTTGGTTTTGTCCAGAGGCCTTTGAGAACACCATCAGCTTTTGATGATAACACTGTATATTTTTTCTCATTTTTTTAATTGATAGCATGGTTTGACATTAACCCAGAGAAAAATCACAATGTATATGTATCAGGTATGAAATTTAATGAATTTATTCATCTGTTATCTATCAAATTATGATTTGTTGCAGAGAAGTGCTGCTAACATTTAAGATGTTCCTGATGGAGGGGTAAATTTTAAGTCAATGGAGAACTTTTGAGTTTTATGTAACAGGTAAAGTAGAGAACAAAATAGCAGGTTGCCTGGATTTTCAAGGAATACCTGCAACAATGTAACTGAATCATAGAGATAAGGAACACACAAAGCACCATTTAGAAACAGACACTTCTCCTTTTGCTTTTACCGTAGATTTTGAACATTTTTGTATATAAGTTTTATTGTAAATAAGGTTTTATACTTTGATTTAATTAATAGCTTTCTTTTTCTTTTATATTATATTGTAATTAATGTTTTTATAGGAGGGCCCCTTGAAAATCAAGTTGTTGAAGGGCAACCCTCCTTAACAGAATTAAATATGAAAAAGGTATCCAACAAATTTGATCAGATAATAATGATATATTTGAATGGTATTTTTCAAGTTTTGCAAGTCATTTGTTCCCATGTTAACCTATTCCTTCTTGATTAAAAAATCCAAACAGTTAATTTCATATCTCAAAGATTCAAACTCAATGCAATTTCAAGAAAACTTGTCCTAATGACATCGAAGAAAGCTTCCATGTTAACCATCTTAGAAAACTCATAATATCAACTTCAACTATCACTAATGAGTAGAATTTTGGCCTTTCTTTCAGGACTACCCTCTGACATGACAGAAACTGAATTTGGAGAACTGATGAGTAAATGTGGTATTATAATGGAAGATGGTGATACAGGTAATTAAATCTTTGCTCATGTCCGAAACATACTTTCTAGCTGCAAATCTGTGCAGTTGCACAGAAATTCAGGCCTATTGAGTGCCAGCTCGGGCAATGGGGCTATGAAAAGCAGAGGATCTCAGGCAGTTGTTAAAACGATGTAAAGGCAAGAAGGGGCTTTAGCTCCACTATAATATTATTCAGCTCCCCTATCTTAATCAATTTACAGCTAAATCTAATGATGAAATCAATTAGAATTTAAGTTGCTTTAGCAAAACTTTTGAGGGCCCTTCTTGAGAGCTGGGCCCGGGGTCTCTTTCAATGCAATCTTTAATCTATAATTTTCCAAATTCATAAGTTTTGAAAACATTTTTTCTATTTTCTATCTATTCTGCCGACAGGGTGTCATAATGAACTTTTAGGGGGGGACCACCCCTCCCCCAAGTTGGCCTGCATTGCCATCCCTTGGTTGAAATAGCGTTAAAAATACAAAAATATTAAAGATAGCTCAACTTATTGTGCAATGGTTTCGCTTAAATTTTAAGATGCCGTTTTGATTGCTGTTTCAATGCAAGATTTTGATTTTCAGGTCGATTGAAAGTCAAGCTTTACAAAGATAACGAAGGAAAAAACAAAGGTGATGGAAGATGCTGTTACCTTCGTGTTAGTATAGTATCTGCCTCTTTTGAACGATTCCACGGCTGTTGTTAGCTGTTTTCTTTAAAGAGAGATGGGAGGGGGTTGTTCAGGGCAAATTTGCTAGCAAACGTGTTATCCTTTAGATGCTTCCAAACTAAAAATTTGCCGACATAATCTACCCGTTTGGAAACCAATTTTTTACCAGGGGTGTCAAATCTCGACCCTCTGTCGCGCATCCCTTTATATTTCTTATCCTATTTTGTCGTTCCCTATTTGTCTCGTAACCAAGGCCCTACCTAGTTGTCTTGTTTTAGGTGATTGTCCACCAAGTGGGCGTACATTCCTTTATTTGCCGAAAAGTGAGCAAAATTTGCAGACAACGTCCCCCTTTATTGCCAAAAGAACGTGCATTTAAAACAAAATATTTTGCCTTGTAGAATTTCACATTCCCCTCACCCCACTGTAGTTAATTCCCTGCTCAAAGCGCCTTGAGAAAATAAAGAGTGGGAAGCGTAGGGGATAGCCATTAACAGACTATAATTTATATATTTTCCATTTAATTTTAGGGCGAATCTGTACAACTTGCTGTTCAGCTCTTAGATGATTCTGAATACAGAGGAAATACGATTAATGTTGAGCAGGTAAGATGCCAGAATTTTACAAAGGTTTTAACCCTTCCACTACTGTTTATAATGAGTCTCTAGCAAACAACTTGAACGCTCTGTCAGATTGTGATGATGTACATTAATTGATGCTGTTAGAGCAAAGAGACCTTGCAAACCTTCAATTGCCGACTGTAGGTGTATCGGTGTATTGAAAAAGTTAGCTTGGAAATACTCTGAAGAATTCATGGTCATCACGCATCCTTTTATTAAGGTCCACCCGGTTTAATGGATATTCTGCTACTAATGATGGAATTTTATAAATATTGCGATTGTTATTTTGTTTTTATCAGGCTGTATTCCATCAAAAAGGCGAATTTAACCCGTCATTAAAACCGAAAAAGAAGAAGAAAAAGAAAAAGAAACAAACGCAAGATAAGTTAGTATTTTGAAAACTTCATTTCACTTCATTTTGAAAACCCCTTCTCCAATTTTTTTCTTATAACTAAATAATATAAAGGCTGTAATTGTATTAGCCGTCGGAGAAAAAGTGTCCCTAAAATATCATATAAATAAAATACACGTAAATGATAATGAGAACTATATGGTCTATGGATAAATTTCTTTTGGCCAGAGGCCTTTAAGAACGTCATCAACTTTTGAAGACATAATTGTTAATTTTCTCTCATTTTCTTATAAAGGTATCCCTCATTTTTTATCTTGATTTTTTTGTCCGTTTTTTGAGGTTGCTAGATTGGGTTGATAGAGATAATAAAAGAAGCAAATTCGATCGTATTGTTATTTTGAAACACATGTTTGATGTCAAGGAATTCGAGGTAATCTAACGTCAATTGACGTGATCAATTTAATTTTATTTTATTTATTTATGCATCTACAATCTTTTTCAAAAGTATTGATAATTCTTCTAAAAGCTGATAGTTTTGCACGCATTTTTTCCTTTCGCCAGTTGTTTCGCTGAAACTGAAGAAATTTAAGCAGTCTTTCCTTTTCCCCAAATACATTCTACTTATTATTATTGATTATTATCTAATATTACTTTGATTATTATTCTTATTATGTCTTAGCCCTAATATCGAAACAACGTTGCTCCGAGGACCATTTATTAGCAGATAGGGGGTGTTCTTTAGCTCTGCAAAACCTACTTGTTAAGCTATTAAAACATACAAAAAGTACCGTTTTGGCAAACATACTCTCCGTATCGGCAATTTTTGCATTGCAAGACGCCATAATTTTATAGATTTGACGTGAACCAACCCCATAACCCTCAAATGCTACTTATGTATCTAAGAGAAAAGAGTGTAAAACTGCTGAACAATTTCTCTGTTCAAGAGTATTTTTATGCAGGAATGTGCTTCGCTTTTTCTAAAGCTTTGTTCCACCAAAGCAATTGCCTTTTCTTTATTTTTAGTTACCTCATAGGGTAGAGAAAGTTACAGTTTCTTATCTTTTATTTGGTATATTTTATTATGTTTTCATATTTCATATTGATGTTTTCATATTTCGATTACTTTTTTCAACTTTTCAGAAAGAACCTCAGCTTATTATCGACCTACGTGAAGAAATCACGACAGAATGTGAGAAGTTTGGTGTTGTTAAAAAAGTTTTGATTTTCGATGTAAGTTTAAGAAGTATTAATTTTTATATTTCATTTTGCAATACACGTCTTGTAGATGTATTACCCTTCTTTACCATAAATTTTATTGCAGCTACTGAACCCAGGCTTGTACCTGATACACGAAAATCTGAGTTTCCAGCACTGAGCTTTTTGATTATTTTATTTCAGAGAAATCCAGATGGAATCTGCTCAGTTCTTTTTATGGAACCCGAAATGGCAGATGCCTGCATAGAAGTTAGTGTTATTTTTTTATTCTGGGGTTGCAAAAATTTGGAAATGTTTAACAGCACAGGCGAAACATGCATCTTAACTTAACACCCTGTTTTTAAAATTTTATTCTCCGCATTATTATTTTTTTCCCCGTTTTAGCATCTTTCTGTACATAGGTTTGTTACGATTTTAATTAAATTCTCGTAATTTTAAATTTGCTGATATATATTTCAAGTTGTGAATACTTTAGCGCCAAGTTATGTAATCAACGGAAAGGAAACTGGCCTAAAACCCTGCATGTCAACTTATTTATATATAATATATAAATAATGCACCAGAAGTTTTGTGCCTGTGTAGCATATTGGATTGGTTGCTTGACTCCGGTGACGGCGAACGGGGCTCGATTCCCAGGTAGAGACTTTTAATTTACAATTGGGTAGCACCCTTATGGTTAGTATATATAATTTATATTTATATTAAATCAGTTAGGCAATGGCTGACATTGAGTATAAATACTAACCATAAGGGTGCTACCCAATTGTAAATTAAAAGTCTCTACCTGGGGATTGAGCCCGTGCTCACCACATTCGGAGTCACACGACCAATCCACTGCGATATATATTCATATAAGTTGAAAAGAAAAACGATTGGAGAGCTAGCACAAAGCTAGCAACAGCGGGTTATTTAAGCAAGCAAGTTTGGAAGGACAAGATACATATTGATAAAGGTTATACTGTATTGTGTTTGTTTTAACCAGAAGTTTTATGCACCTAGCAGAAAAGATTGATTATACATAGATTGATGATCCTGTTTATTCTTGTGCTCTTTAGGCCCTCAACGGTCGCTGGTTTGGTGGACAGCGTGTTTCAGCAGAGACGTACGATGGAGTAACAGATTATCAAGTTCAAGAAAGCGAAGTTGATCGAGCAAAGAGAATCAAAGAATGGGAAGATTTTTTAGCACATGAAGAGTTACCTGGCGATGAACAAAAAACGGCTAAAGAAGCACAGGTTTGAAGATTATTTGTAAAAAAAATCAAGTGTTGAACCTCTGTCCCTTGAATTTCCTTCAAAGGTATGGTTATATGATAAACTGTGTTAGTTATGGTGTCTATAAAATTAACCGAATTTTCGAGAGAAAACAACTAAAAAATTTGATGGGAGCTGGGATTCCAATCCCCTATATTTCCTGTTATGCGAGATTAAAATTCCCCCTTATCAGCAGGCCCTTAGAGTTAGGCTACGTATCTACTTGCTGGGAAATGCTACCAACATCATATTTTTATCAATAGACTTCCTCGCAATGAACGATGAAATTTTTAAAAGAGCAAGTAACATCACATCTGGCTATTGGCAAGAGTTTTTGTCACTCTCTATTTGTTGATGGTCATTTGAAAATCCAGTCCGATTTGATGGCAGAACCTGCATTAATAAAGGAACGTTAATGAAAGTCTCTATGCATGTGTATGTAGCTACAGTCAAATCCGCTTAATTCGAACTCGATTATTTTGAACTTTCTATAATTCGAACCTTCTGTCATTCAAACTTTCTTTTATTCGAACGAAATTCTCTAATCCCCTGAAATTCTTAGCGAACCATTATAAAAAACCTCTTTTATTCATTTTTTCATGATTCGAAAGATCTGTAGTTCGAATGTTCTGTAATTCGAAAATTCTATAATTCGAACTTTCTATAATTCGAACTTTCTGTGATTCGAAAACTTATTCCTTCCGTGCAGTAACGTAAATAATCCTAACTTCTTAAATTCGAACATTTGTACGACCTCTCACAGAGTTCGCATTAGGCAGATTTGATTGGTGTTGGTAATTTTAGCTGCGAAGTAATGATATGCAGTAGAGATTATGGAATTTTTAACGCTTTTCATGCTTGTAATATAAGACGCGATAATCCACTTGAGTCACATCTCGATTTGTAATGAATCATTTCACCTGCAGCAATCTATTTTTGCAATTATCTCATACATTTATTTGTAAAACTCTGGCATCATTGAAATCTCCTCAATTATTGACAATCTTTTTATCATGATAATGACAAAGAACGGAGAACGCCATCATCACCATCATTTACGTTGGCAACAGTATATGCTTATACACCCAGAAGTAAAATTAAGGCCAGTTAGAAAATTAAGTAAATACCCTGAAGTGGGGGAGTCAGAACTTTAAACAATTTGCAGTTGCAATTATTTGCATTTCACGGTTTTATTTTTAACGAATTTTCTTTTGTAATCTTCAATTTCTGTCGATAAAGAAGGCAAGATGGCCTCTATGATAAATGCTATATAATGACCTATGTTGCTTTCTTTACGTTTTGCAGCTGCAAATGATTTCCACTGAAACTATTCTGAAGATTTCCTTCAGTAAAAATGATTTTCATGAGCGTTGGGTTGGTTTTGGCTTTGATTCCTTTAATCATCTCAGTTTTAGATGGCGTTAATTAATAGTTACCAATCTGGATTCAGCTCTGATGCACTGTCTTTGTAGGCACCCCCTAGATAGCAGAATCGAACCCCCGTTTAGGGAAGAATGGATGAAAATTTTCTACTTAGTCAGGTACAGCTGCGTAAAGATAGATTATGATAATGAAAAATACATCAAAACGTTAGAGACCCATCTGGACACTGATAGATTAAATTGGTTGAGAATGATAGCAGCAGACGTCGCTCTGTTTCGACGAGAAAGGCCACTGTCTATACAAATAGCAACCAGTTCTAATTTGATATCAAAAGTTATAGACAAGGTGTTGCCTTTATTCAATGGCGTATAAAACATTTGATTAAAATTGAGTTTTCCGTGAATCGTTGGCAACTTGGCTGGCTTTAGTTCGAAGGGAGTACTTCAAGTACTTTAACTGTCTTAGGAATCGCAGGATTTCAGTATTTAAATTTCACCGAACTTTCTTAAGAAAGATTAACTATTTTTACCCTTGCTACCTTTAGCATTTCATAGTACAACTTAGTTCTTCGCAAGAGGTGTTTTCGACAAAATTAAACGTTGAATTCCTGGTTTTCCAAATTTAGCAATGAGTTTTCAACGCAACTGATTCCCGGCAAACAGCTAGCAATTTCTGAAGCAGAATACATAGTCCTTTAGGCTTTTGAAACTCAGCACAGATCGTTTTTGAAGACCCTGGCAATCGAAAGCCTGGTATAATGGTTTTTATTTTTGTTCTCGAAAGATCTTTGTTTTTACAGCTGTTATCGCGGCTTATTTCAAAGTCTTTTTTTCAAGATAGATGTAAAAACAGTCTAATGGGAAGGCAAGTTGGTTTAAATTGTATTTTTCAAATCTAATGACGTGTTAGATAAGTGAACAACCTGCTAATTTTTGTGAAAAGAACCAACTTTTAGCAGTAATCGCATTGTTTTATTAGAAACCAAGATCTTGGGTTGATAGCCTAATCAGTTTTAGTACAATTGGCAATACACAATTATTCATTGCTTTTTCGATTGTTAATGGACACCCTTTACAGGGGGTTGTTAGCAGGGAATCCTGAGCCATTTCAGGTTAAGGGGGGCAAAGGCATGAAAAATTAAGACATAACAAAGGCAAAGACAAAGAATCAAGCGTCCATATAGTGGTGACCGAGACGTGACCCGAACCTCCAAAACTATTCTCTTAAAACATAATATGTGTTAAATAAGTCGTTTTAATGCACATGATTCCTTCATAGGTTTTCCATTGCCACATGTCTGACGATTTTATCGATTACTTTATTGCATGGATTCCCAGAAATATTACGCTGATATTTTGACGCCTTCTCGCGCGAATCATTTTTAATCCAAGACAGGCTTATCTCTGGTGCTTGTAATTACTTGGAAAACTCAACCGCAGATGTTTCTAAGGCGTCAGGAATAACTTCACTATCACAATTACACATACAACCTTTTGTTTCATGAGTTAAATTTTCTTAGAAATATTTTTTATATGAATATCGAGGCTCCATATTCCAAAATTTATTAATGGGTCAAGGATAATTCGAGGATCAAATTCTATCATGATTTCTATATTTTGACTTTTTATCTGCGTTTTAACGAAGTGAAAAAAGTGTGAATTTTCATATCATAGTGTGTTTCATTGATTTATTCATTCGAGGTTCTGCAAAAAGTATTTTATAATCATAAGCTAGGACCATGGATTGATAGACACTTGGAGCTTCGGAGAAAAATAGTCCTATCATCCAGTTTCCTCCTTGAGATGCATTTTCATTTTTTCCAATTTCACAGTCTTGCAATGCCAACATGTTATTAAACTATATTATTTTATAAACAATGGTGCAGGCTCCTAGCTAGATGTTTTTTTCTAGGATGGTGTCCAGAACGATTTTGCCAGCAAAATTGGCGTACAATTGCCGCCAAGTCAACAGATTCGCCGGCGAAACACCCCTTCATGGCCAAATACGTGTTGTATTTGAAACCAAATCTTTTGCTGTGGGGTGTCACACCCCCTCCCTACCCAACTGTAGCTGCGGCCCTGTATAGTTTGATAAATTCAGGTGTAACAACATGTTTTAATCCAAGTCCATTTCCATTTCAATATAAAGCTCTCTTCCAATTCTGGCCTACTCTAACTTACCCTCCCTTCCAAAAGGCGTGCCAGTTTTTGATTCCAAAAAAGGGATTACTTCTGTGCATTCAAGAAGTACTTCTGCTAACGCGCAAAAAAATTTCTACCTTTCGGAGATTCCTCGATACTTGTTTGCGCTCTGAATGTGCGTAAAAAGGCTACCTTCTCCAGCTTGTGCAGAAGCGTGAGCCAGTCTGTTAATGGATTATTGAATTGGTAATGAACGTACAGATGGCTAATCCGAAGAATCATAAGACTCTGAGATGTATGACCAATCTCATAGAGATTATCCTCAAATCCTTAGAATGAATGACATTTAGGGCGTGTGGATCAACGTGGTGATATGAAAATTATGTACGAGGTAATATTGAATGCATTGAGATGATTATTACATTACATTGAATCTTGTCACATTCATTCTATTAAATTACATTCTATTACATTGCATTACATTACATAGTATTGTTATACATTACATTAAATTATGAATTATTATACTACATTACATCAAACTTCACCACATTATATTATATTACACTGCAGTGCATTACATTACATTACATTTCTATATATTTTTATTCATTTTATTTCATCATATTGCATTATATCATTACATTACATTACCTTACACGACAATACATTATCTTACTTTATATTACATCACATTATATTATATTATATTATTTTATATTATATTATATTATATTATATTATATTATATTATATTATATTATATTATTTTATATCATATTATATTATATTATATTATTTTATATTATATTATTTTATATCATATTATTTTATATTATATAAGAATTATCTAACACATAACATAACAATCATAACATTAATGCAAGTAGATAAATTATTTCTGATTAACTAGCTGCACATTTATTTGAACATTTTTGGCGGAGAGGTCACAGCGCAAACGCAGGTCCTCCCCTAACACACAAAAATTATGCACCCCCGCTCTGCCGCTTATCGGCAGCAAGAGCGTGCAAAACTGGAACCTAATTTAGTTCCAAGCTTTGGGCAAGATCGCCTTCATGATCACGTCTCGCCGATGCGTTGTAAGCGTGAGTTTTCTGAGCTTGCTCTCTCTTAAATACGAATTGGAAAGGCAATGATAATTGAACACCTGTTCAGGGGGGATTGAACGAGATCACGGGGGTTCTAGCATCAACGCGACGGGGAGTGCAGCGCTTGCAGTAAAAGTTATAGTCCGTAATTTCAATTTATTCTTATCTGCTAAGGTGTGTTATATTGTTCTAGCTGTTGGTCTTTGTGAAACAAGCAAGTCCTATTATCATAGTAGCGAGAGTTAATTAAAAGTCTGAAACAACTGCTCGATTCCAAGCCATGATACTTTCCTTCAGATGTTAACTACGAAAGCCTGTGTAAATTTCGTCTAACTTTAGACCATCGTTGTTTAGATTTTTTCTAGTAGCAACGAACTGTAGGGAATCGCAATCATGTTGATGAGGCCATCTTTGGAAATGTAACTATTGTCAAATTTAGCAGTGAATGCAAGATGGCTGTTAGTAAAACCGTGATTGGAAAATATCACACAGCTATTGGTAACAGGAAATTCTGTTGAAAAAACCAAAAAGGAAGGACTAGTTTTTCTTCTCTGTGAAATAGCTCTTAAGCTTGCAAAGCCATTTATTTAATAATTTCCAGATGGGCCTACAAAAGCCCGTGATAAATAGAAACATGTCAAAATATGCATAGTCAGATGACTAAATATTGTTACTCAGATTGTAACTTAAGTAGACTTGCCGGATAGAAAATAGTTTATACAGCTACAACGCCGTTAAAAGGGTTGGGTTTCTCACATTTTAACGGAGCAGCCTTGCACTGGTGGCAAGGGTGAGGAAAGCTAATGAAAGCAGAGAAAATAATGTAGCTGCCATACCTAATATGAGGTAGTTATTTAAGCTATGATGACGATTAAGTAGAATCAGCCCTGTAACTTTGCACAAGTCCTTAATTTAACACAGTGTCTTAAGCAAGTAAAGTTTTTCACCCATTGACCACAATCTCTTATGGTAAATTCACGGAAGAACTTTGTAACCATTATGACACTTACCTTCAGGTGAAGATGTTTATAAAAGTAGTTACCAGTATTTAGCTTGGAATATTCTTTCCCATAAATAAATCATTAAGTTTAGAGAAGTAACTAACGGACAAGTTGATAGAACATCTAAGTTTTGGGTGATATTTGCATGATGTAAAGAAAATATTGTCATACAATACACTAGTAATTCTCATTTTTTAAGCAAAGAATTTAATCTTCGTATCCATGAGACATAACAACTTATTTCTCATTACTTGTGGCCTCATATATTCGACGGCAATCATTGTCTACTATACAAGGATATGTATATTGAAACACCTGTGCTAACAATAACAGAGATAAAAACAGGGGGTTACTGTTGATCCCCATGGATTATAGAGTAAGGATATTTTGTTTCTCTTTTCGCAGATTGCATTTTAAAGATGAGACTGGGCCTACGTTTATACGCGCAAAAGTGGATCAGATCTCAACTGGATCCGATCTATTTTTGGTACGAGTCTAAACTGGATCTACTTTGAAAGGGATGCAGAATTAGGTGTGATAGCGGGCCAGAACTGGATCGGATCTGCGATATCTCTTATTATCGCAAGGCGTATCCGTACAAAATAGTAGATCGGGACCAGTTTAGATCCGATCCACTTTTGCTCGTGTGAACGTAGCCTGGGTGATTTAGAGTGTCTCTTCTAACACTTTGTCCTGGAAACCGCCTAACAATCAAACTCAATAGACAATGGATGTCTCTGTTCATGTGTCTGCCAAGTTTATTCAAGGAAGAAGATTACACACAAAGAAGTAACGATCATTTCAAGATATTATCCCAGCTTTGCTTGGAAACTGCCCTCCCCTAGGGAAATTCATGCAATATTTCCTTGGTTAAGGGTCCCATAGTTACAAGTTGTATACAACGTAATAAAGAATGCTTATCTACAATAAGGGCTCAGTTGAGATAAAAGGATGAGAAAAATGTTATTGGTGACAAATTTGATGTCATTAGAGTTCGTATTACGGTTCTGTGTGTCTGCATTCCTTTTCAGAGTGCAATGGATAAAATTCGGAACTTTGCGTTTTACCGACTGCTATGCATACGACTTATTTAAATTTAGATTTATCTAAAATTTATGACTTAGATCTTACCTTATATTTGGGGGGGCACATGCCCACATATCTTTCCCTCCTCTTCCTCCCCCCCCCCCATTTGCAGGGACGCCCTGTTGTTATGATCTTGTGACGTAATTCACAAAGAGCTCGTTTATATGACGTCACTTTGTATTACTCGCCACTGTTTTTGGAAGATCAACACGGCGGGAGGGAGTGATCAAGTGCACGAACACTTCTAGAGAGGAACTTTGTGATTTTTGCAAATATCTGTCAATTTCATGCCTGAATAGTGTTTCGTCAGTTTATCGTTTGGAAAATTGAACGCTTGGAGCTTGCAGTTTAGGCCAAATCCACTTTGCTCCTCTGCCAGCTGCTTTGAATTTGTTTGGAAAGGATCGTCAAAGAAACGGATGAAAATGCTTCGAAATATTTCGTTGTTTGTTGGGAAAGGAAGTTCAAGTATTAAAGGTCGAATATGCATCGCATGCCAGAATGCTAATGGACAAGTGTGCACGGCCATCACAGCAAGACGAAGCATCAGTTCTACTTCAGCCAGTTTACAATCGAAAAATGGTTAGGCTCTCGATTTTACGGTTTAACAGCTCCAGTATTCAATAGATTTCGATTAGCCTGACGAACCGCGAGGGGTTGGGAGATGGCATAGGCCCATTGAAAAAATTAAACAAGAAATGTGGGGTTTCCTAAATGAAAAAGTAAACAAATGCTTGGGGTTTCATAAGGCCGAAAACAGGCCTAAACTGGGAACTAAAGTTTATTAATTTTTTCAGTTACATCAAAGTATTTTGCCCAAAAAGCCAAAAGGAAAGAATGTTAGTGTGGGAAGAGAGAGGGACTTTGGCCTATATCTAGGCCTTTTCTTCAGAAGGAAGAAGGACGAAGGACCACCTCTTCATCGTCGTGACGTTGCGTTGCTTGCCTAAAGTGTCACGTAATTTCAGGCAAATTTTGCAAAATAAATAAATGTAGACTGGTATTTGTAATACTTGACCCAACTTAAGATTAAAGGCTATATAGAATTTTTTACTCCAGTGTAATGTGGGGTTTCCCCAAAGGGAAATCTGTTCCCGCGGTGTCCCGCGACTGACAACTAATCTGCGGTTTGGCGATTTGCAACTGTTGCAATCTGGATTGAAATTAATTTTTTTTACAAACTTCACAGAAATGTCGGAGCATTTTATGCTGGAACATGGCTCAAAATATACTGAAAAGAAAGTCAGGAAAATCCCAACTGTCAGGGGAGCTGATATTATGAGAGACCCTAAAGTTACAAAGGTTTGTATGCATGCTCTGGTTATATTTTTTAATTTGCGTGCTGTGTGTCAGCTATTTACATAGGCCCCTAACAATTCGATTTTAAAGGATCTATGAAATATGAAAATCTAGGCTGAGAAATAAAAGGGTTTCATAGAGGCAGCAAGGGTGGCTGGTACATCCCTTGTCATTGCAAATATTATAGGTAATAGTTTCATTACTTTTTCCTATCCCTAGCCTTAGGCAAGATAAAATTTTCTGGGAGGGGGCTAATTCCAAAATTGAACCAAAATGTGCTATTTTTCTAATAATTATTTTGTTTTAGCATTTTGTTTAAGGAGCTTTGGTTCCCCCTAGCCCCCTCTGACTTGTTCTATCCTTTTTTCTTTGCATTTTGTCTCCTTGCCCTTTTCCAAGTTAGGCATTCTTTAATGAAAATTTTAGAACATTCTAGGTTTTAGGAACCACAACAGAGATGATTTTCATCCCCCTTGAACCCCCCTTTATCTAGTCATTGAAAGATTTCCAAATCCCTATAGGTTTGACTATACTTTGGGACAGGGGGCTCAGTGACAGTTCCAATTCCCCTAGTATATTGCAGAATATTTATGGAAAACAATAGATAATTGCAAAATTATCCCCCTCCCTCATTATTCTGAATCTTGACCAGTTGCAAGAAGTGACTCCAATTTTGCCCCTTTTCTAGAACGGGGGCAAAATTGGTTTTGATACCCCTGTACCCCCTTCAAGTGTTCCCCTGACTTGAAAAGGGACTTTGCGCCATTGATTATTGAATTTTGTGGTTTCAGTCAAAATTTATTTTAGATAAAATGAACCTTGTCTCTCGGCACTTGTGCCAAGCTATTGTGAAAGGAATTTGAATAACAGAATGCAATCTAAGATCCTTAAATCCATGGATTGTCTGATTAAATTTCCCCTCTTCTTTTCTCACTTTAGAGTACAGCCTTTTCGATTGAAGAGAGACAAATTCTTGGAATTCACGGCCTGTTACCCCCAGCTGTCAATACGCAGGAACTTCAAATGGAAAGGGTTATGGAGGAACTTCGACAAAACAAGAGTGACCTTCAAAGATACATCCAGCTTTGTGCATTGCAGGCCAGGAATGAGAAACTGTTTTTCAGGTGCCTCATGGAGCATACGGAAGAACTGATGCCAATCGTTTATACACCAACAGTAGGACAAGCCTGCATAGAATATGGGATGATATTCCGTGACCCTCGGTATGACTTTTATTACATGTATTAACCCTTTCACCCCCGGTAGGGCCATATTTCCCAATGACAAACACCGTAAAAGATAATTTTTAGTGGGGTGAGGTACAAAATATAGTAGATTTTCTGACCCCAGTTTTCCATAATAGTTTTTCGCTTTCACCTAATTTATTTGGCTATGCTACCCCCTGAAAAGAGTCTATTTATTTATATGGGCTTTAAGAGTTTAATGAAAATAAATCGGGGTGCGAAAGGGTTAAAGAGATGAAGTTGTGAGATAAGATTTTTGTGAATGGTCAGCAAAATACAATCAAAGCATATACCCAGAGATGGAGTTTGCAAGGATTGTGGGAATAGCAACACCCCCTCCATTAAAAAAGCAATCAGGGACGGTCTGGTTTCCTTATCACAGGGTGACTAGCAGCTCAATGGGCCCGGTTAAGGGATTTTCTTCATTGTGGGAAGAGCCTGTATAGTTTCAGTTATTTGTTCATTAATTCATCGATTTATTGATTAACTAAACACTTTGTTATTATTGTTATTTATCAATCTACCTCTTTATTTACTTTTACAATTAATCATTTATTAATTTTTAATCTATTAAAATTTATTTCTAGTGGTCTATTTGTTACGATACATGATCTTGGTCATGTGAGATCCATCGTTGCTAATTGGCCTGGAAATCACGTCAAGGTTAGTTTGCGTAATTTTAATTGTCAAGCAACTTTATGTTTTTTAATCACTTCATTTAACCAAGAGATATAAATTGTCTGCAAATGGCAAAATTTAAATTATCAAGATGATAGATGGCAACCTTTCCAACTTTTGATTTCACGGAGAATTTGTCCGCTCTGTTTTGTTTTTGTCTTCTTTCGCGACACCTCATTTTGTTGAAATTTTTTTTTCGCTCATAGGCTATTGTAATGACAGACGGTGAAAGGATTCTTGGCCTTGGGGATCTAGGCTGCAATGGAATGGGTATACCCATTGGCAAACTTGCATTGTACACTGCATGTGCTGGTATCAACCCCAATGCCTGTCTGCCCATTTTGATTGACGTTGGAACAAATAATGAGGTACCTTTTACGATATTTATGGAAAGTGAATGAAAGTAGAGTACATTAGATTGAAAACGAGTTAAAACCTAGTTCGAAGTTTGTTATTGATTAGAAAACGACTTTTAAAGCATATTGTATCCAAGAAATTTGTAACAAAGTAAATGAATGTTGTAACGAATTGAAAATCGAGGAAGATTGGATTCGATAGATTGGATAGAACATGGATAGATATGTGACGTAATTGATAAGAAAAGATAAATAGGACAGAATGAAAGGAAGAAAGAAAAATATACTAAAAGATAGATAAGGCCACGATACCTTGATGAGGAGTATATTGTCCGTTAATTAATTAAAAACCATTTTGATTTAGGTATAAGGTATTAAATTAGTTTTAGATTTATTTTATATCTATTGCTAGATACTGCACAAGTTTTTGAGGAATGCATTTTTTTGCTTCCGACTTTTTTTAGTTAATTTATTGGTCTCTCTTGCATCTAATTATACAAAGAAATGTATAGGATGGTTTTAGCAGATAAACGAAGAATGATGTAAAGTTGCAAAAATAAATTGATGATAGTATTTTTCCAAATAATATGTTCATAATCTCTGCTAATATTCAAAACATATGGTGTTTTATTTTTTCCGCAATTTTTCATCTAGTAAGTTACATTAGAAATATTTTTGTTTTTGTTGTTAATGCAAGTGTTTAATGCTAATATAATAAGTTTTATTATATTTTTTTAATGCTTTTGTAAAACTTTGCAATATCGTCTGTTTGTAGAAACTGTTACAAGATCCTATGTACCTTGGTCTGAGGCAAAAACGAGAAAAGTCTGAAAAATACGACCAACTTATTGAAGAATTGATTTGTGCATTGAGAGAAAGGTTTGTTTTTAACTTTCGAATTCTGGCAATTCTTTTTGACTAACTCTGACGAGACTTATATCAGTCGAAAAGAGGAATCATTCGTTAGCCAACTTCAATAGAAACTTACTCAAAACTCGATAAAAAGTAGAGTAACCTATCAATATTTTGACGATAATGTTTCAAGTCGAGGCAAACAAGTAGCATATTCCCCGATTATTGTAAGATATATCCTTTTTCGATCCTTAATTTCTTCGTTAAAACATGACGAGTCTTTGATATACTTTCCATATCTTGGCCTTAGTTGTCTACTTTAAATGTGAAAATGGACGTAATTGCATCAACGACCCATCCATACCCAGCTTTCATTGAACAGGCCCGTAACTACTTTTGTTCTCTCGTCCAACCAAAACAATAAAATCCTTTGTTAACTATGAACAATACCTTTTGATTCTATTGTTCTCAATAGAATATCGTTGATTGTTCCATTGAATCTCACAATAGAGCTATCGCTGATTCTTTTTTGCATTGTGTTTTCTGGTTTATTTTCAAGGTATGGTCAGAACACGCTGATTCAATTTGAAGACTTTGGCAATCACAATGCATTTAGATTTCTTGAGCATTATAGAAAGAAGATTTGTACATTTAATGATGATATCCAAGGTAATGCTTGAAATGGAATTCAATTCAGTTCAATTCCCTTCCGTTCAGTCCAGTCCCAGTCCAGTCCTAGTCTAGTTCAATTCAGTTCACTTCATTTCTATTCAGTTCAGTTCCTTTACGTTGTCAAGCAAACATACAAACAAAACAAAACAAATGTAACAGGTTTAAAAATACATCACATCAATTTGGCAAAGAAAATAAATTACAAAGGACAAAAGATTTTTACATATGCAAACGACTTTAAAAAGGATCTCTAAATATTAATTTATGACAACAGTTTTTACCTTTGCATTTCGATCTTCCCTATTTCCCTGTAAATTTAATCATTTTGTATTATTCCTTTCTATAGGCACGGCTGCAGTTTGTGTAGCTGGCATTCTGGCAAGTTTGCAGATTAGTAAAATGAAGTTGTCAGAACACAAATTCATGTTTCTTGGAGCTGGAGAAGTATGCTTGATTCTTGTTAATTGTGATCAAGTTTTAATTTTTCCTTTCCTCTTTGCCTTGGCTACTGCGGAATTAGTTCCTTACACTTCTTTTTCTTCTTTGGTCATTGTTCTTGTTCTCTTTCTTTCTTTGTATCTTCTTCTTTTTCTCTTCCTTTTCTTATCTTTTTGTTCGTTTTGTCGTCTTTCTTTTCCTATTTTTTTCATTTTTCTCTTCCTCTTCCTCTTCTTATTCTTCTTCCTTTTCTTTCTTCATCTTCTTTTTCTCTTCTTTTTTGTCTTTCCTTTCCTGTTTTGTTTCTTTCCATAATATTTTTATTTCTCTATCATACTGGAACACAAGGCCTTTGCTTCAGTATAGCTGTGCTCTAGTTACTGAACTACCTGGCCGCGTGGCTCTACTCCAACAAGCTATTCATTCTCTTTTCAGGCAGCCATTGGCATTGCTAATTTGTTAATTCTTGCCATGGGAAAGGAAGGCACATCAAAATCGGAGGCAGCTAAGAGAATTTGGATGTTGGATTCACGTGGTTTAGTTGTCAAGGTAAATTTTCAAACTTTGTTAAAAGAGCATTCCTAGAGAAGTGACGAGCAGAGCCGTTTTTGCGATAAGAAATGGGACTGTGACACCCACATACGATTTTCCTGGCGGCATATTTCCGATCGCCGAAAAAGCATGAGTTTTCTGTAATCGTTCAGGTTACAAGAATTATTAGCCGGATAATTTTTCCTGCGGTAAGATAGGCTTTGTGGCCAGGTTCTTAACCTGGTCGAATGAAAAATGCATCTTTCGTATTTGAAAGGTACAGTTTTGCAAAAAATTTTGGAGTCACGTTAACGTAAGTTGAAGGCATGCCCAGTCGATCTTCAATCATATCCTGCACAGTCCCCTTTCAAAGCCGTATTAGGGTGACATATTATGTAGCAGAATCTTGATGGTTTTTGACTTGGCTGCAAAATTAACTGCCATATTCGCTGAGAGCAACACATTCAGTGGAAACTTTTAAATCACTTTTGAAGACATTTTTATTTCAAAAACATTTTAGCTTACACAAAATAAAATGTTTTTTTATCATACATACTCTCTATACTTTCATATATACATATGTTTTATCCTATGAGCCCTAAGGAGCAATAAAAGTTCCTTTATTATTATTATTATTATTATTATCATTATCATTATCATTGTTAAAATCCTGATCAAAAGTCAGTGTGTCACAAGAGTTCTCTATCTGGTTTTCAGGATAGGGCTAGTGGTGGAATCAGCGAGCAGAAGAAGCAGTTTGCTCATGAACATGAACATATTGGAGATTTTGAATCGGCAGTCAAAAGCATAAAACCAACTGCAATAATTGGTATGTTATTGGGATATCCGTCACTTTCGTAATCTAGAGCCTGATCAATGGTACAGACAGGTGCACAATATTGAAGAAGTAGTTTGTAGATGGTTGAGGCATTGGCGCAAAGGTTTGGAATGTTTTTGGCCTGCAAGACTAGTTGTCCTGAGAAGTATTTCTTGTCCTCAGCATGAAAGCAATTAAAGGAAGTAATGGAAAGGAGCAAGAAAGATCGAATTAGAAATACAAAGAATGACAAAAGTAAAGAAGGAATGAAGAAAGAGAGAAGAGAAATAATTTAGAAATAGAGTCGTGAAGAATAAGAATAGAAAATCTGGGAGGTAGAATGGGAGTTTCCGCGTAATACTTTTGTGCTAAATCTTCTTACAAAATACTTGCTTCAATTGACTTCCATTTTTTTGGATTGATTACCATTTGATTGCATAAAGTTCTAATTAAATTCCATCAATTCAATTCAATTTCATTCAATTCAATCATTTATGTGTTTTCAGGTGTGGCAGCCGTGCCAGGCGCCTTCACAGAGACTGTTGTTAAGGACATGGCTTCGTTTAACGAGAAACCGATCATTTTTGCCTTGAGTAATCCAACTTCAATGTCAGAGTGTACTGCAGAGCAAGCGTACAATTGGACTGAGGTATTTCCTAGTTATTTATACCTTTCTGAGACTTTCCCGCGGTGCAAAACAGATTTTCCGCAAGCTTCTTGCACTGCAACTTCTGGCAGGGGCGATCTCAGCTTTCTGGCGATTTGGCGATCACCACACGAGCCCTTCGAATTTCCAGGGTAAAAGAATTTAAAAGCCATCCCGCGTTAGGAAAAGCTCCCAAAACCGACCCTTCGCCTTTGTATCTGCGATTATGACGCCAAACTGCCGTGGATTCCAGGACCCTCTTTTGAAGATTTTCAAGAATATAAGATGTAAATGAATTTTTATTAATATTTTAATTATGATTCAAAGATTTTATTTGCAGGGACGCTGTTTATTTGCAAGCGGAAGTCCTTTCGACACTGTTTACTTGGCTGATGGGCGCAAATTCATCCCAGGACAAGGCAACAATGCTTACATTTTCCCAGGTCTTGCATTGGGTGCCATCTCATCATGTCCACGTCACATAACCGAAGAAATGTTTCTCACTGCTGCTCAGGTATGGAAGTTCGTTGTTGTCAAAAGATTTATTTTAGACTGTGTTAGGCACAGATCTTAGGCCACCAGATATAGAAGCACATAAGAGCGCTTCTTTAAGTGGCAATAATGCCTTTCTTGCCGTGGAGCTAAGCTCAAAATAACGTCTAAATTTCAACCTATTTATATATGAATTTAGCACGAAGCATGACTGGAAAAGCTACCGTTTGCATGACTTTGCAATTGCAACAACAAATATTTTTCAAATTATTTCTAATATCTATTACTAAAAATACATGTCAAAAATAGGGAAATAAAACTAGATAAAGCTTCTAAATAAAATATATTTATGTTGATAACATTCTGATCCTATATTTTGTACTACTAAACATATCGAACATTAATATTGTAACTTACTGCAGGGGAGGAGATATTCACTCGCCTGGCTCGCAGTTAAGATAGCAAATGTCTTTGCGTATCACAAACTGGGAATGCTGGGAATACCCATGTACTGATGATGGTTCCTGGAATTGATCCAAAACGTTCATAATTATGGTCTCGTCTTTAGTTTAAGTTTAAATTGTAATACCGATTATGTCTTAATTCAACTCTGTTCATGTCTTAAGTTTTTATCCGGATTTGTCATATTTGGACGTGTTCATTCATGAAATTCATGAAAACAAACATTGATCTTTTTTATCTTTCTCCTTGCTCTGATAATACTGGGAACTGCAAGGCCGTCTTCATCATAGGCCTAGCCTTAGTTTTTGTTGCAGGATATAGAATAATGATTTTTTTTCTTTGCGTCTTAGGCCCTTGCAAATCAAGTTACTGAAAATGATTTGAAATTTGGCAGACTTTATCCACCACTGTCGAACATCCAAGAGGTATCATTTAAAATCGCTTGCCAAGTTGCGAAATGTGCCTACGATCAAAAGTTGGCCACCATCATACCAGAACCGCAGAGTATCGAAGAACTTGTGCAGAATAACGTGTATGACCCGCGTTATGAATCGTACATCCCGCAGACATTCGAGTACCCGAGTGTAGGACAGTACATGCCGTCGTAAGCTGTATTTTAGTTTATCCAAGAACATTTGCGGTAAGTTGCTTGTAGTGTTGACGTATTAATTAGATTTTCAATTTAAAAAATGCTTTATTTACTGGATGTAAATACGATTGTACAAAATTCTTAGCTGCTTTTCAATTATATTTAAAGTTTTTTATTTCTTAAAATGATTAGATTGATGAGAATGGTGTGAAATGTTATATTTTTCTTTAATTCGAGGATGTTTCCTTCCTGAAAATTTTAAAACTGCATGGACAAAATTAATCTAAAAATTTGAAAGTAATCTAAAGCTTGATTTTCGCTCGGCAGACTTTTTCATGTGAAGCAACTGTTTTGAAGCAAAATGCATAGGAATTCAAAATGATGTCTTTTTGAAGATGTTTCTGCATCTCCTCCGGCATCTGCTAGCACTGTCCGAAGTCGTCGAATTTTCAATTTACAGCGAAATTGTGTAAACTATGCTCATGCTAAAGGCTGAAAAAGCTTCCTTCGCGTGAATAGAGACATTTAATAGAAAATCAGAAATCACAAATAAACCTTAGCATCTATACTCTCAAAAGTGAGGGGTAGCTTAGTACCATACACTCTCCCAACGACCTTTCAAAATAAAGATGTGATAATGCTGAAGGTTGAGAAAGTTTGCTTCGCGTAAATAGAAGCAGTCAGTGAAAATCTGAAATCCACGACAACTCTTAGCGTCTATACTCAATAGTGAGGGGTAGCTTAGTGTAATACACTATCTCAGAGACCTTTCAAAATAAATATGTACTTATGCTTAGGGTTGACAAAGCTCGCTTCGTGTGAGTGGAGAGCTTCAACGGAAAGGTCGACACGAAATCCCACCCATCAGAAGTAGGCAGGTTTTTCTGAGCCCGCTATCGCATTCGCACTCGCCCATGCAAGACGATGGGACGATAATGGACCTGCGAGGGAGCCTCGCAGTACCTATGGAAATCATAAAACTACAACAACCCTTAGCGTCTATACTCCTATACAGATACATTTGAATGATATGCGGTTACAGATCTGATTGTTTACATGCTAATATGTCGTCTTTCGTTGTGCCAAACATTTTGAATATCGCATCACGGAACGGCCTAGGTGATAGCGAGGCTCGCCTCCTTCCAATTTTCCCAGCTGTTCTTAGCATTTCATTCATTCTTATAACCTCTTGACAAAGTTCAACTATTGCTTCGCAAATTACTTCGTAGCCACTCGTGTAAATCGCTGCAGAGCACTCCAGGTATGAGCATCCCCATCGCTTTGCTAAGGCCTGGCCTTCGCTGCTGGTAATTCGTCTTGTGTTTCGTAAATCTGTTTTATTCGCTATGAGTACAATTGGTTTTCGTCTGTAAGGACTCGTTAAGTCAATGGCCTCTTTTAGATTCTTTGCTTCGTCAAAACTTCGCTTGTTTGTGACTGAATAAACTAAGACAACTGCATCGGCCATTTCTATCTTGCCACGCATGTTTTTCTTTGAATCCTACGAAAACATGACATTTAGACATGACATTTTGATAGTTTTAAAGACTTTTTAACATACAACGTGATGCCAAGCGACGAATCACTCCTGTGGCCTTCTCAGCTATGCTGTTTAGTCAAACAACAGGATTTTGCGTTTAGGAACGCTGCACTACGCCACCCAGCGTTAACATCAAGGCTGATGATCTATGCCATAGCTCAGAAGAAGGTTTGGAACAGTTGATTGATCATACAAATGTAAATGAACGATTGATCGACAATCAACAGTCTTAGTCCTCATCCGCCATAAGTGCGGTGTTTGAAGTTTTGTTATCAAAACAATCGTATCACAAAAATGATATGAAGTGATCAGTGATTTCTAGAATAACCTTATTTTGAGCTATGGCATAGACCATCAACCCGTTAAGATGATGTAGCCTTGGTTGTAATGGCAGCATATATAATTTGCAACGCATTCAGAGCAAAATATAACAGATTAGCGTTAGAAAGGTAAGAATCTTTCTCACTTCACATCCCGTCGCATTCATTCGTCCAAGATTCCGGATTTTCAATGAGGAAGTTGTAGCAAAAAAGCAAGTGAAGGACACATCACAGTTCATTGCGAAGGTGCAAGTAACCGTCGGGCATTTTGAAGTCGAAGCGAAGAAAAAATAGGCCTGGAAAATTTCCATTCTTTAAAAACTTGCCAACCTTGAAAACTTCCCAACTATCAAATCTTTCTTGACCAAACATATTGATTTCGTAAAGAATTTTTCCCGGGGAGAGGCTGTCACGTCCTTTGCACCCGTCACGTCCCTAAAGCCCCCCTGTATTGCCATGACCCTAGGTCCCAACAAATGATACCGAAGATGTTTCGATTGAAATGCTCACCGGTGCTTGAATGTCCATCATTTCAATCGTCACTTCTTGTGCATTAATGGTGATTTGTTTCGTGTAACTTGCATCTAAAAACGATATTAAGAATGGCTTTAATCAGTACGAATAAGAAGCCACGAGAGGGAAACAGTTAAGCTAGCTTATTTAGTTAAGAAAGATTAAGCTAGCTAATTGAATGGATAGAAATATGATTTAGATGATCAGCTTTTCTCATTTGATTTCGTTTTGAAAGCAGGAGTGGAAATTTTGATTTCATGGTTTATCTGTGGTTCATGGCCCAGCAATATCAAAATCTTCGTTGGCCATGTAACATCTTCGACAGTGGAATGGTAAAGACGGTACTAGTATTACACGAGGTTCGATTGCACAAAGCGAGCAATATCCCAAACTGCCTACATGTATAGAGTGGTGCAAGCCTTTTTCATTGATTTATGATGCCTATAAATGTCCCTAAGCCCAATATATTCCGCCCTAGTATACAACGCTCTAGTATCTTCAGAGCTGTATATATCCTTTTCTCTCCCGGTAATTATACACCTGCACAGTGATTACCAAAGCGTTTTGTCAGATCGCAGGGGGGTACAAGCGTTGATAATGTTCGAGCGTAGAAACTTTACGAATGTTCAGATATAGGTAGATTAGTCTCCCCTTCTTAGAAATACCCAATGCTCGCCGAAGTTTTTAGTAGATCAAATAGCCCTCTGGGGATAAATAGGATACAGTGGCTGGCTTATTAAAGGCTAAAGTCTATTTAAAACTCTTTGAAAGTTGAGTAGACTTCCTATTCTTATCTTTTAGAATCGTTTCTGTAAAACCGCTTAAGAAAACATAAAGACGAACCTTGTGTCTGGTCATATTCTCCAATGTACCTTTTTGTTACAAAGCGAACAATCAGCGCTGAAACAATCGAAAATGTATTGTTTAATTGAATGTATTATGAAATTATCATTAAACAATTAATGGTTTTTTTGCCAATTTACGCACAAAACTGTCACTTTTCTGTCACTTTTCTGTCACTTTTCTGTCACTTCTCTGGATTGTTTACAGCAGTGGTAATAGAGTATTCGTATATTTTGAAACGACCCGAGGCAATAGGGGCTGGGGGGCTTAGCCTTCGAAATCATAGGGTCCGTCAAGATGCACCATGTGGTTTGGCTTAAGCCGCCCCCCCCCCCCCCCTAGAACTTTCTGCTGGCCTCGGGGCTGATTTTTAAAACACGTGTAATTGTTCCTCTCTCCTACATTCTATCTCAAAAACGATAGTACATATTACTACGACCATTAACTCTACAAACCTGTCTTTCCTACGTTTTTCGCCCCCAAGAATAATATCTTAACATCGGGGCGTTTTCCTAGAATATCTTGTTTTGAGTTAACTCTACCCAATGTTTCTTGCTTCATTGTAACCTTGCTTGATATTTCTTTTGCTTTACTATCTTGCTTAATTTGGCCCTTTCCTTGTCCAATCATGTCCTGTTTCGAGTGCCCTTTACTTTCGTTTTTTGCTGGCCCTTTGCCTTGTGCATCATACCTTGAAGGCACCTTCAAGTAGTCTATTTTATCCATCTTTTCTCTCCCTTTAACCTCAACTATTCCTCTTTCAGACATCAACTTCTCCTGTCAAATTTCACCTTTGCTCTTTCGAAATTTTAACTTTCCTCTTTACAAACTAGAGCGTTTTCCTCGGAACTCCAAGACACTTTTCCTTTTATGAAGCTAACTTCTCTGATGTTTATTTTTAAGCTTTGAGCACAACAATCTCTCGTAATTTTAGCACTGGTACAAAGAAGGTAATATTAGTGCAACCACTCCGCGTCTTGTATTGCAAAGGCTAAGCAGATTAGCATTGAGTTTGTATCAATGCCGTAATCAAATCTTCCCAAATGTAATAAGTGAACTTGTTTATTATACCATTTATTCGCAGGCGTTCTCTCTTTGAGCGCTAATGCTTCTATATAGCTCTGTAAGTCGCCAGGATACAAGGATTAGCACATTTACAATGCAAGAATAAGTTCAAATAAACGTCTGTTGATACAATGCAGAAGTTCAACCAATGTGGTTTCTCCGTTTGTGTTATAGCAACATATCTATGCCTAGCACATACATGGCGGTGAACTCCAGTGACGCGTATGATATCACTTCATATGTAGACCTTATATGTTGGTATTTTTTGGATTGGCAGCACCGAGGGGGTGTCAAGGGTGTCTATCCCCCAACTATGAAAATATTGGCTTGTTGTAGTGCAAATATTGGGCAGAAATTTCTGCTTTTAACACGACAGAAATTTGATTTTTCCAGACAAATTGTAATTCGCTTGTTGCCTTCATTGAGCCAACCAGCTGAATATATTGGGTGAAGGAAGCATGCTGCATTACACGGGAGGGGAAAGTATCGTGAAATATAACGCTTTGCTTGTAAATTAGAATAATAATCGTTTGATTAAACGCGCCTGTTCTTGTTTCTACAGAAGACTTGTAATGTTTGGTATGTCGTCCGTAGGTTGGCGTAAATTTACCATGCATCCTGCTTTCATTTTTATTTGAGCTAAAAATAGACTCAGCAGCTATTGAATGAATGATGTTGCAAAGATTTTTGCCTTTCAAAGACATGAAACCACTCCCTTTGGTAATAACTCTGTGAGGAAATGCTTACAGTGATGAGAATTCGTCAAGAATTTATCGGGTTCTCAATAAAAACATAGACGATGCAGGAGTTTTGAAACCGGAAAGCAGTACATCATGCATATAATCAAGGCGAGGGTCATCTCATTCCTTTTTGCATTACGTTATGTAAAATTATACTAAATTACACTTTTATACACTTCATTACATCACATATCATTTGATTGCGTTATATTAAATTACACTACATTGCATTTCATTACAAAACATTACATTTCATCTCATTAAATTGTATTACATTACATTGCATTACATTACGTTAAATTACATTGCATTACATTACATTACATTGAATTAAATTACATTACATTACATTACATTACATCACATTCTATTGCATTACATTGCATTACATTATATTACATTATATTATATTACATAGCAAGGGTAGAGTTTTAGCGCATTAATCCATTGAGTATCACCTAGTGTTTATCACGATGAAGAAACCCCAATAACCGCATTTACTTAGCCAACCTATGAATATTTGATAGACCAAAACACGGGCATTGTTTGTGAACAAGATGATTAAAATGAATTGTATTATGATTCATTTTATTTCAATGGACTGTTGTTTTCGTGTTATGGTTGCCCATATCAACAAGCGAAGGTTTCTTGTTCTCCCTTCTTCAACTAAAAACATGGCCTTGTCTTTATCGCTTGCTTATAGTTATGAAAAGCGCTGGAAAAACTCTCTTAACTTTAATCTAGGAACTTTAATCTTAGCTTTGTGGTTGCGCATCTCACAAAGCGCACGATAAGGAAGGACTATTTGGGTGATTTTTAGATTTATTTGTGCAGACTTCAGAAGAGTTAAACAACACGATGGCGCTGTAAGTATTGTAAATAAATAAATCAAGTCACTTTCAGCTTAGCTCACAGACAGTTTATTTGGCAAAGTAATGATAGATACGGCGTACCGACGCTTTCTTGGAGGAGGCGGTTACATAGCCAATCAATTGAAATCCGTTAATAATCTGGTTTGTTTGTTTTTAAAGTGGTTTGAAATACCGTTATAATCACTAGTATCATAATCATCATCATCATCATCATCATCATCATCATCATTATCATCATCATCATCATCATCATCATCATTGTGTAAGCACTTTTTCTTCAATATAACTTTTTGATTTCTTTCATTTTGCCCAGGGAAACAACGATGTCATTTCCAAGACTCTCTTCTAACAATGGAGATATTCATGCTATATATGACGTCATCGTGATCGGATCTGGGTATGGCGGTGCGATAGCGGCGTGCAGAGCAGCCCGAGCCAATCAGGGGGTTTGTGTACTGGAAAAGGGGAAGGAATGGCAACCTGGAGATTTTCCGGAGACGTTGTCAGAGCTGAAGAGAAATGTGCATGTAACGAAAAATGGAAAAGAAACTTTCGGTGAGTCAGTAATTGAGCATTTCATATCAAACAACATATTTAACTGCATCAGTAGCTAAAATCAATGACCATCACTAAGAAGTATATTGAAACGCTATGAAGGAAATTGTTGAGATTCTGAATCTTTTGTTCTTGTCAGTTTAGCAGGGACGCTGGATAATGAGGACATGCGGGGGAGCACTTCAAACAATGAAAATTCCGTCTTTTGCGTCGAGCAAAGCTGGTGGCTAAAGAGAATCCCATCCCCCCCCCCCAATAAAGGGAAAAATTTGAAGGTATTGGCAGTGCAAGAGAAGATTCTTGAAGGGGCTAACAACTTACCAACATAAATCTTGAAGCGATACGTTCCTTTTCAATACTGTGAGGTACTTTCGCCTGTCATCATGTAAACACATCTCTAAAATTTTGACAATTTTAGGTGAAAGATCCAGCTTATTTGATGTTCAGATGTGCGATGGAGCCACCATTTTATCTGCTGTTGGCCTTGGAGGACGTTCTCTTACTGCCACTGCTGTATCATATGAGCCTCAAAGAAGCGTCTTCCAAAAAGATCTATGGCCTTCTGTGCTTCGTAGAGATATTGACAACGTTCTTGGTGTCGATGCAGAACGCGTAAGAGCAATGCTGGACCCTAGTAAATGGCCAGACACAGCTCCATATACTGAACTTAAAAAGAGCGAGTTGTTGTGCCACGGAGCAGAAGAGCTCTCTGGAGTTGATATAGAAGATATGGGGAAATACGTCAAGCAGCTACCATTGTAAGTTTCTATCATCATTTTGGAAAGGGGTCAGAGCCAGCTTGGCCAATCTTGGGGGAAGGCTATTGTTTTCTACTGTTTTATTAGTCAATAGCGACAAAAATTATGTTGTTTTAGATGATAAAATAATGGAACTATGGAAGGGGCTGGGGGCAACTGGCTTCCCATCCAGTACTTTGAAAAAGATGAGTAGTAGATGCTCTCTTGTTGAATAGATCTTTATGTTAATTCAATTTAATTTTTTCTTTTTAATGTCATGCTCATTTGTCGTAATTTTGCATTTGCCGCTTTAACCTGATATAGCCGCAAAAGATTAAAGTCTTCAAAGAGCTGGAATCATAATTACCCTTGGCCGGCCTATTCAGTTCCCATACGCAGCTAAACTCATCCATTAATTCATTAAATCTGCTGCCTTCTGTTACCGAACCCCTTTTCTATTTTCCTCATTCTTCTCCTTTCCCCTAATGGATTTAGATGCTAGTTAAGATTAACATCAGTTTTGTAGCGTTTATTCCCCGAATTAGAGATGGAATTGTCATGCCCGCATCGTATCGACCTTGTATCTTGCTACTTAGATGCATCTGTTGAGTAACATAATCCACTCATTGAAAGTGCAATTTCTGCTGAAACTCTTGGAACAGTACCACGATTTTTGTCTCCTATCTGCAACTCCCCTCCCTTCCCTCAAAATGATGTGGATGAAATTACTTTTCGTGGCTACCCTTTGACCTAAATCAATTGTAAACAAAAGCCAAGGTATTCCCCTTTGCAACCAACGTTGTTTTATTGGGGGAAGGGGGGTATACCATCGCTATTCAGTCGGCAACCTCAATGCAATCAATAAGGTATGACTTTTCATAAGTGCCCCCTCCCAATCTCCCGCATCTAGCTAGGGCATTAATTTTTGCCATCGATTGAGGAATCTCCAATTTAAGATTTGAAACAAAATTCCTTATGAAAAAACGGGACATTAAATTTCTCATTTTCAATTTTTACAGATGGATAAATTTCAAGCACGGACCAAATTCATTGGGAATTCAGCAACCAGCATGCAATGGATGCGGTAACTGCCTATCTGGATGCAACACTGGTGCAAAAAATACCTTGAATTTGAACTATCTTGCCGATGCGAAGGCTCACGGAGCGCATATATTTACTGAGGTATGTCCTGGAGGCTGTGATGGTCCTATCTTTCCTTTCGAGCCGTTCTGCTAGTCTATCGATATTTGTTACCGCTGGTAATCAATGGAATAGATTTAAACTTCTTCAATCCTTTATATTACTTCTTCGTGGCAAACTTACATGCACTCCTATAATAATCATTCAATTAAAAGAATCTTCTTTGAATAAAAACATTAATAAACTTTTAGAAACCTGATAACCCTTGCCTGGTTTCTTATATGAAAATTCGAGTATTTTTGCGTTCTCTCTCCGCAGACTGAAGCCACAACTGTATGCCGAGATTCATACACTGGACTATGGTCTGTTGAATTTAAACAAACATTTGAAGGTTCCATCAAAGATCATACAGTTAAAGCAAGGTTGGTGTTTATTGCCGCGGGCGTGACAGGTTCTGCTAAAATCCTGTTCCAATCTAAAGAGAAGGGGTTGGCAGTGTCGCAGAAACTAGGCCACAATATGTCTCTCAATGGTTTTACAAGTGGAATCTGCAATCATTTGACCGACGATGTACGCAGCTTTGGATTAGGGAAAGATGAAGATGTGAAAGGTGCCTTCAAGGTGATGAATCCTTTTATTATAAAAGGAACCTAATATACTATTGATTTACCATTATTAAGACCCATATCAACCTTTTTATCCATTCATTGACATTCGAAGAATTTGATATTCCTTAAAAGAGGGATCATAATCTCTTCAATATCTGGATACACCTGCTTCTTAGCATGTTTCAAGATTTTCGCTTCAGCATCATAAATTCTTGTTCCCCCTTGAAATCTAAACAGACAGTTTTAATGTTACTGTACAGTTGTAGAATCACCGGTGGTGAAATGGTTAAGATAGACAGTGAATGTGCATATCCGTTGCTTTTTTGACTGGAATCTCTCTTCACCGTAGCCTACAAATCCTGGACCAACGAGCACAATTGTCATTGAGTTTAGTTCGGAATCAGATGAAGGTTTCAAAGGGGTTATTTCTGATTTGACGCTTCCTGGAGCACTGAAGTTGATACTGCCAGTGATACTAAATGCTGAGAGTGGTACAGCAGAGTTACGTAAACTATTAGAGTCTGGATTCAAAGAACCAGAAGAGGTCAATTTTACTCTGTTTTATTTAATTTCTATACAGTCCTTTAAGAGGTATATAGTGGTAGCATAATATGCAAACCGATCTGAATCTGAAAGGTGTTGAGTCAGAAATGTTGCGATGATGTTTCCCTCCTTTCTGGTATAATGCTCCCGGGAAATAGGAACACGGCATACTTGAGCTCAATCCTGTGTTCCTTCCTACATGACTGCTCCCTTATTCCAAGCTGCACTTCATTCGCCAAGGATTGAATAAGATCTGTCCTCAATTTTCAATATTGTTCTGGTACTTGTGTTTGGTGTCTTGCCCACCCCTTCTTGATCTAGCATCCACCCCTCCTTGGTTTCACAACCATCCCTTCCTGGTCTTGCATCTACTTCTTCTTAGTCATGCATCCCCCCCCCCCCATTCCTAGTCTCGCCTCCATCCTCCCTTGGTCCCCTACTCCTTCGTGGTCTTACCTTGTTACCAATCATGTTCCACCAATCATTATATCTTTCTATTCTAGCAACCTAAAAACTCATCTGCTGGCAATTTTCTCTCAATTTGCGCCACAACCAGGACGAAAAACTTCGGACAAATTTCATTCGATGCCAGCAAAGAATCCGTTACCTTCAAAATGCTACAGACTAATTCAGACAGCAGCGCAACAACAAAAATGGAAGAGCTGTCTAATATTCTTGAAGGCGATTTTGTAAAATGCCCTGAGGAACTGACAAATGGGCATTTTTCTATGTATCCATTGGGTGGTTGCATAATGGCCGAAAATGGTTATGATGGAGTTGTCAATCATAAAGGACAAGTCTTTGTAGGTATGACTATAACCTTCTATCTCGCAATAGCGCGATATTAGAGATATTTGAGAGTTCTCTATGGTGTAGTGGTTAAGGTTTAGGACTGGCGGTCTAGCGTCGTCGATTCGAATCGTCGTCCTTACCATTTATGAGGATAGCATCCTTTGGCAATGTGTTACCACAAAATATGCCTCACTCTTCCCAGGAGCATTAATGGGTACCTGGTCCGTAGTTATATGCACATCGACCAGGGAAATGTAGAGTCAGTAGAGTAGGCTGATGTGGCTAACGACAGCCTATAAACCACCACTTCAACAATATTTTTGCTGCAACATTCAGTGATCTACTTAAGGGGTCCGCTTTATTCCGTGTTTCTCATCTCTCTTCTAGATAATACTTCTGATGTCTATGATGGTTTGTACGTGGTAGGCGGCAGCGTTATTCCATGTTATCTACCAGTCAATCCAAGTTTTACTGTATGCGCGCTAGCCGAACGATGCATGCGACTTTGTGCAGCCGATTTTGCATGGAGGATGGACTATGATGTTTCTCAAGAAATAGCAAATGAGCTTGGTAAGACCTTACTTTTTGCCACGACAAACTCCATTGACTGTCCAAACAAGTTTTTCATCATTTCATTTCATTTTCATTTCATTTTCATTTCATTTCATTTTCATTTCATTTTCATTTCATTTTCATTTCATTTTCATTTCATTTTCATTTCATTTTCATTTCATTTTCATTACATTTTTATTTCCTTTTTTATTTCATTTAACAATTCTTCATGCAGTTTAAATTCTATCGATAAGAAAATGATATAATGTAGATAAACTCTCACCGTCTATACTTCGGCCCTCTCTAATGTACAGCAAATTTATTTCTCTACAGACACACGCCAAGACCACCGAAATCATCCTGGCCTGGTCATGACTGAGAAGATGGTTGGCGATGTAACCATAAAAAGTACAGGGAATAAATCGTACTGTGATTTTGTGCTTGATTTCAAAGTAAATGATATTGTGGGCATGATTGAGACCGACCCAGAACATTCCGGATCAATAAACGGAACGGTTACATGTCCAGGATTATCTAAAGAACCCTTGGCTGCTAAAGGTAAGACATTAAGCATTTTAGGAGTGGCCATCCGGGCTCAGAGTCTCGAGTATTAGTGAGGAGGGCCGAGAAGGGAGTTTGCTTGTTTGTGAAAGGGGAGCAGAGAAGGATAGGCTTTGATTGAAACTTTGAAGAAAAAGTACCACAATTGCAAGATTTTGGTAAGCCATGGAACTATCTTAACTATTTTTCATTGGTTTCAGAAACAATTTATGGAAGGTAGTTTTAAAAATGAATATCAAACAGCATGAAGAGCGCATTGGGGTCGTCGGTTACCCAGAGCAATGTTGAGAGATCCAACATATTCTCTAGCTTGCTTAGAGTAAAAATAGGCTGATTGTTTGGAATGGTCAACAATAGGACTATAAAGTGGACCGGGATGGGCAAATTGTTGAAATTGGGTGCATCAGCCCCCTTCCCCAGCACGAAATCAGTAATTTCTTTCATGTTTTAGCAGGGCAAAAATGTCGCTAACACCAATCCCCCCCCCCCCCACCCACCCAACAAAAAATAATGCATTTTAGTATTACTATAATCTTTCTGCCACTTTTAGGCATTTTAAAGTTACTGAAAGACAGCACAGATCAAGTGGACGGTAAGGAGATGATCTATTCAATGGCACTTACTTCAGTAGAAAGCAAAATGTTCTACTTTTTTGGTATAAAATATGTTCATTTAGATGAGTTTGCGGAGACTGGCTTGCGTGATACTACTACGTTATTTGTTACAATCTATGAAGGGAAAGACATATCTGGTGAAATGGTGGCTGAAGGAGTGTTATATATGAGATTCAAAGACTTTGCAAAACAATTGAGTAAGGTTTTAATTTGTTTTTTAAGCATAAAATGATAACATAAAGAGGCTAAGGAGCCGTTGAACGAATGAATAAATGAGTGGTATATCGAATGATTGCTGCAATAGGATGAATAAATGAGTGATTAAAATGGTTGTTGAGTAATTGAGAAAATGAATTAATTTTCATGCGAATGAATAGGTGAATGAATGAATGAATGATGAAATGAATGATTTGAATAATTAAGGTACAATGGAGTACATAAGTGTAGTAATTAATAGATAAATGAACTAAAGAATGAATGAATAAAGTGAATGAATGAACAATGAAATGAATGATTTGAATAATTGAGGTAGAGTAAATAAGTGTAGTGATTAATGGAAAAATGAATTAAAGAATGAATGAATAAAGTGAATGAATAAATGAAATGCATGATTATTTAGATGAATAAAGGATTGAATTAATTAATCAATATGTGCTTTCTTGATAGCTTGAATGAATAAAGGAAATAAAAGTAAAGAATTCATGTTTTACTTTTTATACAATCTTTTCGTTTTTATTCAAATTTTTACATGTTTATGAACTTCATTCTTTAGCAACCATCAGTGTCACAAGGGCAAACTCCGTCATCGAAAAATGGAAGTTGGAAGCAAAATTTGTCAAATTCTTCCTAAAAGGATTGTGGGATACATATTTCAGGCTAACTGGGGGCAGCTTGCTCGATCCTGAAGCCCCGCCAAGGGTAAAGCGGTCTCTGAAATTGGGTGACAAAAATCCGGAATTTTACAAAGCGATAACAGATGACAAGGTATACGTCTTTGTATCAAACTGGAATCTAAGGGGCTGAACCCCTCTCTTCCCATGTCGAGATTTTAACTAATTGAAATGTTACTACGAACAGAATGTCAATGAGTAGTTGAATGAATAAGTGAATGAATTTTCGTGTTATTTGCA
The DNA here is from genome assembly GCA_964019065.1 of Catostylus mosaicus. Classification (NCBI taxonomy): domain Eukaryota; kingdom Metazoa; phylum Cnidaria; class Scyphozoa; order Rhizostomeae; family Catostylidae; genus Catostylus; species Catostylus mosaicus. The sequence goes on from OZ025197.1 coordinate 6,776,349, forward strand.
TTAGGTGACAGAATAAAATATTATTGCACATCTGTAACTTCAAGCCCCCGCAACTCCCTGGAATGCCCCTAGAAAACAGCCAACATGCAAAATTCTTGTACCCCCTTTCAATATTGGCAGACGCCTTTGATGTAACTGTATAGCTGTATCGTCATCGGGGGTGAATAGCTTTATGATAAGCGAAAAGTTTGAGATCGATAGGCCTGCTCTGCAAAATAGCTGTATGAAACGTTAATTGAAATGAAATGTGAAATCTGATGTAAAATGAGAAAGTTAAAACAGCTTTTAAGGTGTGATAAAAGGCTAAAAACTTTTGACATGGCCTTTTCTCATAGCTATACAGCCTGCCTTGGACTTTTTTCGGGTTCTAGCTTTAAGTCAATTTATCAGGTAATCTTTTTCTTCCCCTTTTCGTTGTTACTTATGTTTATCAGGTATATATCTCCTGTATAATTTGTGCCATTTTGCTGTCCCCTCTTGAAATATTAAAACTCTACCAATTTGTAATCAACTATGCCTCTAATCTTATCTCTTACATTTTATAATCATTGAAGGTAGAACTGCGTTTAACACGATTGCAAGGTGGCAAAAAAGGACCGATCATGTTGGTGCATGGGCTCGGAGTGGCATCGAACCTCTTCTTGGTGGACACAGTTGAGCAGAACTTTGTGGAGTTTCTTATTGAGAATAAATATGATGTCTGGTTGTTTGATTGGAGAACTTCATTGTTACTTCCATGGGCATGTTATAGCCAGTACAGTGTTGATGAATGCGCTCAATTTGATTTCTCCGCTGGTGTAAACAAAGTTCTTGAAGTTACGAAAGAGGTAAGAAGACTTGCAGTATGATTTTTCGCTGCCCTGTCTAAAATATCGCCAATGAAATCTATCAGTAAGGAGGCTTGAAGTATGTTTTTCTTGCTCCAAGAGTTTTGCATAGCCTCTAAAATTGCCTAATATCAGTTATTCATCAATTAATTTATTGATTTATTCTATCAATGTGTGAGAAGTGTTGTTTTTCAAGGAACATCCCATTAAAAACTTGCAAAAATGTAATTCATTAATTAAATTTATTAACCTGATAAAACTTAGTTTCCAAATATAAATAGAAAATTTATAATCTTAAGTATCCAAAAGAACAGAAAACTAATTTAGCACATTATTCAATGCAATTTTTTTGTCTAGAAAAAATAAAATTTTATTCACGTATAGATGATGGAATAGTCTACCAGCTATAAAAACTTCAAGTCCCATCTCTATTGATGAAACTGATTCTTTATTAGAGAATGTCATAATCTTCTTTAAATTAAATCGTAGAAAGATGTCCAACTTGTTGTGCATTGTTTTGGAGCTATTGCAGCCATTGCCTCTGTGTTACTTGGCAAACTGGAAGGAAAGGTTCGCTGTATTCTAACCAGCCAGGTCTCAGCCACGCCAGTTGGTTCATTGGTGAATAAATTCAAATCTCAAAGTTGTCTTTCGAGCCTTTTTGCAAAATCTGGAGTGACGTCACTAACCGCTTACGTTGATAAGGATTCTCCATGGTCTGAGAAGACATTGAACCATATGACAAGGAATTTTGCATACGTCACGACGAAAGCTGATCAACATTGCTCCAGCGAAGTTTGTCACAGGTAAAAATAGAAATGATATCAACTGAATTTTTATTTTTTAGAGGGTGGGAGACTAGATTTAGAATTTGATGTCAAATTTTTATGTTTTTCTTCGATTAACAACATCAAAATTGAACTTCGTAGCTTAAATCGAAAAAGTTTCCAGTTAAAGTAGAATTATACATCGTTGCTTTTGTCAACGTCAAATTGTAGCAAATAGAGTTCCTAGTAAGAATACAATGATATGTAGCCACTTGAGATTGTCAGTTTCAACTTCCAGCTAATTTCGAAATGTATTCAAACGGTTAAGTTTAAATGAACGTCGGAACCTTTGATTGTTCATTTCCAACTACATTTGTTTTTTCGAACAAAAAGTTCTCAAGTCAAATCGCTGTCGGCACTTCTGTTTGTACATTTCAAGCTAAAGTTCGAACTAAAGTATTCATTAGACTTTGGTGATTTGAATTTTGATTTCAACTTTGGTCCGAATTCATATGTCTTCACAGGACTTTGTACTTTGCGCTTTTTCATATTACTTTTTATTCGAAACAATTTCAACTCTTATGAAAAAATACCGCTGAACTTTGAGAATTTGAACACCAAAGGACGGACTCCTGATAAAAACAAAAAGGGCTTGTAAAATCCTGTTTTTTAAAAATCAATTTCGAAATAAGTTTATCAACGTGATCCACCTGTGCGTTGAGTAGAAACCGATGATTTTGAATAAAATTTCAGATCTTCATTTCAGAATAACATTCCTTTATGGACTCCTTTTTGAGCATGGAAACCTCAACCTTGCTACCCATGACATTCTGCATGAACTTTTTGGCGTTGCAACGACAAAGATCCTTTCTCATACCGCTTTGATAACAAGGAAAGAACGAGTAGTGAGCTTCGAAGGCAAAGACATTTATTTACCTGGGTATAAAAAGAGGAACAGATTGGCTGACCCACGTTTCAGGCGGAAAATGGATTTACTAAATTTCCCAATCATGTTTTTCAATGGTATGTTTGATTTTTTTAAGTTTAAAGATGAACGTAGAGAATGGATGTTCCAAGCTTGGCCAAATATTATCGGTAACTGATGTCTAAAAGAGGAGAATACCCAGGCAGTATTTGGTCAAATATTTGGCCAGATATGTGATTCATTTACTGCCGGGATTATTGGCCTACCTTTAGAAGGGAAAAGGCACATATGGACGCCATCTTTGGGGGTGAAACTGGTTCTGTGAGGACAAAGTCAAAGCTTTTTTCTCTTCTCTTGCTATTTTTTTGCCCTTCTGTTTTTTCAGGTGAAAGAAACAGTTGTTGGAATCCAGAAAACCTGGTGCGGTGTTACAACATGGTGCGAGAAGCGAATCCAAACCAAGATTATGTTTATTACGAGGCTGAAGGTAACTAGGCCCGTTTTAAGGGGCAATGCTGGGAGCAACCATTGTTTTCTTATCAAATAGCACAACTAGACCTTTGCTTGTAGTTGTAAAATAAAAGAATATATAAAGAGCTAGGGAACGATGAGAATATATTGAAATTCTTCGAAGAGAGATGTTTTCGAAAAAATTGAGCATTTAACGTCTCAAGGGATAAAATACTTTCATAGAGCTGTCTGTCTACGTGAGGGAGAGTAATTTCTGACAGCAAGACATGGCTGCATACTCATTTGGGTTGAAAAGACTGAAGACTCTATACTGTACTTTCTTAACTTTTTGAGGGGTGAAGTACAACTTGATTGCAATCTACTTTCTAAGAAGATAAACTGAAACGTTTGGCTAGAAAGAAACAAAATAACGTGAAAAAAATGAATTATCAATGTTTTCTAATGCTGTTTACCTGAGTTGTTGCGTGTTTAATTGCATCTGCCTCTTTTTATTCACAGGTTATGGGCACTTGGATACTTTCCTTGGAAAGAAGTCCCATTTAGATATATACCCGAAACTTGTACAGTGGCTAGATAAATATGCTGATGATCACGATGTCAAGGACAAGGGTTTGAAGACTTTGATATTTGGTGCATTAGACCAATCAGATGAACACACTAATGTGCAAAGTATGATTCATTACTTCCCTTGTAGGACCAATGAATGTTCGCATAATTCTAAGCTAGGATTGCCTAAAGCAAGGAAGGCAGGAACAATTGCCTCTTTTATCCTCAGAAAACAGGTTGCATTCATCTTTATTTCTACTGTTTTGCCCTTATTTCCTTACTACGGTGATGTTTCCTTGCCCTCGAGTACAGAAGGCATCCTTGCTGCCACAGTTTAGTTAATGATGCACTTTCACAACAAGTAACACTGAGAGAGATTGCTGCAAACAACGTACAATTAAATACCACACCTATTCTACACCTGGTTCATTAGTATTAAAAAGAAGTTAGCTCTTTTTCCAGAGACAGTTCTAGCCCTATATATTTATTTAACTGTTTATTGCTCTTAAACCTTCCAACATCCATGGCTGCAATCTCCATTGATTCTCATTGGCTGTATTCTGCATATGAAAATGTGCAGTTCTAGCGTTAAAGTAAAGTAGGAGAAAGGCAGATTGAAAATTTATAAAGGCCTCAAAACTGAGTCCCCTCTTTCTTTTCTTTCAGGAACAAAATCCGGAAATGAGAGACTCAATTTAATTCAATCCAATGATCTGGACGAAAGTAAAGAGATAAAGGCAGATGTTGGTAAAGGCAATGAATTAGAAAAAGCCAGCTTGGTAAGAGAAAAAACTGAAGACTTCATCCAACACCAAGAGAATCCTGAGATTTCACAGCTACCTCATGGAAGCGAGACTGAGGATTCTGACGAGATCGAGGTTGAAGAGGAACGTTTATTGTGGCAGAGAAAAGACGATGGGAGGAGCTGTTTTCATAGGCATGAAAGGTGAGTTGAATCGTTGTTAGTAAGGACTAGTAACTTAAATTTCTTTGCGTTCATACTGAAATTACGTATTAGCCTTTGTCTTTTTACATCTTTTAGGTTATCTAGTTCATCAGTTTTCTTAGCATATTATCGATTGATTGATTGATTGATTGATTGATTGATTGATTGATTGATTGATCTATTTACTTATCCATCTATTTATTTATTTATTTATCAATTTATCTTTTTATTTATTTATTTATTTATTTATTCATTCATTTATTTATTTATTTATTTATCTATTTATTTATTTATTTATTTATTTATTTATTAATTTATTTATTTATTTATTTATTTATTTATTTATTTATTTATTTATTTATTTATTTATTTATTTATTTATTTATTCATTTATTTATTTATTTATTTATTTTTTTATTTTTTTACTTGTTTATTTATTTATTAATTTATTCATTTATCTGTTTCTTTATTTATCCATTTATCTATTAAATTAATCCATTTATTTACTTTTTCATTTATTTATCTATTTATAAACCTATTCATTTAATGATTTGATTTGACTTGATTTGTTTTGATTTTGATCCACACCAATCTCCCTGTCTACCTAGATACAAAGACCCTGTTTCAACAGATGCCGAAAGAGTCGTCATAGAATCGTTCAAATTGGAAGATGATGCTAAAAGAAGAGACATTTTAACAATCAGTGACTTGCATCTGGGCTCCGATTGGTCGAGGAATATCAAGCCTCGATTAGAATCTTTCGTTGCCTCTTTAACAGAGCTTGCAACCTCGACTTTACATAGCGTCGTGCTGCTAGGCAACATATTCGACATGACAGCCACCGCAGTGGCTGTAACTCCACCTACAGCGGATGAGTTCATGGTGAATTGGAAGAATGACCAGGTATTGTTCGAATTAGATCTATAGTAAACACCCACGTGTGTGAATCTATAACGCCACCGCAGTGCCAAGCATTGAAACGCATTGACTAGTTGACAAGCCTTAATGCCACGGCAGGGCTGGGTTGGTTACATCATTTCATTCCATTTATTATTCTTTAAAACACGTTTATTACTGCTTTTCAGGGGTTCGTGGCTAAAATCATTAAAAATGCATCGAAAGATACGTAAAATTGCTTAAAATCAAAAGAAATATGAAAAGAATTTCTATGTAGAAGGGACCCATTCCATGCTTGTATGTTCTCCTCTCTCTCGTTGATTTTGATTCAAAGAGGTTCAACTGAAGCGGGATAAAATGCTCCCTGCATGGGTCTAAGTGTTAATTACACCTTTAGACTGGTGAAAGTCATCAAGGTCAATAAAATATGCATCACATTTACATCAGGTTGTGACGTCATTTATCGAGGCAGTTCAGAAAATAACGGCCAATAATGCAGTTCGTGTCTATTACGTCAGAGGGGATAGTGATCATGACATGACAGAACAAATGGCGAAAGAACTATTTGGTGATAACGTAAGTGTTGACCTTTCTACTCCCGGTTATAATACAGATTTACAATAGCATCCAATGTGTCTGGTCAGATTTCAAGGGGGTTCTACAATTGACGATGGTAGAGCAAAGGAGCCTTACAAACGTTGAGCTACAGATAAATCAAGTTCTTGAGAGCATTAGAAAATAGTTATTTAGGTAGTATGAGACATGAATGGATGAATGCTTCAAGTGGATATGGTGCAGGTTCACTTACCTACGAACCTATAGATTCGCGGTTCGATACCAATATCAGGACCTTTCTACACATGCTGTTCGCCAAAACCAGTTGTCAGTCCTTTTTAGATCGGTGAATGGGTGCTCACGAGATATCCTGAAAGGCACAGACCTTTGCATCCCCACTCTCATCAGCTGCATAGCTGTTGAAACTCTAACCTGGGCTAGGAAACTACATTTTTGCCTACTTGCTTGCTTTCTTACTTGTTTGCTTTCTTACTTGCTTGCTTTCTTACTTTCTTTCTTACCTGCTTGCTTTTTTGCTTGTTTTTTGCTTTAATGTTTGCTTACTTGCTTGCTTTCTTACTTGCTTGCTTTCTTGCTTGCTTGCTTGTTCAAATGCTTGCTTACTTGCTTGTTAACACTCTTGTTTTTATCTTCAGATTAATTATGTACCAGGATGTCTCATTTACAAGCTTTACATTGGTGACAAATTATACACCATTCGATTTGAGCATGGCCATTCTGCTGATCTTTTTAGCGATCACAGCATAAACATGTTTGCTTCAAAGGAAATACAACGCCCGTTCTCTTACTTTATCAAGAGATTTCTCTTTTCGACAGAAGACAGATTTTTCCTTGATTCAAAGGAGGTAATATTTACATCTTTTCATTTGATAGAATATCTCCAGATTACCATAAAATCTAGTTTGTTTTTGGGGCAATTCATCGATTGCACTTATTTAACTGCTTCCCTGCGATAATGAGCATTTCTTTTTATCAACAAATTAATCAATTATGAATCCTATCAACGAAATAGATGAGGAAAGAGAAATAATATTTAAATGACTAATTAAAGGGTTTACTGAATGACCGAGTGCATAAATGAATGAATGAATGAATCAATTAATTAACTAATTACTAGAAAAATTAATGGAAAAATAAATGGAAAAATGAAAAGATAAATGGATGGAGGAAGGAATGATTAAATTAATTTCTTAATGAAGGAATGTGCGAATAAATACCTAAATGTGAACAAACGAACAAGCGAACGAACAAATGAATGCGCTAATGAACAAATTGCTTTAACAATCAGATGATTATTTTTCTGTCAAACATGTTTTTCACTTTTAGGTCATAAACAAATATGTTAAAGGAACACTGAAAACCATACCACCTTGTTCTGTTGGTTCAACTTATATTGATATATTGGCAACGAAACTGTTTAGTAAAAGATTTTACAAGAACCTTGTAGAAAAAGCAATTGGAAAACACATGACTGGTGAAGAGTGCATCATAATGGAAGAAGGCAAATGGATTCGCCTTAGCAGTATCTTTGAATGCAAGTTTTTGAACAATGCTCTTGCAAAGGTAAGCAACGTTTGTTGTATCATGTAAAGTAAAGAACAAAATAGCAGGCTGTCTACCGGATTCTCGATGGATACTTGCGATGTATATAAATGACAGTGATAAGGAACGACGCATAGCGGTAGGGATACGAAGCAAATATAACCATATTAAAATTATTACCTATTTAGAGTATAAGAAAAATTTGCTGCATAATTTTGAGACAGGAATTTCAAATAATGTATTTGTATCCTGCCATGTTCTAGTAGCAATCTGAGCTTACTTTTAGAGTATCTTCTTTTGGAATTTATTATATGAATATAGGAAGAAGAATCATAACGAAATAATGAATAAATAACCTTGCAAATGGAAGGAATTAGACGTTTATAAACGACCGATCATCTAGACAGCATCAGAGTGCAACGTGTAAACAAGATATATCATCTTGTAAAATATTAAAATGGACAAACTATGCAAAGTTTCCAGCCCAATATTAACTCGGATTAATTTGAAGTAATCCCCATTCAATCTTGCATTTTAGTACGGTTCATCAGAAGTTTACAACCTGCTGCAAAGTTCTGTCAAAGATTTGTCCCACTATGTCAAACAATGCCATGAAGACTTGGTTATCATGGGGCATCTGCACAAAAGGCTCCTTCGCAGGATCCACACCAAAGGTGGAGAAACAATTTACGCAAATACTGGGACATGGATAGACCTTGCTAGTCATGTAAGTACACTTTCTTACAGGTACGAACATAAGGGGCATCGACCCTTCATCCAAGGCTACTCATTAACTCCCGGTAGTAATACAATAGTACAGTAGCAATTAATGCATTCGGTCAGATTGCAAGGGGGTACTATTATAAATGATGTTGAAGCAAAAAAACCTTAACTATACATGGATTAAGCTCTTGAAGCATTAGTTCCTTCAACTAAGAAGTGACCCATTCTCCCTGCAGATCAAAGGGTCATCTGGTCCCTCCAGAGATAAAAGGAATTTCATGCAATTATCACCCGTAAATCTGTCGAGCAAGTTAAGGTCCTAAAACCGTGTTTTCTTTTTTACAGAGTTCCTACGTGAAGATTCAGCCTCCAAAGACTTTTGAGCACGGACTGGTTGAACTATTTGCGGTAGAAAATTGAGACAATGTTTCATGAATTGCTATTTTTATCAATTTAAACGCGATAAATTATGGATCAGATGCATCTATCTAATTTTTTACGCAATTTATATTAACTTAAATAAGATTCATTTTGTATCATACGCATCTGGCTGATTTTTAAGTATAAAAGCATTCTCTTTACATGAATAGATATTTGAATGATACCTGTTTTTATGATATTATAATTATATTAATGATTAAAAATATCGGGTTGATCACTGTCGTCACCACCTCAGTTTACTTTGGGGGATGGAGGGGGGGGCAACGTTGCGATAGATCAAAATCGAGGTTCCCTTGAATAAGATAAGCACCATTTCCCTTAGGAATTGATGTAAAGAGGTCACATTCAAGAAATGAAATAAAGGCTTGATGCAGATAACCTTGAATATGATACAAACAAGGACTATCCCGGTCTAGAGATATGCTGAAGGCACATAACATAGGCTCACATCAACTTGATTGCTGCTAATATCAACGATAAGTATTAACCCTGATTGAAGTCTGTATCAACAAATGAAATTGCTTGCTTGCTTGCAGACCTTTCTTTATATTGAACAACGATCCCTGCCTTATTAAGGGAGTGAGTCCCCAAGAGCGTCTTGAGTGTCAGCTGTGGGATAACAAGCCCTTACCAATAGCTTTGCTTGTTACCCTGTCTGTCATTTTAATTAAACCATGAGTACGTCCCGTATTTCTGCAGAATAAATTGTAACAACAGACAATGTCTCGCTTAGCATTAATTCAATCATTTTCTAATCAATTTGATAAATATACACACATCATCAAAGTTGTGAGTTTTTATGTTATTCTTTCTAATCTTTGAATAACAATGTTCACTTATCAACATCTACCAAAGTACAGGTGCAGTATTTCTTGTGAGAAACTTTGCTCTAGAAATTATAGCATGCCATTTTAGTTGTGCCACAGTTATTTTATGATGCATCCATGAATTCATTACAACTGTTAATACATGCTGCCGCTTCATAAGCAATATTTGTATGTTCTGTACCCTCTATGTTTCATTGTTTGTTATCATTTTACTTTTGTTGATTTTTAAACTTTTATTTTTCGGCCCTGACTGTGTAAGCTCTACTTCTTGCAGTTCTTATCCTCTAAATAAATTTAAATTTAATGGATTGAATATATTTTGTAAAATCAAATAACAGGCGAACCGTAAAGAAAGATATCAATTATTACGCAATATATCAAATTATGGTTTTGCTGTGGGTGTGATCAGATGTTATTCAAAAATTATGTTTCCCAACGTTTATTCTTTGCAAAAAACAAAACAAACTATTTCTTCGAAATTTCCCTGCAGAAACTAACATAAAATTTGTTTCGAACGACACCTTGCGGTAAATATATTATTTTAATAATTTTTTGATTCACTGCTTAAACGCATTTTAAATGATTTTGCAGGTTACATACATTACATTACGGGGCAGAAGAATAGCCGAGTATTGTAGCTTTTAGGTGTGGCTTTCTTGAGCTATTATGTAAGGTCAAACGGAGTTCATACAAACATTCGATGTTTAACCTTGCTTATTCTGATAAAACCTTGTTATCTATAGCGTTAAAACTGGTCGCTAAGAAAATAAGCTATAAAAGCCTAGCTGCGGTTTTGCCAGGAATACTTCACAAAAACCCATTGATTTAATACAATATCTGATTTCCTGTATAATCCCATTCAATGGCTTCAAAATAAAGAAACAAAGTATCAAAATTTTTCAAAACATCAATTGTTTCTTACATAATTTGATTGTAGAAACATCTGCATTTATTATTTAAGGTGTGTATTTAAGTTACTATGGTAACAGTAAAATGGCCTCGATATGAACTTGGACACCCAGTCAATATTTTTAACGATTGTTTTGGCGACGTTACAAAATGGCGATTTTGGATGACAGTTTATATTCTCAAAAAGAAAGCAGTCAGAGGCTGAATTAACATCGACATAAAAAGGCATATGGTCTTTGATTCCTTCGAGGATTTCTTCGAGGGTCGAGAGAACGCAAAGAAGTTGGCGCTAGAGTTGAAAACAGCAGGAAAATATCCTCGGTAAAAGTTGGCCTAAATTTGAAATCACAAGACATTTCAACCGCCAACTCGCTTCCTGTAACCAATTTGCGCCTTGATTTTTATTGGCTGTACTTGGGAAATTGAAAAAAATCACCGAAACATACAAGAAACTGTACAAATTTGATTTGCTGGGAAACTGCCGAAGACTCTGTTGCCAGGCAAAGTTTTGTTTGATTATGTGTAAAGGAAGCGTGGTGCTCTCAAATCTAGAATATGATTTTTTTCAGTTGATGAATATTTCCAACTGGCTATCCATAAATGAAAAGAGAGTTCTTTAAAGTAGGTGAAAATCTTTGAAAAGGACTAAAGAAGATACATAGGTGTATCTCGCGATCGTTTGTTGAGAAATAATATTTTCAACTAAAACAGTTTGAATGAATTATCATGCCCATTGCCAGCAAGGTGAAGAAAAGTCTTTTGGACTTTTATGATACTAATGACTCTAACGTTTATGATGATTATGGAGATGATTTTGAAGCGGATTCTGATAAAGATTCATCATTAGATGGTGGGAAAGAAGATAAATATACAAGAGAGAAAAAATATTTTGAGAGAGAAAGCACAAATAATACTGATAAATCTGCACTTTTTAAGAAGAGAAAGGAACAGAGTTTCGCATCAACTGTTGATTATAAAAACAGCAACAGGCACACCTACTCCCAGTCTCTCACCCCCAGAGGCAAACCAAGTGGCAGAAGATCTGAAAAGACAAGAAGTGTTACTGGTTCCACCATGAAAAGAGGTAAAATTATGCAGAATTGGTTTTTTTGTTAGATTGATTTGTGGCAAAAGCAATCTTGAATGTTATCAGGGGGCTTACCCCCAGAGTGCATTTCATGCACTTAGGCCTGAAAATCTCTGGCGTGGAACTCGACAAAAAACAAAGATCTCTGGCGTGGACTTTACATGGAATGCACCCAGGGCTTACCCCTGAGCTTATAGCATCAATAGCTATCCCATTTGCCTATTAAACAATGCATATCATTCTTTTAGAAAATGAATTTGCAGACTGTTTTGTATTGGTTAGTTTGTGCATTGCCATAGGCAGATGTCCTGTTCTAGAGAAGCTTTTTAGGATGAGTTTGCCAAATACACCTTCATGGTCAAAAACACCTTGTGTTTGAAACAAAATCTCTATTAGGGGAATGTCACACCCCTCCCCCAATCCCCCTGCACCCCACTGTAGCTCAGCTCTTGGTCTTTGCTAGCTATATGGGTTGGTTTTCCCATTACAATTTTTCTGGCAAAAAAGCATCGAAAAGGCATTAAAGCTGATTCTTTGCCTGCCTAAAGATACTTTACATTTAACTTCAATACAGACACAGTATTTCATTTTGATAATAGTAAGATGAAGATGAAATGAAGGTAATATGGAGAATTGAAGCAGTACCGTTGTATGAAGAAATAATCATTATGATATGAAGTTTTATCAAATCTGGCTTCAAAAGTATGTGGAGCTCTAAACTGTTAATGCTACACATTAACATGTATACGCTAAAATTTGTACAGTCCTACACATTTTAAAGTCACACACACCCTTTTAAAATGTTTCCTTGCTACTTAAGGGCAAATAGACCTTATAGAGGACATCTAAGATGCTCTCTTTGGTTAAAGGAGAGGCTATAGTGAAACATTCAGTTAATTTTCATTTCATGCTAGGCACCATCCACACTAGTCCAAGGCAAAGATCTGATGGTGTTATTGTCAAAAGGGTATTATCAGCAAACAGGAATAAAGTCAATGCCCTTCAGAACTTAATTCTTGAACTTCAAAATGAAAACGAGCAACTGAGGTTGGAGAATCGTGATCTCAAAAGGTCATCAAGAATTCAAGAGAAGGCCATTAAAAAATTTGACAATGAAGAAGCTGAAATACCATTTTTGATACAGAAGCACAACTCAGAAGTAAGTAGCTTTAATTGTACAATTCTTATCCAGTTTATTATTCAATTAATTTACTCATATCACTAACAATGAAAAAATGTCATTAAAATTGAATTTGATGATCATTAATCAATCTGGATTAATTTTGATGTCAAATTTTGAAATGTGATTGAAAGAGAATTTGGCATTCTTGTAGCATGGTTCAGCTTGAAATAGAACAACTTAAAGAGTTTCCAACATGGATAATCTTGATTTTGTTTCTTTTTAACTCATAGCCCCCTGCAGATGCCATATGGTGCAGTATAAGTTACTGCAAATCAAAGAAAAACCTGGGGGTAATGTTGTCAAGATTTGCAAAGTTGATCAGACAACATCCACGGCAAGTTTATCGAAACATTGATATTTCCTGTATCTATGTACCCCCCTGCAACATTTGCTTCCACAGTTATCTGTCTGTGAGTTTCAAATGGCATCAGGAGGCAATGAGTTAACTAATGATTTGTAACCCATTCCTACCACTGTTGCTTGAACTTATTTTGTTCTTATATTTTCCACAGAGTTGATCAGGAAACTGGTTTTAATTATAACCGTGTTTGATTAGAATGATTAAGAAATTGAAATAATGAAAATTAGAGGAAATTGAATGAAATGAGCTCTAAGAAAGGGCATGCCTATCTGCAGTTTGGCTGTTTAAGGGACTGTTGGCCTCTTATATTCTCCTCATCATCATAATAACAACCTCTTGGGCCCATACTCCTTCCGTGCCTCTGCTACAATGGTTTTTTTAGAAACAACACCATTCAAACACTGATTGGATGAACTGCATTAAATAGTTGTGTGATGTTGTTTTCTTAACCTACAATCCTGGCCACAGTTAAGTGAGAAATCTGACCCCCTCTGCCCATCTCAATGTAACAGGCTTTGCGTGTAGAGATATGTTCATACAAAAGACGTAGACTTTGTTTTATATATTTGATTTAAAAGCCTATTACAATATATCTCGATTCCCAAAAACGAACTTCTAATCATTGTATCATTTTATATACAATTTCGGAACAAAAGATAGATCACGTGGTGATAGAAAGAAAAGTGTTCATTCATTAAATTAAACAGCGTTACGAGGCTATTACGTAGTGGAGGCTATTCCTATTACATCAATGTTGATATTATGGGTAATTGAAATTGGGTGGGGGAGTGGGGCTGGTTTTAGTGTTTTTAGCAGTATTGCTCGCGGCCGTGATTGGCCATTTTGTTAGGGCATGTGTCCAGGATTGCAGATTCAATTGTATCTAATATGCCATTCTTTGAAAGGTGAGAGTCCTAAGAGAAAAGTTGAAGCGGCAGAAAGATGGGATGGAAAGATCGCAGGATGAGATACGAAAGAAAGACATGGAAATACAAAGGCTGAGGGATAAAGTAAAGAGGTATGAAGAGTTGATCAAAGAAAAGCAATTGGATGACCGTGACAGACTGCAACAGAAGCTTTTGAAACTTGAAAATGATTTAAATGAAAAAGAACTGAAAGTATCGGTAAGTGATAGAAAATATCATCATTACTAAACATAACTAATAAGTAATAAATGAAAAAAGAAATAAATAGAGAAATGAATAAATAAATAATGATAAGAAACTTAGAACCTCGAATAGAAAAAAAACAATTTGAAAGAAAAACAATTGCAGGACCAATGCAAAGCAGCAAGAAACAGTATTTCTGTGAACCTCAAAATGTAATTTTGGCAGACATTAAAAGGATGCAAAGATTCTTGGAGTTGTAAGTAAATAATGAAATAAAACCAGAAGCAACATGAATCAAACGGCCAGGACTCTTTTAGGAGACCCTTCATCGTTCTATTTTCTTTTTGCTTAATTCCACTACTCTGCTGTTTTTCTATCCATGGAACCATTCTAAATGTTTAATGTTGTTAGGTTACTTTACGCAGCTACCTTCCTGTCTTCTGTTTGCATAAGTATTTTCGTTCCACAGAAACTTTCTCGCAAATATTTCGAGCGAAGGGTAAATAAGAAAAGCTAAAAACGCATGGGTTAGGCAAAAATATAGCGAAGTGAGACCAGGACAGAAAACGTAAGATATGAGGACAAAAAATGAGAGAAAGGAGTGTAAAAATTACTCTAGCCCGGCTAATAACTTTGACAAGAGGGTAAAATTGAGAAGGATGCATAAGTCAGTCTTGTTTCCCGGGAATCTCTTAGGCTTTTCTGTAGAAAGGCCTGTAGATGTTACGTGTCAGAATCCATCAACCACAACAGATGATAATCTTAAATACACGGTTCATGTGCGCGAAATATCCGTGTATATTTGTGATGTTTTGGGTTTCGCGGTAAGGCAATAACCAAAGTTTGGTGTTGCTATTAAAGGCCTGCAATTAACATTCGTGCAATTTGCGGATGCGGTGTTAGTGTTTTTGAGCCTGTTGGTTTCGACAGACGATGCCGAATTACTAAAACGAGTTTCTCGTTTGCAGGAGTTGGAGCGAGTCGTCAAGTTGGGAGAGAAAGCCCGCATTCGAGAGGGAAAGGAGAAAAATGAAAAGTATAAAAAAGCAGTTGAAGAGCTGAAGAGGTTGGAAAATACCCAGAAAGATCTGGAATATCGGTTTAAGGTATGATACAATAGTAAATGTTTCAAAACAATTTGGAACTTTTTATGTCGATGATCTTGTTATTAGATGTAGAGGTACATCTGCTGTTGGATTTCCTGTTGTGTTTGTTTAAAAAGCAATAAATAATGGATTTGTATGCTTAGTATAAGATATTTTGGATCAATGGATACTGGATACTGGATGGGCAGAAAAAGAATGCGATAGGGAGGCCCGCTGCTGAGAGGGGCAAAGGGGCAAAATGGCGGAAAAGGGGAAGTATTAGCAATCTCAATCATCTAGCCAATTTTAGCTAGGTGAGAGTGGCCTTGATACGAGCATTCTTTATGGATGTAGCGAATGCATTTTCATGGTTATTGAATTAATATAACGTTTTCACAAAAGTTCTAAATTAGTCTTGAAGTATTGATGAAGATATTGAGTATACAGAGGTTTAGGTTGAATGCCACGCTCTTAAAGTGTTGTCCTTGAGTGAGATTCACCACGACAATGTTTGATCAAGGGGACAATGAATTCAAATTTTAAGCTGTTTGTTGTCATCAGAACCCATTGACCCTTTCACACCCGTATTTATCTCATTCAACTGTTAATAACACTACAAGTCTTCGCTTTTCAGGGGGTAGCATAGTCAAATATATTTTTATAAAGCTTACACTATTGCAGAAAACTACCAACATAACCTTTGCAATACTTTGTATTTTACCCCCTGAAGAAAATAAGTTTTACAGTGTTTGTCATTGGGCCATATGGCCCTTCCGGGTGTTTAAGGGTTAAGGCAGAATTCCTGAGCTACAGCTTCCGCCATCATGTCCTATCTTTATCAATTAACACAGCTCTGTCAGTAAGATATCAAGCATCGTCATTATGAATAAGAAACAGCGAGCTTGGTTTTCATTCAGTTAATATTGTTTGCAGGAAAAAGAGAAAGAACTCGAGGTTCAAAATATATACTCACAACGAATAGCCTTGAAGAAAAAGATGAACAAATCACAGTCTAAGCAAAGTCCATTCCCAAGCAATGGGCTCAACTCATCGCGGCTATCGAAAGCTGAAAGCCCCTTGGCTCTAGAAATGAGTGAATCTCCGAGAGAAAGAGCTGATGCTCAAATTAATGAGAATGCAAAAGAAGGTAATGATTCAGAGCCGATAGAGACAGGTCAAGTCGAGACAATGGTCAGTGCTCTACGTAAAAAGGAAGAGGAACTGGAGAAGATCCTTGACGAAGAACGCAAGCGAAGACAGTTCGAGGAAGATCAGAGGATGCTGAAAGAAATGGAAGAGAAAATTCGCAGGAAAGAAGAGGAGATAAAGCAAGCTGAAAGAGAACGAGAAGATCGGCGAAAAGAAGAGGAAAGATTCAAAGAGGAAACTAGAAGATTAGAAGAAGAGAACAGGAAGATGGCGTTGAATTCTGAGAGAGAATTAGCTGAGCGAAAGTTTTTAGAACGGATGGGCAGAGAAAAGGAGGATAATTTGAAAGCGATCAAGCGTTTGGAGAATGAGGCTGCGAACGGAACGAAAGTTGTAGGCGGTGACGTCAAAGAAATAATGAACAAATTTGAAACGGAGTATGAGAAAAAGCGAACGCTGCTGAGTGATGATGGTGAAGACAAGAAAGCTAAAGAACTCACAGACAAAAAAGAGCTTCTACTCGCCCGATTAAAAGCTATTGATGATAATGGGAATTCAGATAAGCCAGATGGGGTCGATTATGATTACTCTAACAATTTCAAAAACGCAAATCAATCCAAGGCCCACACCAAGGCCAAAACAAAGCCGATTTTCCTTGAAAGCAGCAGGAAGGACGATGAACCAATCAAACATGCGCCTCTAGACTTTCGATTTAACAGCGGTAAAAGAAGAGGAAGCAAGGAGTATAATTTCAAATCCACGGATGAAAATCTCCACAAAGGCTTACCATCGCATCCGGACTTAGCAGGAGATGCAAAGGAAAAGCAGAAAACTGGAGATGACATAATGTTTGGGGAATATAGTCCAACTGTGAATTCCGCCGGTAGGAAAAGGGCTTCGAGATTCCGCAAGCCGGAAAAAGGTGATGAGAAGGAAGACTTTCTTTTCTTTGATACGAAAGCCAAAACTAAAAATGAGGAACCAGAAAAGCAACAAGATTCCAAAGGCGGCAACGATATATTCCTAACTTCACGGAACCGGACCAAAAGCCTGTCGGAAGATGAAAGGCAAGTAACTGGAAGCAACAAAAATCAGATAAAAGTGGACCAGGGCTCGAAAAATTCCGCGGGTGCAGGCAATGTTTTCGGCGCTTACCAACCGACATTCGGAAACACGGGACGTGAGAATACCGATCCATTATCACCTGAAAATGATCCATTTGCGGAAGCTGGTCCGAAATACGGAAGACGCGGAAAAGCGACAAAACCGACAGCGGATGAAGGGATATTCGAAACCGGCCTGAGCAATACCCGCACCGGTGTAACAGGCTTGTTTAAGGATGCTGAAAGTAAAGCTGATAATTTCGGAATGACCGCCGTGAAAGCAGTAAGTAGCTTCGCAGACGATGATATCGAAGAGATGGTGCTAACCTAATTATCTTAAAGCATTATTATTGCAATTGTAAATTTAGATCAGGAACCTAATTAGTTTAAGGGAGAATAGCAAGGTATCTTCACCGTAAATTTTCAAGTACTCTCATGTACTGTCTTCTACCCGTGTTGGCCTTCTTATTTAATTTTTCAGGCTTTTATTTCATGCAATGCGGAGTACATAAGAGCATATATTTCTGAAATAAGTGGGCAACCGATTACGGATTAACCCTTTCATGCACGGAGGGATCATTTGGTAGAATAACCTTCAGCGAGAGTTATTTATATCTAAAAATGGAGAGACCAATCCCTTCAATATTTGAATACAGCTGCTTCTAAACATTCATAAGGATTCTTTGCTCTACAATATCAATTCTTGTAACCCCCTGGAAACCTAAGCAGACACCTTGCATGTTACTGTATAGCTGAATAAGTGCCAGGGGTGAAGGGGTTTGTTGAATAGTGTTTTAGTGAACATTTTGAGCAGTACAACCTCATCATTCTTGACCCAATACCCCATTGTAATCCAAATTGATAGGTTAGTTTAGTAACCTGGCTACAAAAACTTGTAATCTGTTTATATAATCAATGCTGCAAGACATTTTTATTTTAGAGAGATGACGTAGATTGATAGCGTATGCAATGGGTGTAGCCACTCACAACCCTTCTGGCCTTGCACGTTCATTAACTTCGTGCTATACCCAGCTATCAGAGTTTCTTTAAAAGATGTTGACGTTATATTGATTTGTTAACTTATAAAAGGAAACTCTCCTCCACATTTCTTTTATATCCTACCAAATAACTTAGGGAACACGCACTCCCTGCCCCTTCCCTCGAAAGCTCCTCCTCAGAAGCTATTTCCCTGCTTACCCAGATGTTATGGGTGTACGTATTAGATAGTGTCTGTTATTTAATTTTAAAAATAAATTCAAATGATCTTTGGCCCTTGGAAAGAGGGCCGGTCGGCAGTAAATCGAGCAAGCAATGCCAGGAATACAGTGGTAGACCGCGCATAAGAACCTGCTGTTAAGAACATGTTAGGATAAGGTAACATTTGAAGCCACCTTTCACTCAAAGACCTATTATGACTAAAAATTTTGATTAAAATCTTAACAAAGAGAAGCTTGAATCGACTCGAGCAGTGACTGTCGACTATTTAGAATGAACTTGGTATTATTCATTAATGCTTGTGTCAATAAAATACAAGGTATGCACAGTGTAATAAAACGTGTGCCTGTGTTGCACAGCGGATTATTTGTGTAGTTCCGAATGTGGCTAATTAAGCACGGTTGAGGCTAAATAGTTACAATGGGATACTAACTTTCTGGTTAGTATATAATACAAAGTGTAAATTAATGAAATATCAAACAGGACAGCTTAATTTAAGCACCTTGATACCCTCAATTTGCCTTGAAAGCCATTTATCAAAATCAATTGAAAATATCTGGTTCTTAAGCGTGATTGCTTACTGTATTTCTGTGAAATGTTTCGCTTACAATTTAATTGTGAAATATGGAATAATATCTAAAAAAGACACCTTCAAATCTTTCCTTACTTCATTCCTTAAGACTTAAATATGAGGACGCTATGGTCTCTAGGTAAATCACAACTAACATCAGAAAATACAATTTTTACCAAAATGACACCCCTTCCTTCTGTCCAAACGGTATAGCCTTACTTTGCGCTTAAAATTTGTTGAATTTGGCAATGGCCAATTTTTGCAAAATTACCAAGCCTATAGCCTTACCTTTTGCTTAAAATTTGTTCGATTTGAAAATGCCCAATTTTTGCAAACATACCAAGCCTATAGTCTTACGTTTTGCCCAAAATTTGTTCAATTTAAAAATGGCCAATTTTTGCAAAAATACAAAGGCTATAGCCTTTCTTTTTCCCAAAAATTTGTTCGATTTAAAAATGGCCAATTTTTGCAAAAATAACAAGCCTATAGTCTTACTTTTTGCCCAAAATTTGTTCGATTTAAAAATGGCCAATATTTGCAAAAATACCAAGCCTATAGCCTTACTTTTTGCCCAAAATGTGTTCGATTTGAAAATGGCCAATTTTTGACAAAATACCAGGCCTATAGCCTTACTTTTTGCCAAAATTTGTACCAAGCCTATAGCCTAACTTTTTGCTTCAAATTTGTTCGATTTGAAAATGGCAAATTTTTTGCAAAAATACCAAGCCTATAGCCTTACTTTTTGCCCAAAATTTGTTCGATTTGAAAATGGCCAATTTTTGCAAAAATACCAAGGCTATAGCCTTACTTTTTGCCCAAAATTTGTTCGATTAAAAAATGGCCAATTTTTGCAAAAATACCAAGCCTATAGCCTTACTTTTTGCCCAAAAGTTATTCGATTTGAAAATGGCCAATTTTTGGAAAAATACCAAGGCTATAGCCTTACTTTTTGCTTGAAATTTGTTCGATTTGAAAATGGCTAATTTTTGCAAAAATACCAAGGCTATAGCCTTACTTTTTGCCCAAAATTTGTTCGATTAAAAAATGGCCAATTTTTGCAAAAATACCAAGCCTATAGCCTTACTTTTTGCCCAAAATTTATTCGATTTCAAAATGGCCAATTTTTGGAAAAATACCAAGGCTATAGCCTTACTTTTTACTTGAAATTTGTTCGATTTGAAAATGGCTAATTTTTGCAAAAATACCAAGGCTATAGCCTTACTTCTTGCCCAAAATTTGTTCGATTAAAAAATGGCCAATTTTTGCAAAAATACCAAGCCTATAGCCTTACTTTTTGCCCAAAATTTATTCGATTTGAAAATGGCCAATTTTTGGAAAAATACCAAGGCTATAGCCTTACTTTTTGCTTGAAATTTTTTCGATTTGAAAATGGCTAATTTTTGCAAAAATACCAAGCCTATACCTTACTTTTTGCCCAAAATTTGTTCGATTAAAAAATGGCCAATTTTTGCAAAAATACCAAGCCTATAGCCTAACTTTTTGCTTAAAATTGTTCGATTTGAAAATGGCAAATTTTTTGCAAAAATACCAAGCCTATAGCCTTACTTTTTGCCCAAAATTTGTTCGATTTGAAAATGGCCAATTTTTGCAAAAATACCAAGGCTATAGCCTTACTTTTTGCCCAAAATTTATTCGATTTGAAAATGGCCAATTTTTTGCAAAAATACCAAGCCTATAGCCTTACTTTTTGCCCAAAATTTGTTCGATTTGAAAATGGCCAATTTTTCCAAAAGTACCAAGGCTATAGCCTTACTTTTTGCCCAAAATTTGTTCGATTAAAAAATGGCCAATTTTTGCAAAAATACCAAGCCTATAGCCTTACTTTTTGCCCAAAATTTATTCGATTTGAAAATGGCCAATTTTTGGAAAAATACCAAGGCTATAGCCTTACTTTTTGCTTGAAATTTGTTCGATTTGAAAATGGCTAATTTTTGCAAAAATACCAAGCCTATAGCCTTACTTTTTGCCCAAAATTTGTTCGATTTGAAAATGGCCAATTTTTGCAAAAATACCAAGGCTATAGCCTTACTTGTTGCCCAAAATTTGTTCGATTTGAAAATGGCCAATTATTTGCAAAAATACCAAGCCTATAGCCTTACTTTTTGCCCAAAATTTGTTCGATTTGAAAATGGCCAATTTTTGGAAAAATACCAAGGCTATAGCCTTACTTTTTGCTTGAAATTTGTTCGATTGAAAAATGGCCAATTGTTGCAAAAATATCAAGCCTATAGCCTTACTTTTTGCTTGAGATTTGTTCGATTTGAAAATGGCCAATTTTTGCAAAAATATCAAGCCTATAGCCTTACTTTTTGCCCAAAATTTGTTCGATTTGAAAATGGCCAATTTTTGCAAAAATACCAAGCCTATAGCCTTACTTTTTGCCCAAAATTTGTTCGATTTGAAAATGGCCAATTTTTGAAAAATACCAAGGCTATAGCCTTACTTTTTGCTTGAAATTTGTTCGATTTGAAAATGGCTAATTTTTGCAAAAATACCAGGCCTATAGCCTTACTTTTTGCCAAAATTTGTACCAAGCCTATAGCCTAACTTTTTGCTTCAAATTTGTTCGATTTGAAAATGGCCAATTTTTGAAAAAATACCAGGCCTATAGCCTTACTTTTTGCCAAAATTTGTACCAAGCCTATAGCCTAACTTTTTGCTTCAAATTTGTTCGATTTGAAAATGGCCAATTTTTTGCAAAAATACCAAGCCTATAGCCTTACTTTTTGCCCAAAATTTGTTCGATTTGAAAATGGCCAATTTTTGCAAAAATACCAAGGCTATAGCCTTACTTTTTGCCCAAAATTTTTTCGATTTAAAAATGGCCAATTTTTGCAAAATTACCAAGCCTATAGCCTTACTTTTTGCCCAAAATTTATTCGATTTGAAAATGGCCAATTTTTGGAAAAATACCAAGGCTATAGCCTTACTTTTTGCTTGAAATTTGTTCGATTTGAAAATGGCTAATTTTTGCAAAAATACCAAGTCTATAGCCTTACTCTTTGCCCAAAATTTGTTCGATTGAAAAATGGCCAATTGTTGCAAAAAAATCAAGCCTATAGCCTTACTTTTTGCTTGAGATTTGTTCGATTTGAAAATGGCCAACTTTTGCAAAAATACCAAGGCTATAGCCTTACTTTTTGCCCAAAATTTGTTCGATTTAAAAATGGCCAATTTTTGCGAAAATATCAAGCCTATAGCCTTACTTTTTGCCCAAAATGTGTTCGATTTGAAAATGGCCAATTTTTGCAAAAATACCAACGCTATAGCCTTACTTTTTGCCCAAAATTTGTTCGATTGAAAAAAGGCCAATTTTTGGAAAAATACCAAGGCTATAGCCTTACTTTTTGCCCAAAATTTGTTCGATTTAAAAATGGCCAATTTTTGCAAAAATACCAAGCCTATAGCCTTACTTTTTGCCCAAAATTTATTCGATTTGAAAATGGCCAATTTTTGGAAAAATACCAAGGCTATAGCCTTACTTTTTGCTTGAAATTTGTTCGATTTGAAAATGGCTAATTTTTGCAAAAATACCAAGGCTATAGCCTTACTTTTTGCCCAAAATTTGTTCGATTTAAAAATGGCCAATTTTTGCGAAAATATCAAGCCTATAGCCTTACTTTTTGCCCAAAATGTGTTCGATTTGAAAATGGCCAATTTTTGCAAAAATACCAACGCTATAGCCTTACTTTTTGCCCAAAATTTGTTCGATTGAAAAAAGGCCAATTTTTGGAAAAATACCAAGGCTATAGCCTTACTTTTTGCCCAAAATTTGTTCGATTTAAAAATGGCCAATTTTTGCAAAAATACCAAGCCTATAGCCTTACTTTTTGCCCAAAATTTATTCGATTTGAAAATGGCCAATTTTTGGAAAAATACCAAGGCTATAGCCTTACTTTTTGCTTGAAATTTGTTCGATTTGAAAATGGCTAATTTTTGCAAAAATACCAAGGCTATAGCCTTACTTTTTGCCCAAAATTTGTTCGATTTAAAAATGGCCAATTTTTGCGAAAATATCAAGCCTATAGCCTTACTTTTTGCCCAAAATGTGTTCGATTTGAAAATGGCCAATTTTTGCAAAAATACCAACGCTATAGCCTTACTTTTTGCCCAAAATTTGTTCGATTGAAAAAAGGCCAATTTTTGGAAAAATACCAAGGCTATAGCCTTACTTTTTGCCCAAAATTTGTTCGATTTAAAAATGGCCAATTTTTGCAAAAATACCAAGCCTATAGCCTTACTTTTTGCCCAAAATTTATTCGATTTGAAAATGGCCAATTTTTGGAAAAATACCAAGGCTATAGCCTTACTTTTTGCTTGAAATTTGTTCGATTTGAAAATGGCTAATTTTTGCAAAAATACCAAGCCTATAGCCTTACTTTTTGCCCAAAATTTGATTTGAAAATGGCCAATTTTTGCAAAAATACCAAGGCTATAGCCTTACTTGTTGCCCAAAATTTGTTCGATTTGAAAATGGCCAATTATTTGCAAAAATACCAAGCCTATAGCCTTACTTTTTGCCCAAAATTTGTTCGATTTGAAAATGGCCAATTTTTGGAAAAATACCAAGGCTATAGCCTTACTTTTTGCTTGAAATTTGTTCGATTGAAAAATGGCCAATTGTTGCAAAAATATCAAGCCTATAGCCTTACTTTTTGCCCAAAATTTGTTCGATTTGAAAATGGCCAATTTTTGCAAAAATACCAAGCCTATAGCCTTACTTTTTGCCCAAAATTTGTTCGATTTGAAAATGGCCAATTTTTGAAAAATACCAAGGCTATAGCCTTACTTTTTGCTTGAAATTTGTTCGATTTGAAAATGGCTAATTTTTGCAAAAATACCAGGCCTATAGCCTTACTTTTTGCCAAAATTTGTACCAAGCCTATAGCCTAACTTTTTGCTTCAAATTTGTTCGATTTGAAAATGGCCAATTTTTGAAAAAATACCAGGCCTATAGCCTTACTTTTTGCCAAAATTTGTACCAAGCCTATAGCCTAACTTTTTGCTTCAAATTTGTTCGATTTGAAAATGGCCAATTTTTTGCAAAAATACCAAGCCTATAGCCTTACTTTTTGCCCAAAATTTGTTCGATTTGAAAATGGCCAATTTTTGCAAAAATACCAAGGCTATAGCCTTACTTTTTGCCCAAAATTTTTTCGATTTAAAAATGGCCAATTTTTGCAAAAATACCAAGCCTATAGCCTTACTTTTTGCCCAAAATTTATTCGATTTGAAAATGGCCAATTTTTGGAAAAATACCAAGGCTATAGCCTTACTTTTTGCTTGAAATTTGTTCGATTTGAAAATGGCTAATTTTTGCAAAAATACCAAGTCTATAGCCTTACTCTTTGCCCAAAATTTGTTCGATTGAAAAATGGCCAATTGTTGCAAGAAAATCAAGCCTATAGCCTTACTTTTTGCTTGAGATTTGTTCGATTTGAAAATGGCCAACTTTTGCAAAAATACCAAGCCTATAGCCTTACTTTTTGCCCAAAATTTGTTCGATTTGAAAATGGCCAATTTTTGCAAAAATACCAAGGCTATAGCCTTACTTTTTGCCCAAAATTTTTTCGATTTAAAAATGGCCAATTTTTGCAAAAATACCAAGCCTATAGCCTTACTTTTTGCCCAAAATTTGTTCGATTTGAAAATGGCCAATTTTTGGAAAAATACCAAGGCTATAGCCTTACTTTTCTCCCAAAATTTGTTCCATTTGAAAATGGCCAATTTTTGAAAAAATACCAGGCCTATACCTTACTTTTTGCCAAAAGTTTGTTCGATTTGTAAATGGCCAATTTTTGCAAAAACACCAAGCCTATAGCCTAACGTTTTGCTTGAAATTTCTTCGATTTATAAATCGTCATATTTTAGCAAAAATACCAAGGCTATAGCCTTACTTTTTGCCCAAAATTTGTTCGATTTAAAAATGGCCAATTTTTGCAAAAATATCAAGCCTATAGCCTTACTTTTTGCCCAAAATGTGTTCGATTTGAAAATGGCCAATTTTTGCAAAAATACCAACGCTATAGCCTTACTTTTTGCCCAAAATTTGTTCGATTGAAAAAAGGCCAATTTTTGGAAAAATACCAAGGCTATAGCCTTACTTTTTGCCCAAAATTTGTTCGATTTAAAAATTTTCATTTGAAACTGGTCAATATCATTTGCAAAATAGGGAAGGCTTAGCCAGATTTTATTGCAAAAATAGATATTCTTTGGGTGTAAGGAGGCATGTACTGCGGCAGAATTATATACATTGCTGCAATAAGTAGGATTATTCAGGTTGGATTTATATTCTCAACTGTGAGAAAAAAAATATGAAAGAGGAAAACAAAATTAATCCTAGGAGATAAAAATTATTGACATAAATTGTTATTCATAAATCATTGATTATGCTCAATTATATGTAAAATATTTTAGAATACGCCTTAAACTATTAAAACTCATCCGTCACCGTCTCTTTCTTTGCAAATGCTGCGGTCCTTTTCGTGAGAATTTAGGATACCATTTTGAAAGCCAGGGTTCGGTGGCCTTTGGGGGAAGGTGTTGATCTTCAAAATCTGGAAAACCTCTTATGGATTAAAACTTATTAGTTCTTGGTGAGCCCTGGGAAAATATGAAATTCTTACAAAGTGAAAAAACGGATTGATGATAGAAAACAGCGAATAGGAAATCGATTTATGTCAGGGGTATTTGAAGTCTTTTGCAGGGAACGAGCTCTATCAGTGAGACTTAGGCCCCACTTCAAATCTCATAGAAATCAAGTTACAAGAGGAAAGTAAGTAGATTCATTTTTTAACTCGGCCTAAAAAGTATTTGGTAGCCTGGATAACAGATGGCAGAATTAGCAAAACATTGTCTGTGCGAACTCAACAGATTTCCAGCCTGATGACTTCCCTTTTACCAGAATCCTCGAAACAACTTGATTGGTCAGTTTTACCAATTAGGCGGACCAATCAAAGTCAGCGATTGGATGCTGATGCTGACAGAGTCCACACTGACAGTGGACGTTACTTTGCAGGCCTGTGATGCTGGTTATAAAATATCAAAACAAAATATCTTTAAAGGGTTTAAAGTCGCCAATTTTCCACTTTCATCGTCTATGAATGCGGGCGAATGACGTAGAACTTGAAACAAATGCCATCTAAGTACACTCGAAAACTTATAATCTTTCCTTATCCTGCCTACTTAAAATTAACAATTTAAAAACAAGATTTATGAAGGCTGAGATTTGAGGCTGGCTTGAGAAACGGATTTATGGTGATTAAATATTATATTTTCTAAAATCGGGTTGAATTTAACATGGGTAGGATTTCGACCTCGCGGCGACGATGAGTCATTCGGAGATGCGGGTGGCCTATCTGGACAGATTCGGATGAAAGTGTCAAAATTGCTTATACCAATCTTTAATCGAAAATAATTACAAAATAGCAACTGCTCGCTCGCATTCCTACATCCAACAGAACGGGTTATCGACGAGAAAGGTTTTGCAAAGAATCATTGGAAGGTGACATCACAAGTCACTGCGTAGGAGCATATTTGAGTCGAAGCATAGAAAAAATTGGCCGAAAAATTTGCGAGAAAAATTTGTAAACAAAATGCTTCGGGGAGGGGGGAGGGGTTAAAAGTTGTTCAACTTTGATATCACGATTGCTAAAGTATACTAAAAATATACTAAGATATAATAAAATATACTAAAATATGCTAAAATATACTAAAATATGCTAAAATATGCTAAAAAAGTAAAGCAAATTCGTAGCTAAATAATTTATGTTTAATTATTTCAAACGTCGATCCTCAAGCTCATTAAACTAAAATTTAAACGCAATACAAGATTTTGATGAAATTGGCTTCTACAAGAAGCCTAAATTATGATATTACAATCAGTAAAAATAATTAAACAATGGAAAAAGAGAACATGTCAATAGTTAGTGTTTGAAAATCAAGCAAAGACAGTTTAAAGATTGTAGTCCGAGAAATAAGGGTAACTGGAGAAAATTTGAGGGCATCATAGAAAGAAAGAGGGGGGGGGGGCGACTTTGGTACACTTTACGCTATTTGCTTTTCGCTTGAAAAGGACATTTCTCTTTGAACGTATTTGCATCAAAACACAGAGTTACACTGTTTTACAGAGTAGTCAATTGTCTTTATCTCACTATGGTCCCGTCCCAACAATGTTTTTTAAAGTAGTTTAAACCTGCAGTAGCTTGTAACATGCGTTGTAATTTGTGATGTGGGTATTCAAAAGGAGGTGGAAAATGTGGCAACATAACAGAAGAAGCCCTTGGCAAAAGAAGCTACGATTGTATTTATAACCATGGTGTGATCACGTGGAATCTCTACAAGTGCTGCTGATTGGCTATCTATTTTTAGCCTTTCCATGCCCCTGGCTTAGGCCTGTTGAGCATTTTCAGATGTGTCTGAAATGTAGCATTACAGAAGAAAGGATAAATGGGCTTTGAAGGCGTGGAACAAGCGTTACGCAATTAAACAATTCTTCATAGAAAGTTTTTCATAAGAAGGCGCTCGCTTCTCAAACAGTTTAGAAAATTCAGTACTGGGTTTCTTCAAGATAAGAAAGTTGTGTTGAAATTTCATTGCTTAACTGGTAATACATGGCACAAAGGGCTCAAGTTGATGTAATTCTTGTAGATAGTTCTTTAAAATTTAAGCAAGATAAAGTACTCGACAGGTATTAAAGGTAAAAATAGATCATTTTTGTTGAGACAGTTCTAGGAGAGTTCCAGTATTGAAATCTTTGGCTTGCTAAAAAACTTTTGAGTACATGGTTAATTCTGAACTTTCTCATAAAAAGCGCGAACAGAATGGCACATAGTCGCCATATTGAGACCTTTCTTCTTCGCTCCTTCTAATTCTCCAAAATATTGACTGAATTTAATATTACCTACTTATTATTTACAAAATTTGCCAAATATAATTCGCCAGCAAGAATTAGCTACGACAACAACGGCGATGACTTTCGTCAGGTCGTGTAAGATCTTCATTCGACACATACAACCCACCAGGCCTAAATGGAATTGTTTTGATACCGTCCCAACCTTCTTTTTGGCTAATATCCCCTTGCTGAAGGCGTTGATGAATTTCTTTGGTAACGGAAAGGAAGGCTTCCTCAATGTTGCAAAGTACTTTTGCCGAAGTTTCGATAAACATCATGTCATGTGCGTTAGCGAAAGCTTCGCCTTCCGATGTCGTAACTTCTCGTTGATAATCGAGGTCCACTTTGTGTCCGACTAATAAGAAAACGACATCTTGATCATCGGTGCTTTGTTTCGCCTCGTAAAGCCAGTCCCGAACATGTTCGAAAGATTCTCGGTTCGTTATATCGTAAACAATTAAACAACCTGCGCAATTCCGATAATATGCTTTTGTGATTGATCGAAATCTTTCCTGTCCTGCAGTGTCCCAAAGTTGTAGCTTTATCCTTACATTTTCTGAAAATGATAATATCGATGATAATTTATTTAATTTCTTTGTAAACGATGCTTGCTTTGAAGATACAGGGATGTGACATATTTGCAGACGAAACTTGCTCAAAAAAACCCTTGAAATTTCCAATAAAAACAAAAGTTTACAAAACAGGTGGGCAATGTTGATAGGGGGCAATGCTGATGTTGGTGGGGGAGCAAAGCTGATGAGGGGGAGGGAGGGAGGAGGCCTATTAAGTAAATGTTGGGCGTAAAATTGAGCAAATATTGTCACCCCTTGTTCAAGTATTTGCTTAATTTAAAGAATGCTTGGAAATCTCTACACACTCAAACAAAATTAAGAAAAAGTTCAATGATGGTGTATAAACATAACTGAACTTTCTAGGAGTGAAGATAATTCACTAAAACAGGAATAATTCTACCAGGAGATGGTCCCTCAATAATTCATTCCTTTTTCAATTTTTTTTCAACTTTATGACTACTTTAGAGGGCTGCCTATACCCATCAATGTGCCTAAGTCACAGAAGAGGAAGGCTAAAAACCATCCAGCCTGTAGTTTCAGACAGTTATTCATAATTCTTTGCAGGTCAATGATGAAAAATTTAGTATGTAAATATGTGTAGAAATTGCATGCAACATGGCATATAGATGATAGAAGCTGAAAAGGTGTTATTTGTAACAGTTATGCAATTTGCAGTCTTGTTGAATAATTCCAATTGAAATGAACTTTGTCTGTATTCAGACAATTTCTGGGGCTGGAAAAATTTCTTTTAACAAAAATATGCCTTCTTCCGTGGATACGATAGAGTTACACTTCCATAAAAATTTTATCGGTTTTCTTTCACAATACAAATATATCAACTGCAAAACATTTTCCTTTTTTAGTGAATGGTTACATTGCTTATTGCCATTGGCATATTTTAAAAAAGGTGTCAGAACAAATTATTTGCTAAACTACTTTTTTTGACTGTTTCATTATCATGCTCCTCAATGAGAATCTTCCTTTTTTAAAAAAAGGTATGCAGTAATTGGTTGATGGAGACAGATTAGGACATGCTTTATCTTTTTTGAAAATATGCCTGTCAACTCAACATACCCCAAGGTTATCTAGGAAAAGGAAAGCATGCAGCTATGTTAATGAGTCTTACTCTACTGGTTTTGGGTGTTGGTTTTGGGCGTTGTCTCAAACCAAATAGGAGCGAAGTGGCAACAACAAGGAATGAAAAAACCTTTGTGCATCTGTTTTTGTAGATATTTAGTTGATAAAACGACACAAAAACTGGTGGGATTATGCTGAAAAACCACATGACGTGTGGCCTAATCATCTTTGATCCCTGCTTCCCTAGCAATCCTTGCTCGAAGCGTACAACTTTGGAAAACTTATCACCTTCGTCCTGGACAATAAATAGAAGCTTGCACTTGCCAAATGAAATCTGATATGTTTGCAGTAAACCGTTAATTAATCCTTTTGGCGTGTTTCAGGAATTTGGCGCCGAGAAACAAAGAACGCCTACTTTCATTTTCTGGCCTAAATGTTATGGTTGGAATGCCGGTCGCGCTGCTTTCAATGTGAAGCTGCCTAGATTACGCTAAATAAATCTTTTTATCAAGTATCAGATTAGCTTATATCTCAGGAGATATAATGTGGGAAACACTGATGTCTGGGGAAAAAACGGCCTACCGTTTAGCTGCAAAACACGAACATGAAAATCCACACCGACTGTGGGGTCTGAGCTTTGAATGTATTGTCCTTCAGTGAATTGCCGAAGTAGTGATGACTTGCCAACCGTGCTATCTCCGATAATTATGATTCTAAATTGATAAAAATATCTTGGATCACGTCTCTCCTTCATCTCCATAAAATTTAATTATCATTCGGTTTGCGATTTCTTCGATTTTCATCCGACCCAAGACTGCTCTGAATAACAAAGTAATCTGCCAAATCTCCATTGTTTCCAAATCGCATGCTGTGTTATGACACAAGCTTGCGTGCACTTTGAAACAACGCTTTTATTATCATTTTAATAACTACAAATATTTTCTGCGTTTCTGCGATTAGTTCAATATTCCAAAAATTAAGACAGCTGAAAGGTTTGCAGTGAAGAAGGCTGCTGCTAAGAAAATTGGTTTCTTGTGATTAAGTGGGGGAGGGGGGTTCGTTACCCTGAAAATAGTTTGATCAAATTGGTTAAAATGAAATAAATTCGCAAATTTAAACCATTAATTTGATATACAAAATAAAGCAATTTCTGGGCATGATACACAAGATTATAGAGAAAGATTTCACGAAGGAATTTTCCATGATTTACATCTTCACCTTCATGGCAAGAACAAACGACGCCATTGTGGTAAACAGAAAGATAACGCTCGTGAAGGAGCGTGTAAGCGCAACATTCCCTCTTCCCCACAACGTTTGTTTGCCATAATTGGCCTTTAACAGAGATTGTTGATAAAAACATCCTTTTGTGTGGATTTTAAGCAAGAAACCGCGACCATTAAAAGAAAAGCAAGTCCTTTCTTTCTGATCAAAAACGGGCCTACAAACTTCCGACGAGGAGACCTAATTTACTGAAATAATCGAGTTACAAATTGTTTTCTTTCAAATCCGGCGATATTTGAGGGGCATTGCTGCCTCCAGGCCGTACAACTATTAACGTGAATAAACTTCTTTTCTTTTCTGATCTCGTAAGTATTATAACCCCTTTTGATAAATATTATATGAATTTACAAATAGTGTATGTAACTTTCTTTACAAAATTGCGACATTAGATCCAGCAAACATGGTTCTCTACTGAAGGCCTATACATTAATACATTCTAGTTATTAACAAAACACTTCGCTATTGATATTGTCTCTACTCTACCCTCATATTTGTCTACTTTAAAGGTATGTTTTCTACTATGCATAAACTGGTGCTTCAATGAACATTTCTGAACTGTAACTTCTACTGTACAGAAATCATCATCTTCATATCTGGCCAAAAAGTACGTACAAACAAGGGGCATTTTGAAGACGGAATACAGTTTATTTGTTACTGTTTTCTCCAATTCATTTGTTTATTTCTTCAATAATACGATTTATTTCTGTAGCATGATCAATCGAGCTAATTCGAATGGCTTGCAGGTTGATTTTTTTGGGAGCTTTTGTCATGTACTCCTCTGTTCCAACTTTGATGGTCCTCACTTGGCCTAGACAAACAAATAGTATCGATTAGGATACTGGCTTTTATGATCGGGTGATGTCTGAAGAGAAAGGAAGGTTGCTGATTGACTGATTTATTGATTGATTGGATGATTGACTGGTTGTGTGATTGGTTGGTTGAATGATTGGTTGATTGTGTGATTGGTTGGTTGTGTGATTGGATGGTTGATTGATTGGTTGGTTGAATAGTTGGTTGATTGATTGATTGATTCGGTTGGTTGATTGGTTGGTTGATTTATTGATTGGTTGAATGCTTGGTTGATTGTGTGTTTGATTGGTTGATTGAAGAATCAGTAAAATTGAGGCTGAGAAGGACAATTGCGCCAATCCTCAGGCTAACAAGACAATGAAAGTTCATGTTAATATATTACTGGAAAGTGTTTGCATCTTTTTCCAGAATTACAGCATTTTACGACAGTGCTTCTCCCTCGGCTTGTTCTTAATTTGTTATTAATTTCTGATCAACTTTAAGGCTCATTTTCTTATAAAATTGTTCTTATATATATATATAAGAATGAATGTAAATGATATATTGATCAACATTGCATTACCTTGCATTGCATTTGGCGTTCCTTGGTTAAAAAGCTTACAATTCACAATATATGATGGCCGTTGGTTAATATTCTGAAATAATCTCCATAAAATACTCTCAACTTGTTTCCTTTTAGATATCTTTCTACCAGATTGCTGCAAATAGACGAAAGATCTCTGCTCTATACAAAACGACACATTTATAAGAAATATTGTTGAATAACGGTAATGGGAAATCTAAATTTGACAAGAAAAACATATAGGGTATTCTATAAATTGAAGAACAACAAGGACTATTTTTGTAACTGTCTATGGCACAGGCTAACTTTGATCACAGTTGCAGATTTATGAACTGTTAGTTTCCTCATAATGTACAAAAAACTGTCGAGATCTACAAGAATCTAAGTTTAACACACAATTTTCAAGAGAGGATTTTCATTATCAAGCATTGAAAGTATAGAATGATACATCAGCCGTAAATTGCGAGTTGCAGACAATAAAAAGTTTCAAAAAACTACTAGAAACTAATTTAATGCGCTAGACTAGGATGAAAAATACTTTAGCACCCAATAGAAGCTAAATTGTTTATTCTAAAGTTTTCATATTTTTTTTCTTTAATTAGGTCAATTTTCAAGCTGAAGGATTTATAAAGTATTAAAATAACGTTTAAATAAAACAAAAAAATAAAAAACTTACTATGTTGTAAGCTAAATTTTGCTGAACATTGTATTCGATGTCCCGTTGATATATGATTGTCTTGCACTTGGTAGTTTCCATAACCTGCTTCCACACAGGGTCGGGCAAAGCCAAAAAGCTGCGAAGTAAGCTCTGCTCAATTTGCAAATACGCTTGAGACGTTCCATCATCGGCAATAACACTAAAATCAAAAAAATCTAACTTATTTAGAAGTTTGCAAGCTATTCTAAGGGCCTATAAATCTTAACTTCAGTTCAGTTGATATAATTCAAATTCACTAAATACAATTGAAAGTGCTACAGCAAACAATTAACAAATAATTAAAACAAAGTCAAAAGATAGAAAATACAATGTTACAGGGAAGTAATTAATACAATGATACAGAAAATTAATTAATACAATGTACAAAGACACAGAGGGGTAAATGAAATGTATGCAGGGAATTACTTTAAGGAGAAGCTCTCTAAATAGGTAAACTAATCGAGGAGATCTGTAACAAAACTGGTGCAACTGAATGCTAGCCATGGCCTACAGGCCTGTTCTCAGTTTTGGTCGTTTAGGCACAGCCTTAAATTTACATTAATGGTCAATAAGAACAGATCGGCGCTAGGCCCAATGAGCAATTTGTACAAGGAGGTAGTTGCTATGGGCCACGATAATGACGAGAATGTGATTCGCTAAGGAATTTCACACCAGTAAACACAAGCAAGCTTATTTTTCGAAGCATTCAGGTTGGAGCAATAAAAAGTTCGCATTTTTTCTCCCTTATTTATGCTCCCTAATCCTACTCCTGCTACCATTGTGAAAATATAGGTGAGAAAAAATTGATTATGTTTACATAGGAGGTCTGAACCAAGCAATTATTAAAGGGCAGAAAAAATACGGGTACAATAATCAGTTTAATAGTTTAACTGAGGCATTTAACTAATAACTCAAACATTAAAGCGTTCTGAAGTGTGATGAACAACCTCTCACCTTCAATAAATTAGGGCCTCAGACGAGAACCAAAAAGTAGGGGGCCAAGCTTTAATGCCAAAAAATTACCACAGCAAAAGACGAAGTGCTGCCTTTAAAGGCAAAAAAGGCCAAGGCCCCCGGTCCCCCCTGTCGTCGGGGGCCCTGTGGATATACAGCTGTACAGCTGCTTAGATTGCAAGGGGGAACCAGAATTGATTATGTTGGAGCGAAGATTCTTTACGAATGTTTAGAAGCAGGTACATTTCAACATTAAAGGAATTTGCCTCACTTATCTTGGAAATAAACCAAACTCGCAGAAGATCATTGGGCCAGATGATATCTCCATGGAAGAAAGGGTCAAGCAGAACGCAAAACATTACCTCATCTGAGATATAAACTTCCATTCCTGCGGGCACCCGCGTGAACATATCAACTCATTCACTTTTTCTTTACATATTTTGCATTTCCAATATATTTCTGCCCATCGTACCGTGATGAAGTCCAACTTTAACTCCCAAGTTAAATTCGAGGCATCCTCCTTTCCTTCATGAAACCACATTAAATTTCTGCGATAGTCCGGAATGCTGTCTCCCACTGCAGCCGTCATTGGCGCGTATTCCTGCAAGTTCCGGAGGTCAGTTTCGTCAAAGCAGAGAAGCCGGATTTCAGTTGCTGCCGTAACAGAGCAGTATATATTCTTTGTTTGAGACACTTTGATTTCGATATCCTTAAAGTGTATTTGAACTCCTGGCAAGCATCCTTGCGGAAGGCAAAATATATCCGGACTGATGTAAACTACAATTTCATCGAGAGATTTCAAATCTTTGACTCGGAGCATGACTACAGAAGTTCTTTCTTTGACGCCCCATGGCGTTGAAACCTTGACGCCTCGCGATATGATCAGGCCTGAAAAAGACCACGTTCTGTAAAACAAAAGCAACGTTAAATGTAAGTTTGTATATCATTAAAACCTTACTACAATACCTTTTAAACCTCTTTGCAATAGTAAAAATACCGTAGAAGCTCTTTTAAGCCCCTTCTCTACTAAACCCCCCTATTCTCATACAGGAAAGGCTACAGAGTAAAGAGCAATGATTTAGTGATAGCTCATAGTGTATTCAATCGTTATATGGCCAATTTGTTAATTCATGTGTTTGAGAGACAAAATTATCTAGTCAAGTTCTGTATTCACCGTCTCTAGAACCCATTTACAATAAAAACCAAAAGATAAAAGGTATCATCCTTGACTTGATTTTTACAGTAATCCCTCTTCTCGAATAAGCCCCCCTAAGAACTTCGAAAACTAATAAGCCCCCCGGGGGCTTAATAAAGCTTTCAAGGTATTGGATCACGAAGAGAAAAGATTGTATGGCTACCCGATGGCTATCTAAAAAATTTAACTTCATGAAAATAATGAACAAATGTGAAAAACAACTAAATATTCATAAATCCATTGAATAAAAAACGATACAAAAAATGCTATCCTATAAAATAAAGACAAACTTTAACTTACCTATTTCTAAATGCAGAGCCAAGCTTCAAAGTATATCTGACTGATGTTCTTTTCCTGAGGGCTTGATAGTATATTGTTAATTCTTCCTCAATGCTCTTGATACAATCCTTTGGCACGACGAATGAGCCATAACCATTTATGACAAATTCTTCTTGTTTTAGTTCAGCGTGATATAAAATTGTATCAGACCTTAGTCTTAGATTCACACGAACAGAACCTCCATCACTGTCCAGCACATTCACTTTCGATTTGAGCAAATAAAAACAACCACTTTTAATCAGCATGTAATCAAAATTGAATCGTTCATCAATTTCCAACAGCGCCTTCAATTTCCTGCTCTTCAATGCTTCAAATTGTAGATCGTTTGCTGGCAATGTCAATGCCATTTTAGACTGTTTTTTATCATTTCCTACATTCATTTCATCCACTACTTCCATCAAACTGTTCCCCGCTGAGCATCCAGTGTTCTGCGATGAGTTCAATCTCCCGATAATAGCCCCATTCACATAAGCACAATATGATATATCCCCATCTTTCTGTAATCTTTGCAAGACAGCCACCTTTTGGATAAAAATTACAAGTAAATAGAACCCGCTGCCTTCAAATGAGACCATCGATTCGTCGTCTTTGACGCATATGCGGTCGTTCACATTTACTAAATTTAACTCTAAGTTCTGCTTCTTATCTTCAATAAAACTCTGCGTTTCGTTAGCACAGTCTCCTGCACTGAGCCGAGCATCACCTGTACTACACAAAGTCGATGTGTGATTCTCTGCAGTCGAGCCTTTACATGTTGTCTCTTTATTAGCAAGGGAGTCAAATTTCCGTCGTTTTGAAACGTCTAATGCACTCCAATTGTTCACATCTTGTTTTCGCTTGTCAGTTTTAGGATCTTTTGGGGTACTTTTGGGGTAAATGAATATGGAATTTCCAGTGAAATGAGGATCTGTTAGCAAATATGTTTTGTAACTATACAACTGGCTTCGAGAGTCTTTCGTCTTTTCAAGCACTACATGATAGTTTCTCAAAACACAGATGGAATTGTGGCCAGAAAAAACTGTGGAAAATAGAGAATTGTACAATCGATCCCTGGAAGAAAAGCAGAAGGTAAGAAAATGATGGTAATCGAGTCTTGACAAGTTGTTTAAAAGTTTATAAGAATTAGGCACTTGAGTTGCTTTTGGTTAGAATAGACCTGGGGTATTGAAAAGGTAGGAGAACGGTTAGTTAATCTTAACAAATTCAGATACCTAA
Organism: Catostylus mosaicus; assembly: GCA_964019065.1. Taxonomy (NCBI): domain Eukaryota; kingdom Metazoa; phylum Cnidaria; class Scyphozoa; order Rhizostomeae; family Catostylidae; genus Catostylus; species Catostylus mosaicus. Next base: position 6,813,225 of record OZ025197.1, read on the forward strand.
CTTGCCTAACAAGAATTTGCATTCATTTCAATGTGTTTGGTTGAATTTATCCAAGTGTTAAGAGCTGTATACTGCCAGATTTATCCTGGAACGATATTGAACTACAAAATATGAACCTTAAATAAAAAGGCTGACTTTTGATAACTGTACAAAAATATCGGTAAATTCTTGGCGAGGAGCGGCAAGCTGAGCGTGAAGGTATGATGAGAGTTACTTTAGAAAAAAACAAGACATATAAAACATACCTTTGACCGACACTTGAAAATCTGCTTGGCACAATCTCAAGATCTATGGTTCCTGATTCGTCTTGCAGTTGAAGTTCTCCGCTTGTATGACACAAAACGAGCTCCCCTAGAATAACCTAAAACGAAAAAGAAACCAGTTAATTGCCACTACAGCACTGGAACTCGAGGCCATTATTTACTGTTCCATACCCTGTGGAGTGTTGAGCGAAAGTATGCCACCAGTATACAAAATCATCTTCCGATTTTTCGTATAATTCTGGAAAGATGTCCTTTTTGAGAATAGTTCGGCGAGTCCAGTATCTCATACACCAAACAGTTTCACGATCAATATCAAACAGAAACTTTAGAATTTAGGTAAACATTTAAACCTATAAAAGCATGCCATCATTTCTGAAGAAATTCGATAAGGCTCAACAGGACTTTTTCACAGGCTAAAAACCATTTCATGTACGAAGCAAAAGGTGCAGTTAATTGGCCCAGAGCATTCAAATGGTAAGCTAGAGGTCGTAGGTTCGAGACTCAAGTATACTCATTTATAGAATTTGCTTCTTTCATTATTTCCTTCTGTCATGCAGCATTACTCTCCCCTTCTGGAATTCATCCTCTTCCCTAACTAGATCGAATACGTTCACATTCAAAATTGCTTCAATTTTAGCATTTAGAATTCCAAAATTTATTAAATACTGAGGTTAAGCAGGCATCTCCATTTGATGCCTTTTAGAATAAAATTTAAATCCATTTTAGACTATTTCTATTTTAGACTAGATTGAATTCCATTTATTGTAATTAGGTTTGTCTTTTATTTATATTACATTAACGACATTGTATTTTATTTTAGATGTATAGTAGATGGAGGGCCCCTTAAATCAGAATTTGCTGAAGGGTTACCCTCCTTTAAAATGTGAATAAATCAATCAATCATGCAACTTACTGCATCACCAATATCTTGAGCCGATATCAGCTTGTACGACCATGAATTTCCAGTTTCAGTATTAAGGCCTGAGAGTCTATCATACTCATCTCCTTGAAACCACGGCATCTTATCCGTCGATTGCACAAATTCTTTGCACAGAAGAGTTGTTATACTCTCAATAGAGTTTATATTTGGTGGAGGGGATGGGTTTTCTGACGTCACTATACACTGATGAGGCTCGGAGAAGAATTCTTGAATAACATTTCGTTTCACAGGTATGTAAGAAAGGTAGCTGTTTAGAAGTTCTTTCGCTAGGGTTGCTGCCTTCTTTTCTCTGTAAACGAAGACAAAGTAAGTCAACAAATAGAAAGTTTTACGTTCTGTTTTACATCATAAGATTCAAGATACATTTCAGAATTAACAAATATTGCTTAAAGGGGAAGTGACGTGGGGTTTGGTGTGAATGTTCAAAGAGTTGTATGCATTTCGGTACTTTTGGCAATCCGTGTTCCAAAGATTCATGGCAGATGAGCTCATTAGAGGCATCAGGATAAGAGGCTTGAAACAAAACCATAGCTAATATTTAGAGAAATCAAAACGCTTTAAAAATAACTAAAATTGCACTTGATTAGCTGTAAATGCCGAGAGCAATTTCACTATAGAACATGACCCTGTGGAAGAAGAGCAGCCCATTTCTTTTTATCATAAATAATACTCATACTTATTTAAATTTAGAAACATTGTATTAGGTTCGTCTAAAAATAATAGGATAGGATGAATGAAGGGATCAGAATAAGAGGCATCAAGAGGTTGTAAATTGCTTTAAAGTGCGGAATGTAAAGTGAATTTAATGAGCCAGCAATTGATGAAGAAGTTTAATGACAACATCATTACGTACTGAAGAAAAGTGAATCGTTTTGTTAAATCATCTGAAAGCTGGATCCAGTGCAAATATTCCTTTATCCGAATTTCTTGACAGTTTTTCGTGAAGCAGTTATGAACTGCTAGGAATGGCTGCGAAAAAAGAATTTTATTTTATTAGTTAGGAAATATTTCTGTTCATAGCATAGTTTATATGCTGATATGAATATATATCTAAACGAAATGCATATACAGTACACTGTATAAATAATTAATTAGCATAAATAATAATTGTTTTATATTAGGTTAGTTTCTAATTGAGTTCTTGTTTATTTGTAAATCTATTGTTTTTTATGATGTTGAATGTGCTTCGTTGACTGCGAATAGCATTACTGATGAAGTGAAAGCGAAGCATCTATAACGAAAGTGTATTTATTTGGAGTAGTCTCTATGAAGATATAGATTTATGAATAAGCATACAACGAAGTATCAAAAAGCCTCATTTCTATTGATTATCTCCGTATAGGTAAACACAAATGAGAGAGTGGTTTGTGAATCTAGGGTGATGCCTGGATTTTCCTGAAGGAGGGCTAGGTTCCCTGACAGGGGGGCTATAGAACAGAACAGAGGGTATCTTTCGCTCCCAAATAAGAGGGCTTTAGCCCCTCTGCCTCCTCTGGCACCACCCCTGTTGTAAATATAGATAAGTGCAGAAACTTAAAGAGTGATTCGACCCACCCGATGATCAGTCAACTGTGGTGAAAACTCGACTATCTTAATAGTGGTGCATGAACAGCAAACCATGTAGGGTACCTATACGAAAGAATATTATATAAAAAACAAATGCAAGTGTTGGATATACTCATGTTAGATAGAATGTAAAAAAATAGAAGCTGATGTCTAAAAGAGAGTTAAACACACAAGCTAAAGTAAAATTGTAAAAATTGTAAAAATTGTAAAAATTGTAAGATTTTAACGTCACAGAATAATTATGAATATCAATATATTTCTATCAATATTTCAAAAGTCCCACATCAGAAAATAATTACCAGTATCTATAACTTATCATTAATTTTGTAAAATATAACAACATAGAATCATTACTGATAATATATCTTTATGATATATATTCGCCCAATGTCATTGAATATACAAGAATACCAGAATGTTACTCAAGCGAAAAAGGATTAAATAATTCTGAGATTTTAAGTGCCTACCTTAGCAACGACAACCAAATGCAAATTGTAAACACATATTTTAGCTCCAATACGCAGGCCATTGCAGCACGAATGGCATGGCTGGTGCGTAACAATTAACCTAGTAAAGAAAATGAAAATGAAAATGACCAAAACATTACATGAATATACTGAATAATTTTTAGAAGACTATGCAGTATCAAAACAGAAAAAGTCAGATATGACAACAAAGACTTGGCAAAAGCTAGATAAAGAAAGGTACAAATGAGTTGCAAAAACTATCGGAACGTAGGAAACGAGAAACTTCGATAAGTTCGATAAGATAACATTCGATAAGTGATTTATTATAAAGCGTGGTATATTTGCCTGGATCTATTATCAAGTTCGAAAATGCCGCGTTCTGCCAAAGAGCAATCGGTGATGGTCCCCTAGACAAAAAAAACTTAAGTGAAATGCATGTGCGAGTAAAAAAAGATAAACTTGCAAATAACAAGGGTCTTTTTCGACAAAAAGGGGGAAGGTAATGATAAATGAATGAAGGAAGAAAGAATACGTGAAAGGATACAAGGAGAAAAGAATGAATGAATGCAGGAATAAACGAATGAATGAATTACTTAATAATTGATTGATTAAGGAATTGATCAAAGAATGAAAGAATGAATGAATGAATGTATGAATGCGTGAATGGATGAATGAATAAATAAATGAATAAATGAATGAAAAATGGAATAAGGAACAAATATGATCATGGTAAAGATTATGGTGTTGGTGACATCATGATGTTGAAGAGTTTGTTGCCATTAGGTCGCATCTACTCCTCTGTGCATAGATATTTGATACATAAAATAGCCCATAATTCCTTACCATATACGAAATCAAGCCACCATTTTTCCTGCCGTTTGTCTCATCACCAATTTCTATTTGCTTTTTGTCAAAAATTTTAATTTGGGAATCTGGGATGGTTCTGATTATTTCTCTTTCATCAGCAGAGCCCTAAAAGATAACTTTTTGCATTTTATATTATTAACAAAAAATAACCCGTCAGCACATAGAATATTTCACAACAGTACAAAATTATAAGAATCTTTAGAATAAAAAATTTGACCCTTTAAAAAATATAATGTAATCAATTTATTTTATTTTTTATATTTTAATCAATGTATTTTATCAATGTACAAAATCTTGTATTTTGTAGCTCCTTTTTACTGAAACTGAAAATTAAACTGAATAATCACTGTTATTCTTGTAATGAGTTGTGTTTGGGAGCCTCACTCTTTAGCTTCGTTTTGAGATGTTTTTAAAACGATCTGATGTCGGTAGCTGGCAAATATCAGCCGTTGTTTGAGTCCATGAAAGTCTTCTTACAAATATTTGAAAGTCCCATATTAGGGGATCTAGACATATTTACGTTGTCCTTTATCCTTTATCTTTTCGATCGATTTTCAATAGCACAGACTGTTAATAATCTTAAAGGCTGAGACATTAGGACCGTAAAAAGGTTTTCAATAACGAAACGAAAAAGGTTTTTCATCCACGCATAACTCTAAAGCTGATCCACAATCTTCCCCTGTTGCGTTGTTATCAGTGAAAAGCACGATTTCGAAGGCGTGACTTTCAAGACCGCTTTAATTGAAACATTAATTTTGGCTTTTCGAATCGATCTTTTTCATCTTAACAGATAGGTGGGGCTTTCAAATCGATTTTACCATTTTACTCCTTGGGATCACCTCACAGTTGCAACTATGTAGTGCAAACGCAATGTTGGATTTAATTAGATAACATCTCCTTAACACAGGTCACTCTCAGTAAATGCATAGTTTGCACTACATAGTTGCAACTGTGAGGTGATCCCAAAGAGTAAAATGGTAAAATCGATTTGAAAGCCCCACCTATCTGTTAAGATGAAAAAGATCGATACGAAAAGCCAAAATTAATGTTTCAATTAAAGCGGTCTTGAAACACTTTCAGTTTCGGTTAAAAAGATTCATGCACCAGAAAACCCATCCACCCATCCATTGAATAAAAAAAGTTAATTGGAAGAAGCTATGAGACATGAAAGACTATGACGTAATAAAATTAAAAAGTTTAAGAAATAAAAATTTACAAAGATTTTTGAGATTACCTTGTTCAACTTTGCGTGCTTCATTTTAATCAAATCAACAATTAGGCCAGGCTTCATAAAGTGCCACCAACACATCTTATCTTCATCCTAGCAATGAGAATTGACTTCAAATTATTTTGGCGTGCTGGTTAAATGATTTGCAGAGGGCTGGGATGCATTTACAAGGGGACTGGGATCGATTACGTCATCATCATCATGTCAGTGTAAGTTAAAGGAGATTTGAGTTGCAATCCCCTTATAATTCAAGCTTGTACCTACCAGAACAAGTATAGGGTAGGAAATTGATTCCAACTTTACCATGAAGAATGGACTGCTATTTGCGATCCTAGACGAAACAGAACATGCATAACATACATCAGACCGATATTCAAAACATACAAAATTCCTTTAGAGGTAGAGAGTCTCTCTTCGCAATTCTGGGAGGGTGGTGATACTTAAGACAACATACAACTGAACTGGGCCGAACAGTCCTTCCCGGGAGGTTGAACTATGGCGCGACATAAAAGTTAACGGATCAAACATTTCAAAACAGTTGAAAAGTCAACCCACCTGTGAACTGGACTGAGATATACCACTCTATCAGATAAATCTATTTCTTTGTCGCTTATTTTTCGCCTGTGAAAGCAGAGTGCTGATATACAAGAATGATTGATATGGTAAGTATTGGAAGACAATGGTGGGGTACTTAGTGTGGTGCTATCGACTAAATAAATTCATTAACACAACTCTGGTAAATGACAAGTCTATTAACGTTTTTGAGGGGACATTGCAAGTCACCTATCTTGAAGTTTGCTAAATGGGCTAATTACCTATTCTATACATATTTCACTTCCTTATTCAGATCTCATAAAAAAAACCCTGGCGCTTAAACTGACATCTAGCAATGAGGAAAGAAGACCAATCCCTCGACTAATTGAAGTAAAAGCCAGTAAGAAATTACCTACCTGGTAACATCTGCACAGAGTGGAGAAAGTTTGTGTTCATGGTTTGGACTCAGTTCCAATTCCAGAATATCACCTTGTACTTCAACATACGGGATTGCCAACTTTTTGCTATTGGAACCTTCGAGTAAAACATAATTATATGTCAGTTATTTTGTAAAAAATGTAAAGTGATTAAGGGATAAAAGGCCAATAAATTGGAATTATTTTGCATTCTTTTTTCATTGACTTAAACCTATTAATATAAAAAAACCTTTCTACTGTCCAGTCGCCAAGTATGTGATGCCATATAAACTTGGACTATACCTATGGCATCAATGACAAGTGGTGCAGAGCACGTCCATTGGCAAGAAAAGCTGTTGTTCAAGAACACAACATAACTGAATTGGCCACAGGATTGACCCTATGAATATCCCAAAGTTATACTGAACATCAACAATAAAATATCAAATGGCAACACAGATGAAACAGAATGGAACTCTCTTCTATCTTTGGCATTGTATGCAGATAAAGTTAACGTACATGGTATGAAAGTCCACTCTGGAATAAGAACCAAGCTTCCCAAAAGACAAGGCTTAACATCGATGCACTGAAATTAAATAAAATGATTTTTCAAGGTACATGCATTAGATTGTGTCAAAGAGAATGAAAGTATTGCTCAAAAGTAATCTCAATTTTCTATTATCAAGCTTGACATAAAATAAATCTTTGTCATTTAAAACTGGAGGTAGCTTCATAGCTACACAATAAAGTCAAATATCGCTTTACTGCAACTCTTGTTATCTAGTTATACTCAATATTTCTGCCCTTATTTTTCACTGTTTCCCCTCCCCCTTTGAACTGGAAAGCAGGATTTGTCCTTGCTAGTTATAATATGTAAATTTTTTAACAGATAAACATTTTAGTTACCATTATTGCAATAGAATCACTGCCATCTTCTAAGAAGAGGTGTCCAATAAGTAAGGATTTCTTGGTTAGTTGTTTTCTAGGGATATTTTTTATGCATCCAATAAGTAGATTGCATGTTTGTCTCTGCAGATGAGCATGGCCTGAAAAAAACATTAGCCCCAAAGGAATTTAGATGGTCATACCTTCTTCATTGCAGAAAATTGAGTTGAAAGCAAACTCAAGGTTATATTTTATTGTGCCTAATAGACTGTAAGTAAAATACTTGTTGAAAATGTGTGAAACTGTGAAGTAACATGTGCCGTGTTCATAGGAGGCTCTGGGGTAAGATGAATAAATGCATTATTTTATGCAAATATTGTCAGGGAAACATACACGAGAGTGGTTATGGGAGAAATTTTCCCTCCTGCCCCCAAAAAAGCTTTGAAATAAAAACAAAATATTTCTATTTGGTATGGTTTGGTCATCTGTATTTGACTGCTAGTTCATCCCCCCTCAACTACCAAAGCGGCAAATTTTTCCAGGGTGAAACCATTGGAAGATAAGTTCATGCTTTCCTGGGAAATAACAATCAAATTGTGAAGGGCATACAATTTTCATCTCTTCAAGGATTGTATCCTGGTAAATACCTTTCAAGCATGAAGCACCAATGTTTGCATCTGATAACTGCATGCTCGATTTGTATACATCTTTGCTTTCTTTCAGTTTCTCAACACTGATAAATTCATATTCCTGAAACAAGTTGCAACAACTCGCAGCATATTCTTTGAGGACTTTGTTGATTTTATGCAGCAGATCTTCTCTTGTTACATCCAGACTCATCCAGGATAAGACTTGGGAGTCAAGATGGGATAAAGCATCGTTGTTTGAAGCAAACATCTGAAAGAAAAAATTAAGGTATCAATTAAGGCAGAAATTAAGTAGTGATAAGCTAACACTATGATAAAAACCATAAGGGATGTAGCAAGCATCTAAAAAGTGGGAAGGTCAGGTAAAAGAAGGGCCACATGGCCATAGTGCAAAAAAGGGTAATTTTATGTTTGGAAGGAGACCTTTTGCATAATTTGACAAAAATTTGGGGGGGGGCATTGCTTAGAAGCAACTTAAAAATTAAGCAACATTTAGACTCCCTGTAAGCACCAATTAAGCAATACCTGTATGTTGATCTCACCACCATGCAGAAAACCTTGTTCAGTAATGGCAGTCGATGGTTGTATTTTGAGGGGCTCAATTCCTCAACTAAGTGAGAAAAGTTTTTCATTCCCGCCTTTTTGAGGATATAGAGTGTCTAGACGTCTAGGGCTAGAACCTTATAATTACCTTCCTATCACTAATCATAACGTACACTTTAATTCATTAACCAGCGGTTTCATTGATAATGCATCAAAAGACCTGAGCGTGGTGCTTTTCTTACCGTTTCATGATGCGATTTTACGTGCCAACTTCGATATGAAATTCAAAGTTCTACCGCCATTTTCAAACTTGTTCATTTGTTATGTTGTTGTTGCTGCTCAAGCATGTTATCGCTGTTGTTCGCGGAATGTCTCTTCTTTCCGGGGGGGGGGGGGAAGGGGGGGGAGGCATGAAATAATAGATTGGAACAATGACAACCTAAGAGTTTGGCTTTTTGTTGCACTTACCACTGGCCATGTAATAACATAAATGTTGCACTGTCCCTTACAACGATATTTCTGCACACGGAGGGGCATTTACTGTATTGTTTGTTTTTAATGGCCTCGTTTCTTGGAAGTTCAAATAACATCTCATTCACCAATAGATGTCGCACAATTGAAGGAAAATTCTTAAAGATAAGAGCATTACTCATTATCGTGGACATAAGCCTGCAGGGATCCTTTCTCGATCCTCTTATCTTCATCTGCTTAGAGACCATCCTTTACATCAATGCTTGTTGCACGCCTTTTCTGCAGATAAAACCCAAGTTTTCACTACTTATGCAGGTTTGCCATATCACATGGCTGGCTAATATCGCGTTATTTGAGATGGCCCACAAGGCTCCCTTCTAGCTCTTCTTTTTCATCCTTGCTTAATCAAATGACATCAAGCTGCTTGGGTTTTTTTTTATTTCTTTACCGATCACGTTCTAGCTTCACATCGATTTTTTACGCTACTTAACGCGCATATGCAAATGGTTTAGTGACAAAAAACCACAGTGTCAGAATTTCTCATTTCCAGAGGAACTAATCCGTTAATCTAGGCATAGAATCTATCCGATGACACTTAAATTGAAAGGATAAAGTCGTGATTCATTCATTAGTGGACTGTATATTAATTTTTAATCGATCAAATGCGGCAATAAAATTCGTGTGTATCAGAATCCATGACAGAATCACTATGGGTTGCATATGAATGCCTTCAATTCAACGTACATTATTTATTAGAATGAAGAGAATTGCCTAATCACTTTTCAGATGGGAAAGCATCGTCACCTGAATGTAAGTGTAGCACAATCGATAGAGTGGTCTTGGTCACGGAGTAAGCCCATTTCATAGAATGAAGGTATGTACAATTTCATGCGCATTATCAACTAACAGCACCGATAGAAACGCACTTTTTTAGAGATAGGAAGGATTTTTTGAATTAAAACAGGAGAAATTTGTGATTTGCCCACCAGTTTACCGATTCTTCTCTAGAAATGTGCCCTGTGAATCGAAGACAATCTCTGAAACACAGAAACCCATTCTCCGTCTTGAACTCGCATACAGGGGGAATACTGAAGACGAGAGCGCTAGGCTCCCCATATTTTGCTATACAGCTTCCGTTTCCTTCTAGACTTCGTTGGTCTCACTGACAAAAGCGATGGTGATTACAAGTTACATATGCCTGCTTTTGGGGATTTTGAGCTGTGCAAAATCGTGCCCATCTTATTGCAAAAGCAGAGCCGGGAGCTATTGCCTATGCGAGTCAGGTTATGGTGACTATGGAGGAAAAAGAGAAGTCGGGGCAATAGAGAAGATCATGACCGACGTGCCTATGACAAGGAGAATCAGCCTACAGGAAACTTATAAGAATGTCATCCGTGATTTGATGACGGCTGACAAATCCGTAAGGAGAGGAAAACAAATGGGTAATATCCTTCTAAGAATTTACTATAAAGTTAGACTCAAATGCTACGAAAAGCAAAAGAAAGCTGATAAAAGGTCAGTAGACAGAGCAGTATGGTTCAGGCAGCTGTATGAAATAATATCATTTGACAGATTTGCATCATTAAGTCGCATTGGAAAGAGGGAAATGGCGAATGACGCAAGCAGTCCCAAAAGCAGGTAGAAAACAGACATAAAAATACGTGAAAAATATATAGTACTATACTATACGCTAAAATTCTATCAATTTAAGTACATAAAGAGTATATCCACCATCTTCAACGCCATTTACTTATTAACAGAATTAAATATTCGACTCTTCTTTAATTCAAGAGCACTCTCTGGGTACCAGACCTCACTTGCAACGATGCCCATGGACGGGGTGCTACAATCAGAAAATTAATGCTTTTTACTTCGACCCCCCTATTGACATGGCATCCATACACAACCTCCTGAAAATGAGAATAATTAAAGACAATACGACAATCCAAAGAAGAACCAATGAACAGACCCCACTTGTCTCTTTTTTATGGTCTGACTGTTCGTTCCAGGCCTCGTTATTCCCCTGATCATGTGGCATGGAAGACACCCTTTTCCGGACCCCATCAGCAGTGACCGATGGATCTTGTGTAGATTTTCCCTCTAGCGAACAATCATCATTATCCATATCATTTCCATCTAATCGATTAGCTCTATTTGTGTTAACGCTGCTGTCCACATCATCTTGATTACCATTATAAACTTTATTTTGAGTAAGATTTTCGTCATCGGCAGTTGGAGCTGCTGCCAGTAAATCGGCAGCTTTTTCAGTTAGGCTACTGTCACTCTTTGCGGCCTTAGGATCTACGCTCTTGTCTTTACTTGCAGCATTTTCTTCTGGTGCACTCTACAAAATAACAAAATTCAGCTTCATATTAATTTCATTGGGAAAGTTAGACACATATGATAAACTCACTTGAATACCAGGAAACCAGGGCGTCCAAAATCTACTCGACTAGCCCCATGCAAGGGGAGAAAGGTGGATTTTGTAAAGATCGAATGATCATACGGTCTCAGAAAATTTTGCAGTAATTTTTTGCGTTTGGTTCTGTAAACAAAACAGTTTACAACATCTCAACAGTGTTTCATGAAGTTCATTACCAGTTTTTAGATAGACAAACAAACGTATCAATACGTGGTCGGGTCGTTTCATTTTCTGATATATTTTTATCTGTTGCTGAAACAGAAACAAGGAAAAGAATACAGGCAACTATTGGTTTTTGGGCATCTGATCTCTTTAGAAATTAAATATCAATAGAGTTATATTTTCTAGCCCAAAAAAATTTAAGTAAAATTGTAGAAACTCACCTTGAAACTGATTTGCCCAGCTATTTCCATACTCTCTGCAGTCGATGCAGCAGTATCTCTTCCAGTTCCTACAAAATAAAAAACATTCGAATTTTCACTTTAACAAGCAAGGCTCTTTTACCATGCTCCTCTGGTTAATCTGCAACAAATAAAGAAATGCTAACGAGAACAGGTAACGTAAGTTTTTACGGACATTTTAAAGGCCAGATGTTTAACCCCTTCACCTGCGGACGGGCAATATGGCCCAATGGCAAACACCGTAAAAGAAGGGGGTGAAGTAAAAAAAAACTGTAAATGTTCTGATAGCAGTTTTCTATAATAGTTTACGCTTTCACCTAATTTATTGGACTATGCCCCCCCCCGAAAAGCGTAGTTTTAAATGGGTTTCAACAGTTAATGAAAATAAACCCGGGTGCGAAAGTGTTAAGCTTCTTGACTGATGACATGGAAGTCAGTGGAAGAGAAGGGGAAAGGAAGATGATAAACTGCTAAAATTCAATTATGTAGTTGAGTATTCTCTAAGCACTGCTTTGGTGAAAGACTTTTAAAGAAAGAAATGTGAAATTCTGTGATATGGATAACAAGATATTCATACCTTCAAGCAAACACGTTGAGTTATCCGATCCGCATGAAGGACAAATCCATGCGGTTGATCTGAAAAGCAAATTCAAAATACAACCACCATTCTAAAGCATCCATTGATTTTAGGAACGCAGTAGCATATTTTTTGTGTGAGGGGGCTATGGAAGTTAGGGCGTGGCAATTCCAGAGTGGGTCAATGAAGTTCATGTTGGTGCTCCCTAGAAGTCAATGAAAAGGTGTGCCCAAGCTTTGTGATGGGGATAATGGCAAGAATAACTCAAGTGCAATAGTGATAGGTCAAATAGCCACTTGTTTATTTCGATAAGTAACGTATATCTTCGACACAACAAACCAGCAAAAAAGTGCACAAGGCTAATGGCGAAAGTTTAAAAAGTTTTTGCGGCTCAAACGAAAATTACCCAACGCTAAAGAAGTACATAGGTCACGACGGATGACGTAAGTGATCATCTGAATAGCGGATTCAGCCAATTAAAAGTGCGACGTTCTAAATCATGCCGCAACAACGTCGCATTATGCGACTGCAATGTCAAAACAAATCCTATTCAATTCTGCATCGTTCCAATGTCAAATAGATTCAGCACAGGAAAAGTGCGACGTTTGCAGTCATGCTGCACCAACGCATCGTGTGATTGCCAAGTCGAAACAGACGTTCTTTCGTAATTTCCAATTTTGTTGAGGCATACCCTGCCCATATCATTTAAGACTAATGGTTCCCCAATTTCCGCACAAATGTGATAAAACATCCATTTTAACTTACTTTTTTGCAAGTCTCCTTCGTTCTTCACTTGTGTATTCAAGAGCTCCAATTGCTCCTTCTGCTTTTGAGGGCATGAAACCAATTATTGCAAGCAAAACAGTACGAACTGCAATAAAAAGGATAAATTTACATAATCAAGCAATTTTAAGATTGTTTCCACAAAAGTTAATAAATTTGCCAGACTTTCATCTGGTCCACTCAAACACACACACACATGAGAAGGAAAAAGTTCAAAACAAATGTATTAATAGTCAGTTCCTCTTCTGTCTTTGATGTCTTTTTTGTCTTCTCTTTTTATTCCCTTCTTTCCTCTCATTGTCTATCTTTTGACACAACTCAAATCTAATTACATTTCCTCAATAGGAAAACAAAACAGAGTGTGATTTGAGTTTGGCGTTCATAATTCCATTATTCTTTGCATTCTCATTGCAGATTTAAGCATCATCAGTAAAGGTTTGAGATTTTACTCAAAGGAAGGTTAAACGTCTTTTAATATTCCTTAGGTAACTGTAGCCCGAACAATTCTGAAAATAGTCCAAAAATGTAATGTAGATGTCAAGCAAATTGCTTGATGTCGTGGCTATGAAAGAAAATTATCTCTAAGCTCTGTGTTTCAGGATACAAGACGAGCTTGGGCTTAAATAGCATGAGACAGAGCTATCATAACATTAAAAGTAATTTTTAGGGGATTTCCATGATTTGGAATCATTGGAAAATTAAAAATCGAAGCAATTAGATCATAGCATCTTCCATTAACACTCTGTTAGCTATAAAAACTAAGCTAAATATTAATCAAGTGAGCAAAATGTGCTTACTGCTCCAAGATGGCTGCCATGTTTCAGGATGATGGGCAGACATGCTTAGACAAATTTTCTTTCCAATTTCAAATCTCCCATTTGGCTGAAATAGATAGAAGACATGTTAATCTTTTTTAACCACAGTCTATTTTTGGCACAAGATCTATGAGTTTCATGAAGATCATTTCATACGTTACAGGATTGATTGCTTTTCAGGGTTATTACCTTTTCTCATTCATTGATGTCATTCATAGGGAAACTAATTATAAAGTTGATGATTGTTATTTCTATGGTGCTTATAAAATTGACCAAAAAATTCAATACAGACATTTCAGTACGCTAGGAATTCTCAGAACATGACATCTGTAAAAGTTCTTTTGAAAATTGAGTGTTCTGGTTGGATTATTTAAGACAATTCTTGAAGAACTTTGAGATAAAAAAATTGGTTATGACATCGCTGCAGAACACACTGGACAATGCTTAACACCATTGAGCATAAAAAGCGACACAACTAGGAGAATCTGGAACTTCCAGGAAGAACTTTCTGGAAGAAAAGTAATAGCTTATTAACACCGCTTTGAGAATTTCAGTCTTTTGATCAGCAAAACAAAAGCAAGATAAGTGACAAGCCACATTTACTTCCTGGATTTAATCTCCTGAATCAAACAGTTTCAACGGATAAAGTGTTGTGTTCAGAAACACAAACTAAAAATATATAGCTTACAGTCAGTAACATAATACTGGGTGGCTTCATTGGATACTCAGGTGGTAATATTATTCTTCCATGATATCTGCCATTTGCAAACTCTGTGTCAGGAGCTCCACGGACTGTGAAATGCCATTCAAATATATTGTCCTGCAAGTAAACAACGAGTTAAAGGAGATTTCAGTTCAGTTATTTTCAGATTTTAAAATCTACAACATTTAAATACCATATAAAACAATTGTATATAAAAATCATAAATCACAATTAAGAATAACCATCTACTAACAATCTATTTATCTGTTAATTAGTTAGTAACTAAATAATAACACAGAAAGGTTATAATAACATGTTATCATCATCTGCCCCCATCCCCCCTCAACCTCGCAGAGGCTGGCACTTCAGCTGCATGCCTTTGTATCTGGGAAAGTTTGCAATAGGCACCATTTGTGGTAAATATCACCTAAAAATGTTTCTCACCTCAATCGGTTGTGCATAGTATTGGTCAGTTGGTTCATGAAGTTCCATTGCTTCTCTCATTAACCTCTTCACAGCTAAAATCAAATGAATTTGAATATAGTATTTGTAAGTTTAATGATCAGGGCCTCATCAGTGTGACATCCATTGTCAGTTTTACTGGTTAAATTAGTAGATAATGGTAGAAACAAACACAGTACAAGATTTTGACCAGCACTTAAACGGAGCCTGGCTATCAGACTGTTAGGAAAAACTGCCAAGTTCATACCCCCTATATATTTTTGGTAAATTATCACAGCACACTTGATAAATTAGGTGTATCTGAGAAATGATATGACCTGTTTGTGACAAGAGCACAGTCAAGCACATTCTGCAGCTATGCAGTCATCAATTTGGGAAACTTAGCTCAGCATCACAAAAGTGTCACAAGAAATTCACATTGGCCTCAACCCCATTCTGACAGGTGTGTGCAAGCCAAGTGATATTGCACACTTGCAGTGCACACTTAATGATATCGCACACTTGCACACTTTTTGGTTGCACACCCGAGATCGTGATGAAAGTGCCATAGTTTCCAGCCAGAGGGCAGCTGCTGGGGGTCTGATGAGAACATTTCACAAAAAAACAACAATAACAGTTTGCTCCAAAAAACGGTCTTTTGCTTGTTATGGCAGGTTATTCATTTAAAATATATCGTATTATCATTAAGCATTATTATCTTTATTAAAATGACTAGCTTAAGCTGATGCCCCGCCCGACAGCATCAGGACAGATGATACCGCCACGTACAGCTTACAAGTTGGACACATTTTTGCTTGCTTCAAGGGTTATCTTGCCTTATAATTTAAAAGAAGCACTTACCAGGGCTGCGTGCATTGTACTTTCCTTTCATATTCATAATTTTTATTTTAGTATTTGATATATTAAACTATAAACAATTTATGAACCGTGTTTAGTTTGTCTGGAACTTTTGTAATCTGTTTGAATTGAATTGAATAGAATCATGAAATCGAGGCAGACACGTATTGTCCCAACGGGGGCGAGAGGAGGGGGGGGGGCGATGTGAAGACGCTCTCTTCAAAGTCTGCAAAATATCTGTTTTTAAAGGATTGTATTTTTATTGTAATCAAATGCTTGGTGACACTCTGTGTTATAACACAACATT
This sequence comes from Catostylus mosaicus, assembly GCA_964019065.1. NCBI lineage: Eukaryota > Metazoa > Cnidaria > Scyphozoa > Rhizostomeae > Catostylidae > Catostylus > Catostylus mosaicus. The sequence goes on from OZ025197.1 coordinate 6,829,359, forward strand.
TTACGGTAATCAACGACCAAAATTTCGCTAACAAAGGAAACAAATTGAAAAAATAAGCAAACCCCTATAGGTTCGGATGACTGCCTTCGTATTTCACAATGATTTTGTGAAACTGTTTCCAAAACCCCAGGAAGGGTGCAAAGCAAAGTCGGTGTTATGTCACCCCATATCCGATTTAGCCAATGAGAGGTGAGGTTTCAGTAGCTGTTTACACTTGAGGATTCCTCCACTGCACATGCGTGAGTGATCATTTGGGTCAAATTATTCATTTATGGCCTAAGTCATCACACCCTGACTGGAAAATCGATGAAACCCAAGTAAATTCCACGATAGACTCAAGATTGTAGAGTTTTCTGTCAGACTTACCTGTCCTCGAAATCATGGAGACGTTCACCGACCCGCTAAGCACGCTAACTGGAATTGTTGAAGCTGCAACATTGAAAAGATGGGCCACAACCGACACTCCATATTATCCAGAGGCTGAAGAGCAGAGACAGTCGAGATTTCCTTTCAATGAAGACATCAATAATAAAGTTATTCTATGGTAAACATAGTAATATTTAATTTAAACTCTCTCTATTAAATTCGTGCAAACGAAAGTTGTTAAAAAGCGTTTATAATTCATTCCTGGATAGAAAACTAGGCCTATTTTTTTGCAGTCAACAGAAACACACCCACAGCAAAGTGTTGGGAATATACTTTGCAGCACGGGCCGTCATCTAATAAACAATACAGCCTTATTGTTTATGCCTACATTCTTATCAAAAGTTGCAACAAACAACATGTCACAAGCAAGGTGTAACTGGGCATTTAAAAGTACAAGAGAAATGTATCAGTACTAGACTAGACTGTAATACATGGTGTAACAAATATTTAATAGATAAATAAAGCTTGTGCTGGGCAGGGCTTGGGGACTCAAGACCTAATTATTTATGACATAAATCAGATGTTATAACATAACAGTTTTTTTTTAGAATAATTCTGTACCTGCCAAAACTATGTGATGAGAATATGCCTGGAAACAGGTCCCCTATGTGACTGTAGGTTATCCTCTGTTAAGTGGAAAACATTGTTTCATTAGCACCAGATATCTTAAAGTTGATATTAACTTTTGTTGTTTTTTTCAACCTTGAAGGGAAGGAGATGCGACAAAGTTGATGGTTGACCTTATTGTAAATCCAACAAACGAGTCATTGAATGACAAAAACCCATTGAGTGAGAGAATTCACAAAGTTGCCGGACCATTGCTTAAAGAAGAGTGCAGGACAAATCTTCTGAGTGAGTGAAAAATTTGTCTACTAAAAGCTCCTTCTTTGTATTATTTGTTTCTCTCTGTTTGATGTAGATATTGTTTTTTAGACATTTTTATTGAAGGATGCAATGAATAAAGGAATGTCTGTTGTAAGAGGCTGTCTATTAGATCCAAAGATACTTGCCATGAGTTTCAAAAAATAAACAAGTTTTTTACATATAGAAGTAAATGTAAATTTTAATATTTATATTTCATCTTTTTCTGGTTTGTATTGTTCCATTTTTTGGTTTTATTGAAAAAAGTTTTATTCAATATAATGTTAATTGATTATCAGACATTTTTTTATCAAATCTTATAAAGCAATGTTTATATGTCTAGAAAGGATGGTTGTTGGGCAAACATTAATTTTATAGAATGCATCTTAATGTTTTTTCTAGGCAATGCTCCGGAAAAACATTTATGTAGTTAAATTATGAAGAAAATTGCCTGAAACCTATACTAGCCATGTTTTTCGGAAGCAACCAAAACTATTTATACTAGTGCTAAACTATTATTATTCCCCTTGTTTTCTCATCAGTGTCCATTTTAAGAACAGACTTCATGTCATAGCAGCCATGTATATTTGTACATCTCATTCATGTTCTGGTACAAGCTTAGTTTAAATTCTTTACTTTCAAAGTATTTCCATCCTTATATCCTGTGAATATTTATTTTACAGGTTGCAGGACTGGACAAGCAAAGGTTACCAAAGGGTATGAGCTCCCTGCAAGGTAAGCAACTTACCTGTCTTCGTAATCAGGCCAGGTGGAAATCATTAAAAGGGCCTTAAAGAAATGCACACATCAAGGCATTGATTTCTATTTTACCAAAATGCAAGCAAATAAACTCAACCTATTTTTAACAGGGCTTACTTTTTAACCCTAAAGCGACTGGGCTGTGAAAGAGGTGTTTATAGAGGAACATTTAGTACTTAAAAAAGCTTCTTGTATTATCAGAATGTATAAAAAAATACTTTTTATGGTTTGCAGATATGTTGCTCATACTGTTGGACCAAGGTACAATGTTAAATACAAGACTGCAGCTGAAAGTGCACTGTACATGTGCTATCGCAATGTTCTTGGCCATGCAAGGTAAATTGAATTCTTAATGTTTTGCTTACAAACAGTAATGTAATTGTCTCAAGGCAGAAAAAAATTATCCCACTGCCACCTACTATGGGCATCCTTTGCAATGAGTCATTGTAATAGCCTATTTTTGACTGTATATAAAAGTATACTGGTAGCTATGCTTTAAAATGTTGTTTTTCTTAGGGAGCACCATTTGAAATCAGTTGGGTTGTCTGTAATTCACACAACAAGAAGGGGATATCCACCTGAAGAAGGAGCTCATATTGCATTAAGTAAGTTGCTTAGAATATTGGCAGAAATTATACTGCTTTAAAAATGTAGGATAGGATGGGTGGCGCCAGGATTCGCCCGACATGAAGGCTAAGCTCCTTCACAGAGGGGTATACAACAAGTCAAAGGATATCATTTTGAGCAATAGAATAAAATTTTGCATCAAAAATTCTTGACTCTCCAACATTGTGGGTGGGGCTTATGCTCTGCAACAGGAGGGCTACACCCCTAACCCCTTTTGTGCTACCCTTTTTGATAAAAAGGGGCCTCTTTGAAATCCTTTCCCACATTCAGAGAAAAAATTATAAAATTTTCTTGCAAGACTCTATTATGGCTCCATTATTTATTTTCATTGACATAAGATTTATTTTCATGTGTCCACTGGGTAGTTTAAATTGGAATACTGAGAAGGATTTGCATCAGGGTTTCTTTGGAGTGAATTTAGGACTTTTTGATTGATATTTGCCCTAGGAACTGTTAGAAGATTCTTAGAAAAGGACATGGATGCATTTGAAGTTGTTGTTTTCGTTGTTGAGCCTATTGATGAGGTAAGAACCCTGCTGCTTCACCTTTTGCAGATGTTTTTATATAAAACTCTTGACCTTTTAAAAGTATATGAAATGCATTAGAAGCGACTGGTTGAGAAGCTACTGGGTTTCATGATCATTTAGCAGCAACACTGAGGGCTGTGATCTCCGATATTTTAAGGAACGTTTTGGGCTGTTTTTGATTCAGATTCCACATTTCAAAAATTGAAGGTTTAATGGATAAATATACTTTTAATTAGAAGTTTTCGTCTAATAGAGCTTTGTTTCCAATGTTGCCACTTTTAGAAAATTCCTTCGTGACTGTAATTTTCGCATCTGTTTTGTAAAGAATGCATTATTTTTTAACTCGAGAGCTGTGATGATGATGATAGCAAGCCGCATGACCTTGAAATCTGCAATCAATAGGCTCCATATTTATCAAAATAAGTCGATTTCGACTCTAAAATGCAGCTAACGCGTTTGATTGCAAATTGAAGCTCCTCGTGTTTCAGGGCAATAACTTTATTTTTGTTCGAGACAATGCATATGTCAAATTAAAAATAATCGGGACAGAAATAGGTCCGAACTAATTCCTTATCAGCTCAGATTACGCTCAGAACTCTATATCTATCTCTATATGTATCTGGATAAATTCGGTTACACAGCTTTAGACACATTTGACGTAGTTCTTTTGCAATCGATTACTTTGAAAGGAACGATGAGGAAATGGAAGTTTGCCAATAAATTGCATTGACAACACATCAAAGTTGACTTGTGCACATTTTCAAATATCGCTGTAATTTATGAGATAAATTTACTATGTATATATATATTAGTGGGCCTCCGACGAGACCAAAAATATGGAGGGGGGGAGGGTAAGCTTCTATGTCAAAAAATTACCACGGCAAAAGATGATGGGCTGCCTTTAAAAGGGATAGTTTGCAAAAAGTGGGGGGGGGGGCAAGGAAGCCATGTTTTATAGTTTCATAAATGAAGAGAAATCTCAGTTGAAAAATAGAAAATTACGATTATCTGCAACTTCAGAAGGACCAAAGCAAAAGACTGGAATCTGCGGAAATATGCCACTTTTAGGACCCTTAGAACTCCCCTTGAAAGACACCCAAAACTTGATATTGTATTCTTAAAGAGATTTTTGAATTTTAGTTTGAGAGCCTTTTAACATAAGTTTCTTCTTACGCCATACTTTTTTATTAGAACCAGTAAGATTGATGCTTAGGCCGGCTGTTCTCTCAATTTCGAGGCTAAAATTTTCTTCATTCGCTCTTAAATTACCATGGTATAGGCAATTTAGATGTTAAACAATATACAACACTTGATGTTTATGAAACATGGATGGCTTTTAATAAAATTAGCAGAAGGTGAAAGATATATGTATCATTATTATTAATGTTCAGTTAGTTTTACAGCTTTCAAAATATCTGTTTAAAATTAGTTGCACTTCAAGATAGCCAATATCTTCAATAGAAAAAATTCATTGAAATCATTACGACAGTAGTCAATTGAAATTTTTACGACAATGCTTCAGCGTCAGCTTGTTCTTAATTTGTTCTTAATTTCAGAGCAATATTAAGACTCCTGTTCTGAGAAAATTTTTCTTATCCGCAAATGAGTTTATATTTAAATCGTGAAAATTAGGCCCAAAACTCAGTAAAAAGATTCAGTTCATTTCTGTACACAACTGTACAGGATCATATAATTGTTATTTCGCTTATGTCTGTCGGTTTCTTAAATTCAATGTTGATTCTTTTTTCAAACTAATTCGCAATAAATTAATAAGATCATTCGGGAAATAAAAAGAGAAAAGAAACTTTAAATCTCGCCGTAATCTAGAAGGTAATCGATTTTATTTATTAATTTTTGCAGCCTGATTCGACATTGAAACTTTGCTTATCTCCCGGACCATCTCTACCTATCTTCCTTCGACGCTTTAGCATGTTCTATTTTCACAATCTATAATTAATTCAATTGTCTTTTGCAATCATGTTTTGCCACTATCGCTTAAACTAGTTTCCTTCTTGTTCTTCACACCATCCATAGAGCTAGACAACCCATTCATTTTAGCAATGGCTCATTCATTAAGCGATTGAAAAAAGTATATGTTTTTATCGAGGAAAATTCATCTTTGATTGCTTATTTGAAAGAAACCTGCTGTTTTGTGGGCCATTTCAAGTTTTTCCTAACTTCGTCAACACAGCTGTTGTCAGTTCAAATTCGTTCGTCGCAAGAAAACTTCCTCTCGCAGCGAGACGGGTGTCATGCAACTAATCAGCATGGCTTTTAATCTCAATGTTGACTATTAACATGTGAATCGTTTTATGATTTTTATCAACATACGTTTTTAATAATTTCCTTCAGTTCTTTGTTTTGTCTGCTGGTTGCATCAGAAAGCTCATTGAATTTTACGTAATACTTCATTTGTCTAGCATACTCTAACCATTAGAAATGGCAACGTCTTTAGGACACAACGGCCCGATTCGATCAGAACTATTTGCATGAGAAAGAACATCATCTTCAATTTTCAGAAATCGTCATTGAAAATAGCTCGACTATACTATGATTGGAATCAAAGTTACACTGATCCAAAGTGAAGATTTATACATTCATTATTACATATAAAAACTAGGCCATTAAGGAAAGAAATTTTTATAGTTCGTGTTGACTTTGACTATGCTTATTATGATGGCTTATTATGATGACTCTAGCCAGGGTTGGAACGTTCTAAAACACTTTTAGAATCGAAATTTTCAATTCGGATTAATCTACTATTAGTTTCAATCATGAAATTTTGTCAACGGTGTTTTCTAAAAACTAAAAATATTATCATATTTCCTCCTCATACTATGAAGTTGTGCTGTAATATTTTCTATGACGATGATGCTGATGATAAATTTTACCTGAATTCCATCATTATCGTTTACATGTACACTCTTAAACTTTGAAAAATCATCCTATACGAGTTTCTTAACTGGATTTCTCTGCTATATTTCACTGCAAAAACTTGTTAACCAGCTTCTTAACACAAAACACTCTCCCATCTCACTTCTCCTACCCATAGTCAACTCACAATCGCTTGGAAAAAATGTAACTTGTATTCACAATTCTATCGTAGAGCATATACAGACGACTGATGCCCTTGTATTTTCCAAGAAATAAAACAGAAGAGCAATATGCCGTGTTGTTCCTACCACAAGATGTAGGTTAGTATATTGTTCTGCACTTTATCTACTTGATGTATTGCTTAATCTTTTCGAGGAAGTCAATATTTTACAACGCAGAAAAAGGTCCTTGACTAGGCAATTCTTGGAACTTTCTTATAGACGTTTTTTAAGAAAGTTTTGAATAATCTCAGTGCCCAAACGTTTTCAGCAATTCTAAAATTTCAGACCTCAGACGTTCTGAGAACTTTCTCAGCAAAAAAATGTTGTCCCTTGTACTTTCGAGGGAGTCAATATTTTACAACGCAGAAAAAGGTCCTTGACTAGGCAATTCTTGGAACTTTCTTATAGACGTTTTTTAAGAAAGTTTTGAATAATCTCAGTGCCCAAACGTTTCCAGCAATTCTAAAATTTCAGACCTCAGACGTTCTGAGAACTTTCTCAGCAAAAAATGTGGTCCCTTGTACTTTCCTTTGGATTTTAGAGTATTCGTGCTTAATAAAAGACTGCATAATGTTTAACGAATATTTTAAAACTTTTTAGGGGCTATAAATCACAATTCTGGGCCCTTTAGACTGAAATCTAGTGGGTTGAATCACAATCAGCTAACCCCCCTCAAGATAAAAACAGTTGTATAAAATTTTTTGCCACAATCGAACAAGTTTCTGGTTGCATTTTCAGATTTCTTAAAATGCAATTGTCATAGATAGAGTAGTTTGATTGTCTAGCGAAACATTAGTACCTGTTTCTCACTTACAACGTTAAGACCAATATCTAATTTCCTTTCTAGTTCTTCTTTTTTAGTCTACGGACACTGTTTGCTTGTACGGAAATTAGCCTGGCCAAAAAGGGCGTTTCTTATTAACTTAATACATATTTCATTAATGCTATTAGCCCATTAATTATGCATAGTATCTGCTACCAAAAGACTTCCTGAAAATGTATGTGTAGCTAACAATATACTAATAATTTCACTATGCAGCCACCTTGCAACATTTAGGAACTCTAAAACTACAGGCCTCATCGAGTAGTTAATACAATGATTATTCGGAATGAAGAGAAATGGCCCAGGAATGCATGATTGTGTGGCATCAAAGGTGTGACATAGATCTATTACTATCACGTGTATCCGCAAAAAAGCCCTGTCATTTTCCCACCCCCCCAACCTTGGCAGTACCCCTTATATCTATCGCCCTTTCTACTAACGTGGCCCTTTCTACAAGGGAACTACCCCTTATATTTATCGCCCTTTCTACTAACGTGGCCCTTTCTACATGGGAACTGTTTTTTGAGAGGGCTCGGCCCATAAATGGAATCAAAATTTGATGATTCACAATGTTGAATTTGTTCGGATTTTAAAATTGCAGGAAATGAAGATGGAGAGCCCTTTATTGCAGACAGGCAAATCAGAATCAATGAAAAGCCACTAACAAAAAAAGGTAATTTCCCTTCTTCTTTTATGATATTTCCTCTCTTATCGGCAGTTCTTTTCTAAATTCATTCGATTACCCAAAAATGCTTAATCGAAACCAATTTTCTGTTATCTCGTTCGTACATTGACCTACATGAACAAATATTGCCCGCCCATTGTCTCAAGTCTTTTGAATCCCTCGAGGATTCACCAAGTCAAGGGATACCTAGAGCGCTTTAAAGCAAAGTTGGGCAATAGCACGACGCTTATGCAAGCCTGGGCCGTAGCTACAGTGGGGTGAGGAGGGTGTGTCACATCCCCCTCCAGGGATAATATTATGTTTTAAAAACACGGCGTTTTTGGCAATGGAGGAGTATTTCGTCAGCAAATTTTGCTAACTTGTCGGAAAATAAAGGATTACATGCCCATTTTGTCGGCAAATCCATTGAGGACACCCCTCTCAAATAGAACATCCAGCCACGGCCCTGGAGCAAGCAATAGCGCAAACTTAAAGAATTGTGCTTTTTTTCTAAGGGCATGTCGGTCAGGTTTTTCAACTCCCGTCCCCCCCCCCCCCCCCGCTCCCTCCCCCCTCAGCTTTAGGCGGCGTCCCTGAAAGAATCATGATAAAAAAAGAAGATATGCCGACATATTGATAAAGCCAGTGTTAAATAATCAAAGATAATATCTCATATTTATTTGATAGCCTTCTAAAACGGTAGAACCGCTCATCTTGAGGACTGTTAAATTTTTGATCGCATGAAAGCTTCGTTGCAGCGCCAGCAGCAGGTAGATCACATCTCAAATTCGATTCGGAGTTTTTCAAATCCGAAGAGATATGTACTTGCGTAATTCTCAAACTCGAATTGTTTTCCGGCGCGGCGCGTAGAGGGCAGCTGCATTGAAGTAATTGCGTAACTGATGAAGCAAGAGATTCAAGAAAAATGTGTCGCAAGGTCAAGATATTTTTATAGGAAAATACTTCGAAGAACAAAATAGTGCTTTGAAAAGCCAAGGTAGAATAAGAAAGGTGGAAGAATTCTTTCTTAGAAATGTCTAAGGAAGTTATTGTACAGAAATTGTAGCGTCTTTTGAGACAATTTTGGGAAGAAATTTTCAGCTCTGAATTTAGTGAAACTTTCTCATATAAAAACATGTACCCTGCCCTTGAAAACAAATTGTTTACTTTAAGATTTATCGACATTATTAAGCAAATAGCCTTCTTAAATAAAACTTTGCTGATTACCTAGATAGTGATATAATTTGACCGTCTCAGCCACAATTTCATCCAAAACACAGATCGTTGCGGATAACCTCAAACATCCGTTATTGGCAAAGCAGCCGTTATACGCCCTTTTTTATCGTAGCTGTTGCGTGTTGTAGTTTTTTTTGCATTTTAGCACTTTGCAATTGTTAATACGAGATTTCTCCACAACCCTTTACAAAATATTCAAATACTTTTGTCCACTAATGTTCCTTTTCATTTTTTTCTTTTCTGACTACGTTAAAAATGTAACTAAAATGACATTAAATCCCTCTCTCCCTACCCAAATACGAAGGAATGTTGTTTTGAAATTACAATCTACCTTAATTTATCTTTTTAAATCGTATCAAAAACATTAATTTGATAAAGGAAGGGTCTGAGCGATTGTAGCTGCATTTTTATGGCGACAGGGTAGTTTTGTCTTCTGTTCTTTGCAGTCCGATCCCAGTAGTATCTTACAGATTTGAAAAGATTATCAACTGGTAGAAGTATTGAATAGTCTAGGCTTCCTTATTGATGTAAAAACAGGTCAAATGGATCTAGAATGACTCATGTAGTGGATTGACAATTCACTCCAATGTGAAACGTCAGATTAACTGTCATTTTCATGGCTGAAAGCACCCCATTCTCATTCGACGTATTTTGTTTTTTGAGTTCTTTGGCGGTCGTTTTGTAGACTAATGCAGCCAGATCTCCTCTTATCTTCATTAATTGAGACTGCTGTTTTTATTATCTTCTTGTTTTGGGTCCGAAATTGTCAAAGTTTCGAAAGTAACCCCAAGCTAACCGCAGAAGCTTTGCAATAAGTGCATTTGATAACTGAAGCTTTGCGAAGAGTGAATTTGATAATAAATGCTTTCTTGATTAGATGATATCAACTCGAAGAAAAATATGTTGTTAGAAAATTTGGTCTGATTCCGCCAAACATGTTATATAGTAGGAAAGTTGTTATTAACAGAGTAGTACTTAGCTGTACAGAATTTTAAAAAGTTCAGTAGATACAGAAAGCTAAGAAGGTATTAAATTATACCCTGAATCTAAAACTACTCTCTGTTCCCTAGAAAAATAGCTATTTTATTATCTGAAGTTACTTTAACTGGTGAAAGTCGATTTTCAAGGTTGAAATATTTCTCTACAAAAACAATATCAACGTCTATGACACAACCAAGCCATGCCTATTTTCTATTGCCTTGTGAGGAAGGTTTGCCTTCCGGTATGTTTTTGTCAAGAGAAAGGTTAAAAGGTTATCTATATATATGCCAAATGCTTCCAGAGGTTATAGATTTTAGAAGTTTTTCCTTCGTAATTGCATAACTATTTTTTGCGAGGAAATTTATGGCAGGTTCGTCATAAGTTGATTAGACTTTCAAAAAGCATTAAGAGAACTCCTATTGTAACTCCGGAAGACATTAAAGTTCTGAAATTCCAAAAGCTGATCTAGCGATAGATTATATTTGTATTTCTGTGAATTAACCTTACTTTAAATTGCAAGTTCGATGACGTTTGTTAATCAGTAATGTCTAAACAACATTGTGACCTATGAATAAACACTGAAGATAAAAACTTGCTCCAATTCTCTGCCCTTATCAGTTAAAATGTAATGCTCGGTCCTGAGCTTTCAACCCTCTGCGGGGACATTTCTTCCCCGCAGTGCATCGCAACTCTTGCTTGACGATAGGGTTTAGTTTTGTGAGAATGGTTTCTTGGTTGTTATATTTTGTGTCAACATGCATATTAGGTATAGTAGATTGATGGAAGCAAAGTGTGCATGATGAAGAACAGGCTATAAAGTTTTATGGTGAAAACTTTCCGGATCAAGTAGATTTCTCAGGCACCGCAGAGCAAGGGGACTGGGAAGGCTATAACCCCTCTACAATTTTCAACAGCAGAAAATATTTTTTCGAAGATATGAAATGCCTCCGTCTTTGATCAATGGTCCCTACGTACCTGTCGCTAAAGACAACGGGCACCTCAATTTGGAAGATTCGTTAAATTAGAACAACCAAAAACTGGAAGCAAGCTTCGTGTTTTTCAAAATATAAAACGTTTTCTTCAACATTTCTTCAACTATTTCACATGGTCTGCTTCGTTTAAACTTGCACTGGGAATTTTTAACCACTAATTAAGGATGAACAAGAGGATATGGCTTCCAAATTAGCCATTTCCTTGCTTCTATAAGGGCATTATTTAAACTTTTTTCCCCTTCGCCCGATTTTAGCCCCCTACGTCCAGATCGCTCCGCGGTCCCTGTTTTTAACTGTTGTTCTTATTTCTCACTAGGCATGTAAGCTACATAATAGAGCTACTTAAAGCACTTTCCCTATGAAATATAACTCATAGATATGTTACGTCTTAGATGCTGAAATCTTGGAAGAGGGAGAAACGCGCATAGATTTGATAAATTCATTTGTTGGAAGGCACCCATTTGCATCAGTTGCTGGAGATAATGATCAAATGAGACGTGCAAAATTACATGGAAGATCGCCTGATGAAATGGAAGTTATTGAGCTGCAAAGAAAGTAAGACGAGAGTGCTTATTTCGCGTATATTCTATTCTTTGTAAGACTCATTGATTTAAGCTTAATCTTACAATTGGTTACGGTTAGCGGTACGGTTACAGTTCCGGCTACGGTATGTGTATGGTTACGTTTTTGAACAAGGTTACGGTTGGAGGTATGGTTGCGGTAAGGGATGCGGTTACAGCTAGGAATATTATCACAGTTAGGGTGTTTGATATGATATGGTTACAGTCAATGGTAGCGGTACGTTTACGGTTAAGGATGCGTTACCGGTTAAGGGTACGATTGAGGTTACAGTTTCGGCCATTAACCGGTTACGGTTACAATTGAAGGCTAGGTTGCGGTAAGGGGTACGGTTAGGGACACTGTTACGCATATGGTAGAGTCAAAGGTATTGTTGAGGTTACGCATATTGGTACCGTTGCCGTAAAGTTGATGGTTACAGTTACGGCTAGATTTATAGATACTGTTATGGTTACTGTGATAGTTACGTTCAAATACAAGATTTATGTCCCTTATTAGTATTAAGCTTATGATAACGGTTTGATATCATTATACGGCCGTAAAGATCCGCACTTAAATTCAACACTCGCTTTTCCTTCATTTTACTAATTTATGCAGCAAACTTTTAAAAGCCAATTAATTTATGTCATTTAGGTACGCGAAATGGGTTAAACGATCAAGAACGGAAGATCACTCGGAAATGCAGAGGCTTCGTTTTCTTTACCAATCAGGTTAGAGTTTCATGCAGCTTAGCAACAGTGTAAAATTCATTAATGTTCGGAAATACATGATGCATCGTTAGGGTGTCATTAAAGTACAGTATGCCAGATTCAAACATTCGCCCACAGAAAATTCAAAGGATTTAATCACTTTTTTGACGCTTTATCAGAAAAAATTATATACTTATGCGGGAGGATAGAAGGAAGGAAAAATTTGGAGGGAGGGGGGCTGTGATGATGTTACTGTTATAATGAGCGTAATCGGATAATTTGTGCAAAGAGAGAAATTCGTCATGCTAGGGGGGGGGGAATATCAGGAACATAATATAGAAACATATAGCTAGAATCTGGTCGTATTTGCCTCGCATTCCTACCGCCCCAACCCCGCCATATTATGAAACAAACCAAAGCACACTTTGATGAATATCTGGATCATCTTTTTCTAGGTGTCGATTATTTGGGAAGACCTATAATCGTTTTTGTGGCTAGAAATTTCCCAGCCCAAAGTATTGACTTGAACAAGGTAAGGATATTTTCGTGTGTGTCATAATTCTAGAGGTGATATTTGATTTGAGGAAATTCGCAAGAGCTTCCCACGATCGAACCAAAGGATGATTCGAATCGTTTTAGTAGGAACCTTCCAAGCCAGATAAGTTGGTGACCGCTGCAGGACTGTTAGATTCGAAGCATGGATGTGATTGGCTGTTAAATAAGTTGTTGATCAACTGTGGGTCAAGGGAAACATGCAGATAGGCTCGCAAAAACATTGTTATTTAAAGTCAAATTTTCAAGCAAGGCGATGCAAAAAACAGATTGATTGTGATCCGTTTTTGTTCAGACCCTGTTTCGATGCAAGTGCATCGTGGGAGCAGGAAATTTTTTCTCTACAATGACCTCTTTTGTGGTCACTGTATATCGACGCAGTACTAAGCTATTCATTAAAACCAATTGCCCTCAAAATTAGCCACAAATTATTTATTCGGTCTAAAATCAATCGAATATCTCGCTCATCCCATTATAGAAAGGTGAAGGGCTATTCTATTGATAGTTTCTCAAGCCTAAACGTATGTAAACTGTTTTGGTGCCAGAACTTTATATTCTTTGAGAAAAACGGCTGCGTTTCGTTGTATCATTTGTGTAACAAGAAATTCAAGGTCTAATATTGCCGATGGTTTTATTTTTGATTGGCAATTTAAACTTTTAATTCATGGTTGGGATTTTAGAATAGTGACGAGTGCTTAAGTTAGTAAGGTTACAGATTATTTTTGGTGAGAAAGTTCTAAGAAAGTTTCAGTGCTTGAATCGTGTGACTTCTGAGAACAGACGTATCTCCCATCTTTCGTATGAAAAAGTGTATTTTCAGATATAGGGCATTTATTAATTTCATGATAAAATTTCGAACAATATTAACAACATTTATGAATCAGGTTATTTGGGGTCTGGTTAGTCTTGATGGAGGAAGGAACTTTGATATACACAAGGAAAATGATCATCACTTTCTACACTTTGTCATATTTGCCATAAATTTCTCTAGAAGACTTGTTCAGGGTTGAAGCTGAGAAATTAAGATTGTGCAATGAATTGCCAAAATGATTGTGATATCACATCTGCTTTTAGCATTTTATATGCAGACGTTTCATAATGTATGAGCAGTATTCTTAGATTTCACCTGCTATAAACTTGATTGATTTATTTGCAACTCCATTGTTATCAACTAAAATCTGCAAGTTCCCTAAATTGGTAGATATTCCTGATATCATGCGAGAACAAGAAACACTCGCTCGGTTCAGAAAAAGAGTTAGAACATATCCTCTAAACCTAGAAGGCCCAAACACGACCCCTTGTAAGAGCAGCAATTTCATTATATATGTTCACCTTACTTTTCTTATGCTATATTTAGATATTCTTTTAATCTTGCAGAAGGGCTGTACGTGTTAAGATATTAATTGAAATTGAAAAAGGACGTGAAAAACCTTCCTATTTTTGACAAAAACCTCCCTGGAAACTAGCTTTGTAAGTTTGGGGTTTCGCAGTCCACGCGCTATTTTCTGAATGTAACCTTCTAACAAGACATGATAGTAAACTTTGTATTTATTTCTGGCTCAGGATTTATTTAGCATATTCGCACTGTACATGATTTTGATAAGGAAGCTCAAAATGACCACATCATTCACAACCCCATTTAGCAATCGAAATATTTCAGTACTGAAAGTTTCCTAACAGGGGCATAAAAACCGGGGGTCAGGGGTTAAGCCTTGAATGCCTTCTTTCACCAGCTTAGGAATACCATATTTCAATATAGCTGTGGATCGGGGGTTACCGAGGGTAAAAGGATTAGAATGATTCACTGGTATTTGATGTATTTTTAGGCCGTGTCTTATTTCATTTATATAATGGATCCAATCGCAAGTCGAGATTATGTTGCTGTCTACTTCCACACGCTGGTAGCTGAAGAAAACTCGCTATCACTTGCATTTCTAAAGGACATGTACGAAATGCTGGATATCAAGTATGTTATCAATGCTCAATCACTAAATCACAACCTTGATCATCTCAATCAACATCATCATCATTAATATCTTAAATGCACTATACATAGCTCAGTCTACTAGAATATACTTTTTGTGTGAGACTCGTCAGTGAATGAAAACATCTATTGATGTTCAATGAGGGTTGTCAGAGTTGAATCAACCAAAAAGGGAGACTCAAGTACGCAAAACTGTGTTCCCCCTTTTTCATGCAATTTGATAGTTTTGAAGGATGATACGCGCAGGGGCGTAGCTAAAAGAAAGTCTAGGGGGTGCTGTTCCCCCAAATCTTGTGTTTTGCTTTCGGCGTATTTTCAATAAGCACTTCAAAGATTATAGCATAGAAGTTTTTATAAAGGAAATAAACGTTCTAATGCTAAGGAAGTTAACTGCTGATAAAAAATGTGACTTATATGTCACGCCCTTATGACAGCAAAACCCTGAAGCCATGCCCTACTATCAGAAAAACTTTGTACAATTAAAGTTCAAACCCTATAAGAACTAAAACCATAAAAGAAACCCCCCTTCCAATGAAAGTTTTTTTTGTTGCTCTGCCCCCTGGCTACACGATTATTACCAACTACATTATTTTAACTACCTCCCTAGTTACGATAATGATAATGATAATTATAATTGATAATTAACAGGTTAACTTGTTCAGACAAAGACAGTCTTTTAACACACATGGACATTTTTACCTAGCTTTTAACAATTAGTGAAAGTGAAAGTAAATAAAAACAGAATATAAAGTAATGATAACAACATACAAGTAAAAGGATCAAGCGTCCAATACATTCCCCTTGGAAATCTACAAAGTCTTCGATTGCCACAAGTTTTCCTTTGAAACACCAAATTAGGTCCAGACAAACAGTACTACTTAAAGCACTCCAACCCTCCCCGTTTATGGTGTTTTGAAAGCGAATCCACATGTAAACCCTCCACAGCAAACCGAGCTTCTAAAATTATTAGAGTTTTAGTAAGTTAAATCTTTGTTGTTTCAGATATCGGCGAAACTTGAAAGGTCTTTACGTCATTCATGGTTCAATTTGGGATCGCATTGTCACCTGGTTCTTCACCGTGTTTTCTGCTGCGTCAATCAAAGACCAGATCAAATTTCTTACTGGTGTCCAATATTTGAACGACTATATCAGCCCAGATCAATTGGAGATTCCACCGTTTGTTCTAGAGTTTGACCTGCAGGTTTGCCTTTGAACTGAATGATATTGTTGAGCTTTCTGTGATAAAAGATTGGCTTATAATTATCTTTCCTAAACCTCTTTTAATTGAATGAAACTTGGAAGAATATAATTGAAAACATCTCTTTAAAAAGGCAGACCACATATTGCTAGCTTGTTACGCTTTTGTTTAAAAATACTACTTATAACTTTATTTGCCTTAAACACATGTTAAAACTGAAAGGTTGCCCAAGCAGTTACGAATGTTCACTCCCGAGTTTCAATCCAATTAAAGAATGTACGTTCGTATGTTTTGCCACGAAAATTTTCTCAGAAAATTAGGTGTGTTGGCGAAGCCAGATATTCGAGGTTCTGCCCTTTGAAAAATATTACTCTTCAAGAGAGCCGTATAGTCCTTTGACCTAGGAAATTAATAAGGACTTAAATCCTGCAATTGCTAGGAAAGTTTGAATACCGAAATCCTGCAACTTCTAGGAAAGTTTTACTACCGAAATCCTGAAACTGCTAGGCACTTAGAGTTTAAGCACTTAAAAAAGAGTACTAGTGTCATTGCAAACTTTCTCATAAAGAACTGTTGTGTATTGAAAGCCTTCTTAATTACTAAAACATATTCTAATTTCCCATATGTTTTTATTTCAGGAAAATGGACCAAATTATTACACTCCTGCAGGTGCTGGTAGACCAGGTTTATACTAGCTGCAATTAATTAATTCAATTGATATTAAATTCTTCTTGCACAGTTAGGTACTTTAGTCGTTTGTGATTTATTGCATTTTCTATGCAAAGCGCCAACTATTGGCCAAATGTTCGTATATTTTGAAACAGGCGCCTATTGAATAATTCATAGCTGTGTTTTTCAAGCAATGTTGCAACTCCACTGTGCGTCAGACGTCAAATTAAATCGTATAAGATCAACGAGACAACACAATGACTCAATAAAAAAAAGGACCCACCCTCATAATGCAACATGAAATAGAATTTGTCTAATGACGTATTATGACCACTAGCAATCTCTCGCGTTGGTACAATGGATGCTTCTTTCTTCTAAGGGGGCGGTAGGCAAGGCTAGGCTAGCAGAAATGGGTAGGCAAGAACAGGACTAGTTAGTTGCAGATAGTATACTTACAGTATACTTATTGTATTTTTAAATGGAGGGCCCCTTGAAAACCAACCTTTGTTGAAGGGTCACCCTCCCTAAATGATTGAAATGAAAATGAAATGAAATGAAATGAAATGAAATGAAATGAACTGCTGAATCGATATTCAGCGTACAATGTTGATTTTAGGGATTTAAGCTAGAGTAAAGACAGAATTCAGTATAGTTCTAACCCCTCCGCCGGTCTAACGGCTATAAAACTACATCCTTCCTCAAAAAAACAAAATAAAAGGGCGTGGTCTTGGCGCGGCATTGCAGTATCTATTGTTTTCAGTAACCCTCCTCACAGGTGGCTGGAACCGTTTTGTTATCCAAGCTCTGAGCAACGATGTCAACATCGATATTGATCATCCTACCCATATCATCCCAATGTTTAAGTCCTAAGAGATCCCCATGAAAACAGTTGATTAGAGGTCCATACAGTCAATCTTAGACTTCGGTAAGCAGGATTCGATTAAGTTACTATCAACGAGTCGTCCTTGTGATAAACCTAAATCCACTCGTCATACTGAAATCCGGAACCCTTTATAAAAAAAATGTTCATTAACGATTTTTGACTCACACAAAGAGGGTAATCCTTCCCAAGCCTCCTCCGCAAGCCCCCTCCCCAAGAAATCCTCTTGCAAGGCCACATAGACCTTCTTTTTTTGGACAGTAACAGGGGCTAGCTGCCCTGTCTTTTTTGCTAAAATGCCTTGCTTCGAGTTACAGTATTATTTTTTTATTACGTTTTCAACAATTGAGAGATTTGTATGCACCTGCTGTCAAGTACGACTTGATTAGAGCAAAATTCATCTGCTGCAAAATTGTGCATTTTCCTGCCTATCATCGGCAATTGCAAAGGTTTTTTTCCTTAACAGATAATGTTCTTGATCAATTCTATTCCTGATAGTCAATTCTTTTCTATATCTAAGATAGTTCAAGCAGATGTCCTGTCCCTATAGCACCTATCTTCGCAACGTTTCTGTCCATACCATGTGAGCCAAGTTTCTACGCTCACCTGATAAAACTCTCATATTTGATTAACTTTCTGTAAAAAAACTACAAAATAACCCCAGGGTACTCTTTATGTTAAGCCTGCTTCTTTTCAGAGCAGTCGTTTCCAAAGCTTCTTCATAATAAAGGTGGCCCATGCCCCTAAGGGTTACAAGAAGAAAACGATTTCAGTTTAAGTCCAGTTCTTTTCTGTTAAACCCATTCACAATGCGGTCCAAACTAATGCTGCTTAAGTCTAATTTAGCTTTGTTTTGCTCGTTTGTTAAAAATTTAACGGTGAATTAGGCGGTTTCTTGGAATTAATGTGCTCAAAACCGCGACTTAAAAGGGTGATCACCCGTTCGTGAGGTACCAGTAAACGCAAAGGTTTCCATAGCTTCTTGCCTGTGTTTTCCAGCCCAAAACCTTTTTTTTGGAGTCTTCCATACTCCAGTCCGCTCGCTTAACGCCTTTGCGAGGGGCTTTATTGAGGAAAAATGTACTGCGGTTATAATCAATGGACATAGAAGGAGGTCCGTTTGGTATATTTGGCCAAGGGTAGATTATTTTTGAGGGTGAGGTGTAGACCTCAAGCATAAGGCTGTAATTGGGATAGAAAGTGTAAAGGATGTCTATGAAAAGGGATTAGCATTACGCCAGTGAACCCATTGGAAAATAGTCGTGTTTAGATAATGAGGAATTCCGGGATATTTAAGGGGATTTCATCGGCAAATTCTCGATTTTTCCATCTCGATGTAGTTGGCCCATTGTTTCCGGCGAATTTTTAATGAACCCCTCCCTCCTTTAGCACAACAGCTAGCGAAGGGCCTTATTAACTGTCACGTAACTTACCCACAGGGCAAGTAGACTCTAGATAAATTTCTGAATAATTATGGTGGGTTCCCTTTTGTTTGAGGCTCACAACCAAAGTCAAACTTTTGAACTTTTAAGCATACATATAGCACCTAGCGGCAAACAAGGTCTTAGAAGAATCTCATCGAATATTTTCAGACTTACACAATCTAAATCTAGAAATTTCAACATTATCAATTCCTCTTATTCACAGATTTAACAATTGTTCTGTTTTAACTCTAAGTCTTCATCATTTGCACATTCAATCAGACACAAATTCGATACAATTGTTTGAAATACTCAAAATTGTCAAAAAACGTCAATTCTCCTGGGTTTGTGTTTTGCAACTATCAAAGAATATGTCTGGGTTTGTATGAATGACTGACATGACATTTTGATTACCCGATTTGGTTAAAGAACTTACAATTTTTTCTTGGAGTTTATTCGCTTATTTGCTTTAACCGTATCCCAACCCCAGATTGTCAACCAAAAATAGGCCTAGTCTCTGTAAAAGCTCCCCTTCGCCCTGCATTGATGAAAATTAAGCTACAACCCATTTATTCTTCATCAACAATTTCTCATTTATGTCTTGTTATTTAACTTAAAAACGAACATTCTTTGTTATTGAAAATGCTTGTACTTCGGTCAGATTCTTTCTTGTCAGTAGCGATTTGTAGTAGTGTAATTTGTAATAGCTCGAGTCGCGTAATTTCCTACATAAATTGTCATATTTATTTTTCAATTCAATTTGGAAGAAAGCAGTATATCTCCCTTCTTGTCAAATTTTCTCTCAAGAGCTCGACAGCTGAAAAGAGCATTGGCCATCAAAGGCGTAAGAACAGGCGCCAGAAGACCTTCCCAGAAGGGGGTTAAATCAACCATCAAGCCCCCATTTGCCACTTCTCGGTTACAAAACTGTTTTATCCACATTTAAGTATCCTGGAGTTTCCGGATGGGGCCACTTTCGGACTGTTTTCATAACCATAAGAAATTTTCATGGTGAAAGCTAACCATGTCGGAAGTGGGGCAATTTTATCATAGCCCATACAAAAAGATATTTAAACTTGGGCGTTTAATGTTAAATCCTAAGGTACAACGACCAATCCATTATATATTTATGTGATAATGGACTGTTAGAATAGGGCAGAAACTCCTTCAAGAAATAGGGGGTTGATCTGTTGCGATTTTTCGTCAATGATAACTAGTTTCAGCCTTTATCCGGCCATCTTCATAGCAACTCCAGATCAATGAAAATTAATACAGTAAAAACCCGCACATGAGAACCTAAGATTTTCGACAGGGCCTGTTTAGGTTCTTATAAACTGGTGTACTTCCAGTAATCAGGGTGTAGGTTCTTAACATAGGGATAAAAACAAATACCAGAAAAAAGGATAGATGAAAGGTTAGCAATAAGGGTTAGTTCAAAATTTATTTAACTACATGGCTAGTAGAGAATGCAATGGGACCACCACTTTTTAAAATTTTAAAGAACAGGGTTGACACCAGATTCAAAAAAACTGAATCATCCTAGGTGAGGAAATCTTACAGGTGTAGCATTTATTAAGAACCTGGGTCAGAATTCAGACTAAATTGGTTCTTATTTGGTGGGTACAAAATATCTAATATCAGGCTGTAGGTTCTAAATAAATGAAAGTTCTTATGTGCGGGTTTTAACTGTATGCGAACAACTGAAGTGACCTGTATAGGCATAACCCTGCAAAAATATTACTTGGGAACGGTTTTTTTTTGGCTTTCTAGAATATGCGTTCATTAATTTTTCGACAATCGCCATCTTCATTAGCCAGTATTCAATCTGTGGTTCATAGAATCCCTATAAAATTTCTGATACACACTCAGGTTTTCCGACGAACATACATGTTGTTGGCAGTTACTCTGTTTTCAAGTCACAATTTTGTCCAACATATCTGCAAATTTGCGTACGTGTTGATGCCATTAGATAGATAGAGAAATTTAAGGCGATTTCTCAAGAAATTTTGTTGCCAATTTTTCCTTTCATTTGGGATCTTCTTTTTCTTGCAATTAATTTGAAAAACCCTGCATTGCCTAGTAGCCTACCAGAATCAGGAAAACGTGACGGTCACTTGGTCACTAGCTGGAGGAAGGTCCCCAAAGCAATAGAAACTCCTATGACAAACAGGCCTATTTTTTATTGTCTTGCGAGGAAGGTTTGCCTTTGGGTATGTTCTTGTGCGGAGAAAAGTTGACAACTTTTCTAGACTTTGTTTTAGCCTTTACAAGCAAGTTTCTTATTAATTTGGATACTTGCTTATGAACTTGTTTTTGCTTTTGTTGTTCTACTTACCAATCGATTCAAGGAAATTGCAAAATATGTTTTATCTTAGTATCTAATAAATGAAAGCATTTAATACTTGATCGATTTTTAGTTGGCTCATAATGCCCAGACCTGAAAGTTTGTTTTTTTTGCGCACGGAAGATATTTTTCCCCTTTTGAATTTCCATCGAACATATTTATGACTTAATTGCCCTTAATTTCTTCTCATATTATTAGGATGAAGCTCCACCAATGTTTTCCCCACGAGTAAAGTTTATCACCAATCATAAATAAGTAACCACATTAACGAGTATTATTAACGGAAATCAAAGAAGAGAAGCGACAAAGGTGTCAATCCTGCTTCGGCCAACAAGTAAATGACAGCTTCATGACAAAATGGCACTAGAAAGTGATCTTTGTCCAAAATTGTATCTCACGATAGTACTTAAGCTTTTTCTCAAATTGTTCATCATTTCGACCGATCGATTTTTAGGCCCGTTTTCTTATAAAATTGTCCTTTATTAGAAAAGTGTAATTCTAAGAAATTCTGCGCCATATTTCTAAGAAATTCAGCACTGTGTTGCAACGAATGGTTTCAGAAAATGTGATCTTCCTGCTGTTTAATAATTCTAATTTATTTATGTGGGATTTGAAATGAAGAAAGAGTTGTTTTTATGTCATTTAAAACTTATATTGAAGCAGCAAATTCTCTAGTTTATATTTTATACAGTACAAGCAATCCCGGTTGATTTTCACTTGGGTTTCTTAACAATAAAATCCTGCTCAAAATCCAATTTTTTTATCAATATCGAGGACATTTGACGTGCTTTAACTTTGCTGATAGATGACCTGACACACCTCAGGAATTACCCTATATATTGTATTGGGAGATTTGGTATGACAATTGCCACTAAATCTAACCAAACGGCTTTAGTTTCGAAGTTATTATCTATAGCAGGCTCAAGATAACAATTGTTGCGGTCCAAGAAATTGGTGGTACAATAGATGAGAACTAAAATAAACCTTTGTTGAGAATGGAATACAAGAAAACACAGATTAATCACGGTGCACTTGCAAATTCAAGCATTTAGGACATTTAATAGAGTTATTCCAAACTACATTACAATGTTATTTACACAGCCAATATGTTTTCAAAATTTTTGTTAATTTTCAAAAGCGTAAGAACGCAAACAATCGCGACCATCATTATTCAAAATTCAAAATGAACCATAGCGCGCACATTTTTACAAGAAACAGAACAAGTAACTAACAATTATTGCCAGCTATTTTATAGTAAATTTCCCTCCTACAAGACGTTGTTAAACTTCCGAAAATGCCTAGAAACTACAGTAAAGGCCTAGAGAAGATCTTTCTCAAAGGTTGGCAAGCCTTGTAGCTTTTGGTTTATATTTTCATGCGAATGTTAAGAAATTGGCCTCGGCACCGAACTGGATTAGTGACCGCAGAGAGTTATTATAATGAAATAGTTGATCTCAACCTACCAAGACCGCACTATATCACTAAAGGAATTATCTTAGAAATTGACAATTAACTTTAGATCTTAAAACTACAATGTTTCTTCAAATTTACTTCGTTGAAAGCAGTGGGGGGCGTGTTAATTTGGTGACAACTCGGATGCATACTAGACCGAAGGGGATTCCCCACAAATCTTGGCCTGCCACAATTTGCGAGATGGAACTTGCGCAACCTTCAAATTCTTAACTTCAACATGCAACAAAAAAATATTCACGCAAAAACACTAAGCGTTTCCCTTCAATGACAAAGTCAAGAGTATCTATGAAAATACTGCAAAACATGTTAAAAATAGTTGTTAAATCTATATATCTATTGTATACGGCCTCCAACTGTGAAATTAATCCTTTTAAAAAAAAGTTGAGCCAATAACAAAGGGAAATTCAATACCCTGTGCAAATACATGGGTGCTTTTATTCAACGTATTGACCTTACAGCACCGTTGAGTAAATATTGCAAGAACAGCAATTTTTTTGTTTCTGCAAATTACAGCAATTTTTTGTTACAGAATTTTGACCCAAAATTAAAGACTGTCTATATCAATTTACATATACATAGTATCTTTAGATGCAAAAGTTCACCATGTTAAAAATTTATTTAATGATCTTTATAGGCAGAAAAGCGTATATTGATGGATTTTTAACGTCAGAGGATATTCGAGAAAGTCAATTATATACCCCAAATTCAAATAAAACGAAAATTCAACCAATGTAATGCCAGTTTAGTAGCAAGATACGGCCTTTGGTTCCTCATTTGCTGTTTTTGACTCCCACTTACCAAGAACAACATACTCCTTTTGTGAAGTCGCGGACACATTTGAACCACATCCTGGTGCATACATGTAACTAGGTATAGAGTAAAATATAGTTATTTGCTGGTACTTTGGTGGACATCTCAGCCGATTGGCAATGTCTAGTATGAGCTGCAGAGTTTGTCGTCTCTCATGGCCCATCAAACAAACAGTTGAATTTTCAACAACTTCGAATAAAATCATTAGATATTCGTATTTCTTATCACTGTCGTGGATAAAATGACTGTTTAGATAGTTCTCCAATTTTTGTTGTTGGCTGTAAATGTCCTTGAAATCGATGAAAAACCGGCTGCACATATACTTTTCTACTGTTTTGTAGTCAGGGTTAACGGGCGTAAAATTCTTCAGCAACAAACTGCAATATTTCAACAACCCACCACCACGAATCTCTTCGGGATTTTTAGTCGCAATTAGCCTTTCAACGAGATGATGTTTAGCCTCGTCAAAATCGCCGTAAACCGATTCTGCAGCGACCGTTGGGTAAAACTTTGAGGTGATACCAACATCGGTCAGCTTGTAAAAGTTCAGAATTGAGTCAAGGATGATTTGAAACGAGTCTATCGAAAATTCAAAATGTCTTCGCATGCTACCCACAAACTTCAGCTCGATATTTCGTCCATCTTTGTTTGTTAACGTGATAAGCGACCAATTATCATGATTGTTAGTCACTTTAACCATTTTTCTCACATAGGCCTCCTTCAAAGTGCAACTGGTGATCCTCTCCTTGGAAACCCCGTCAGGTAGAAAATCTTTCAGCGAGTCCAAAACAGCAGTCTTAACTTGCTGGAAATGCGAGTGACTTTTCAACTCTACGTTGAAAATTAAATCAAGATCGTTATAAACCTGTTCGTCGTTCGCACCGCCTTCAGTGTTAAGAATGTAACTTGCTGTGCTGCCATTTAGCCTTGCATCCTTCACTACAATCTCTTGATCTGCGAGCTGCGACAGTAGGACCTTGATCAGTGACTTAGGTTTGACTTCGAGAGTGGGGAAATTTCCACGGCCATGAACGAGAATTGCAGTTCCTAGCACCTCATCCAGCCTTGAAACCTCCTCAAACGTAAGCATATGCTGATTCTTCTCCATTTTGATTAGTGTTTATGTTGTTCGTCACTTGCAACCTGTTTCACTGTCCAAGTCCAAGAGTCTCGTAATATCTTCCTGTGTGTGTGGGTCTTGTATTTCTCACTGTCGATGACTAATAATGGCGGCGCTTCCACAAATCTGATTGGCTCAATTTGAAAAGTAACTAGGCAACCGAAAAAAATGATATTGACAAGTAATGACAATAGTTTCTAGTTAATTCTGACCAATTGGATCGTTTGAATGGACAATAAAAGTAGACAAAAGATGAATAAGAAACTCTCAAACGAACAATCCATTAGCACACAATTGATGCAAGATGGACTAGCCACTCAAGATGGCGATCTCATTTGCGAAAACAATCGCGCAATGGCCTGAATAAACTTATTTGCATACATTGACGTATCTGCCAGGGGGGCGTCGTCACGTCGCAGAATCAATGAAATTATTTGAGTATTATTAGTGGCAGCATGAATAATTTATCAGTACGAATATTATTTTAGGAAAGTTTAGACCAAATCATCTGCAGATCATCTGCACATTTTGTATGAAAATGAAATTTTTTCCTCGCCACGTGGAAACGATGTGGTCGCAAGCTCACCCACGCTGAACGTGGAAAAAGATAGAAAAACCTGCGAAAATATACATGTGCTGGCTAATTTGAGGCACAACGATTGCTTTTTGAGCGTGCAGTTAAACGCCTCCACGCTATATGACGTTATAAAAAACTTACGTTCACAATTTTTTTAAATCTTATAATTCCTCGCGTCATTTACATGCGGTAAACGCATTTTTTTTCGCTTTCCCTT
This sequence comes from Catostylus mosaicus, assembly GCA_964019065.1. Taxonomy (NCBI): domain Eukaryota; kingdom Metazoa; phylum Cnidaria; class Scyphozoa; order Rhizostomeae; family Catostylidae; genus Catostylus; species Catostylus mosaicus. The sequence goes on from OZ025197.1 coordinate 6,854,863, forward strand.
ATCTCACCGACATACTTCCCGTGTGACCCATTTAACTGTCACAAATTATTGATATTTCGTAGGAATTATTGGCTTCATTATTCAAAATAACTATCAATTCACAATTTTGCTTCAACGCTTACCTACATGAATATAATGTCAATTTGCGAAATTTGCAGCCTACTTTATACATTCTATTCCTCGGTGAAGAGTTTTTTTACATAACGGGAGAATCATACCCCTACAAAAGAATTCGGAATCCAGCACGGGCCTAGACAAGATCACAAAAATTTATTTCCTATAGAATACAGTAAATCCCCGATGGTCAATTCAAATTAAAGAGAGTTTAGATACACGATTCCTTGAATTCATTTTAATGATTACATGTGCTTCATGTTTTTCAATCAAACAAGAAGAATAAAATAGAGAATAGAATTTGCATTTGGCTTTTAATAATTATTTTAAGCAAATCTTATGCTCAAATTTAAAATTAGTAGGTATATTTATGTTCACAGTAAAACTGAGTAAGTATATTTGTAAAGATATTCATGTTCATTGAAGCGTTTATCATTGGGGGCGGGGCAACAGCCCCCATTTGTGTTGACGAAATTGCACAGTTAAAATTACAATCATTTTTATAAGAAATGTTGCAAAATCGTGCTATATTAGTTTCTCAACCATTCTGCCAAATTTTTGTGCAAAAACCAAAGAACCACTTTTTACGGAGGGTACAGTTTGAAGAAGCAATTAAAAAATTTAATAAATTCAAAACCCAACTCAAAGTTTCGAAAAATTTTGGAAGCATGAATACTCTTATCAACAACAAAGTGTCAATCTGTGATTGAATGGCGAACAAATGGTGTGAATATCAGTTGATGAGCATTGGATTCAGTAAAAGAAACACGTGAAGGATTCGTGATCAACACCTTTCTGTAGAAGATTAGAACACAGGGTCATCAATCCAAATTTTCACAAAAACATCACGCCCCCAACACTCCCAATGTTTTTGCCCGTTGTTCAACTTGCCCGGGGGCTACTCCTATGGAAGGGCCTTGCAAAGGGGGAGTAGGGGACGTGCCCTCTTTGCCAATTATTTGCAGCAATGTTTTTGTCGTATTTTTAGCATATAATTGCAGTTGTTTTGTTGTATTTTACTGGCGAAACGATGCGTCAGTTGAAAATGTAATGCACCAAATAACCCCGTATTATCTTTTCAAAACTAAACAAGAAAGCTTTGACAATTTTGTCTTTGCACTTATTGAAAACAAAAAGTTATGATTAAGTAAATAACGTACGACTTATCTCTCATTTCTCATCCGAATTTGTTTACGTAAAGAAAATTACTGACGTAGAAAAGAAAAACAGAAAAGTGCTAAGCGGAGGGGAATCACCAAGGACGGACTGGAGCTTGTGGTTAAACGGGGCTTTCCCTTCACTTAAGTCTTACAACCACGATCAAAGCCTACTCTTTATAAATGACATAATGAATTGCCTTAACTTCTGTAAATTTGTCTTCTGAAAGATTTGTAAATATGTGGTGTCCTTGCCGTACCAAATTAAACGAATTTAGGTATTAAAAAGAATATGCGCCCCTTAGACTGCCAGAAAAATTCAACCGAAAATTGCTTCTATTCCACCTAAAATACGAGCTTGGTTGTGTTTTTAAATACACCGATCGGAATATCTACCGTGTAATCATAAGCAAATAAAATTGTACTCACAGATCCCGTGTGTTATAATCCACATCGGTTTTTTTGTCTTCATGCATCTTTAGGCCATCTTAGCTCTTCGTGTGGAACCCAAAATGGAGGCCAAGATCGAGCCCAAGATGGAGCGATTGTGGCAGGTATCTTATCAGTTGGTATGCTTTCTCCGTGACTTTCAGGGCAAACGAGCTGATCTACCAGCAAATATCTACTTCGGGACTTTTTTCAAGGTTACATTTAGCTAGCCAAGCAAAAATTGACCATCTTTCGCTGGGTTTTGCTGCGTTTAGTGAGGAAATGAAGTTGCAGAGCTATGTGCACCATTCCAAAATGCCTGAAGAATATTGAGTAAAAATACCTTGGCAGCAAGCGTGCAATTCGTTAGGGAAAGGGGATGGGGCGTGCTAGGCCTATTTTACAACGTGCATTGAGTATGCCAGGTCTTTGCAAAGTTGCAATCACTTTTGGGACGCCATTTTCTAAATTGTGACAAGGCAGTGGTGTCTCTTGGGGCAGTTTTTTTGCATACACAAGCTAGGGGTTGTAGCATAAATCAATGGTTAGAATTTCAACGTGGATTAACAGATAAAACTCATTCGAATCGATATCAATCTGTCGGTCCAAAATAAAACAATATAATGAAAGCTAGACTATATCCCCCAAGAGAAAATTGTATGTCCACTCCTATTTAACCCAGCCAAACTATGACCCGGGAAGAGGCCGCCATTAGTTTTTTATTTTGTCAGAAAGTGGCTTGTAGGCAAGTAGCTCTCGACTCCTCAAAAAGCGAGGAAAGTTCAGGATGGAGTTACTTAATAATGTGGAGATGATCAGTAGCTTATCAGTCGGACGTTTTGAGTACAGGAAACGATTTGTCTGTGGCCAATTTCGTCCTGGGTGGATTCCACACCGGATATAACACCAAGAAAAAATAGAAAATAACATGTAATCTTTTGTATTGTTAAGATCCACGCCAGAATGCACCTTATCGCGCATCGTGGTAGACCGGTCCAGGCATGGCCTGCAAAGTCTTCCCGATTTAGTAAATGACGCACACTTTCTTTGAAATGCGTCGAGTAATTGCGTAGGAAGCCATGCAATACTTACTTACGTAAACCGGAACGAAATGATGGCATATTGCCACCAGGGGCATCTCTAGCGGAAGGGGGGTTGACACCGGGATTACCCCTCCTTGCCTAATAAAGCTAAACATCTTTATCATATTGTTATTTCTGGAAGACTTTTATAAGAACAACTGCCAAAAATTAAGAATAGTAGAATATTTCAAACCTCAGTCTCAGATAAAATAATAGACAGTTATCTTTTTTCTTCACGACAGTAATTGTTTATAGCATCGATTAGTCCCGTTTAATAGAACTCAGGTATTCTTTTCTGGAGAGCTTGGGAGGAACAATAAAAAATTGCGACAAAACTCTTCTAAATTTGCTCAAAACATGGGTTCGTTCTCGGATGCGAATCAGTTTTCAGGTTCACTTACGCAAAAATTCCAACTCTAAACGTAAATTTATAAATATTTCATCACTATTTGTCAATACACTACCAAAAAAGAATAAATATTCATTTTGCATGCATTCTCAAGACAGGGGGGGGGGTAAACAGGAAACTGCTTAAAGTCGGGGAACATACTTGAGGGGGCTATGGGCTTGGCAGTTCACCACAGGCCCGAGGCCAGAAGAGGACTAGGGGGGCCCCAGACAGACTGACAAAACAACGGGAATAATAGAAAAAAACACAATTTGTGGCAATTTTATAATTTAGCCCCCCCCCCAAAGAGAATTTTAGCTAGCCTCGGGTTTGGTTCACCATATGGGTTCTTGCAGGGCAGAAATAATGGAAATAGCTGTTGCAGAACAGATTCTCTGTCAAATTAGGGCAAAACTGATGTCACGTTTCCTACACAAAGCACCAAGTGGAATGATAGTGCCGAAAATGCAACAGCTATGAGATGCAAATACACTTTTACTAAGCATGGCTGTTGCAACGAGATGTTGATTAGAACTTATTTGAGCCGAGGGTGCATCCCTAAGAGGGTTTCATGGAGACAATGAAGATCCCTTGTGCCCCAATCTAAAACCCCGCATAACATGACGCGTTATGATCGATAAGGTCAGAGTTACAAAGATACTTTTCGATTTAAAATGAGGCCCAACTCTTTCGTGCGAGCAGAAAGCTCATTCTTTTATAAGAGAAAGTGGTACTCAGCTCCTCTAATTAAAGGTTCAATACTGAGTTTCTCTTAACTTAGAATGAAAACACGTGTTTCTTAAGAGAATGTGGTTTATACGAGAGAAGTACACAACTCCTCAAAAGTTCAGTCCTGGGTTCCTCTATCCTAATAGACTATATAATTTCTGCTCCTTACAAAAACAATGTTATTAAATAATTTCATTGCATGACTAATAAAGAAGGCATTCGAGGCTAAATTTCAATGAAAACGTCATCATTCAAGCTGCATTATTGCTTTTAACAGTATTGCATAATGATCCTAAAGGTAGGGAGGGAAAATTAGCTAATTTGAAAGAATATTTCATTTCCGAAATCCTGCGATGGAAAGTTTGAAGGCTGTGGTAATTCTAGACTTTCTTACAATAAAATCGTGTGTCATTTCTAAGTTTCACGGATATAAAAGACTTACCAGCTACTTCAAATTAATTGTTTAAAATTCAATTACTGATTTTATAGCTTCCAAGCATCTAAATTTATCAGGTAAATAAAACGGTTCGTAAACATGAGGAAATGGCGTATCCCAGCCGCAAACTCTTTCTACCGGAGCTTCCAGATGTAAAAAGCATCGTTTCTGCAAAATAATGTTACATTTCATTTTTATATGATATTTTTAAATGATATTTAAATTCTAGCTAGGTTAATACTGCACTTCTGCTTTTCTAGAAAGAAAAACCGTGGAAGAACATCTTGGAAAAGTGAAAAGGCCGCAAAAGATAACTTAGATGCAAATCGCAAGGCAAGATCTGAAAAGCATCGGAATCAAACTAAAGCTACCAAATATTGAATAGATTATCACAACGGACACATGCATTGTAAAGCCCTTTATCAGTATTAACTACGCATGACGCTACAGATAAGAAGGGCAGGCAGGTAGGCGGATAGACAGACAGACTGAATAATACTGTTTGGTAATGGGCCCTATCATGAAAAGAAACTTACGGAGTTGTGAGTTAAGGAAAAATGAAAAATAAATGAAAATTCAATCTTACTTGGATTGTGCTTGCAACTTCAGCACCAAATCCACCAGTAAGTGGAGCTTCATGAGCGACGATCGCACGGCCTGTCTTCATCACTGACTGCGTAAGAAGAAACAAGAAAATCTTAAAGCAAAGAATTGAAAGAGTGTAACGTGTAAATTTGAGAAAAGGCTGCCGGGCAGATGCTCGAGAAATACTTGGATATACACGTCTTTTTTATAGGAACATCGAATGTCGATGAAAAACAGTTATGCTCTTAACTTGTTCTTTATTTCCTTGCTTTTAAAATGTGCAATGATTTTTCAAAAAAACGGTTATTGCTCTGAAAAGGAAAAGTTTTGGCTACAATATGTAAGAAAGCTATGAAGCCTTTAACGCGTTCTTAACTTCAGGGCATTTGAAGCCTTATGTTCTTATATGATTTGATCTTATAAAAAAAGCATGTAATTGACAGATGCATGGAAAAACGCAAAGCGATAGGAATACGAAACAAACGTTTCACGCTTATAATTGTCCTTAATTGCTAATATTTCGCTCCAGCATAATGAGATTCTTCAGTGTGTAGTGTAGTATATGGAACCGTGTTCAGCAGAGCCACAGCTACAGTGGAGTGAGGGGTGAAGTGACACCTCCGGGGAAAAAATGTGTTTCAAAAACAAGGCGTTTTTGGCCATGGAGGAGTATTTCGTCAGCAAATAATAGATTGTACGCCTATTTTGTCGTAAAATATATCGTAGAAACTGAAACAGGACATCTAGCAACTGCCACAGCACTTGTTTATGCAAGTGAATCATAAGCTAGGTAATATTTTGCTCTATTAGATTAGGCCGGCAGATCTTTAGGCTAGTAGCATTATCAGAAATCATTTCGTTTTTCGACATCTTTTAGTTCCTTTTTCATCTTTAACTATTAATAAAAGGGAAAGGTTAATCATCATATACATTTTCTCCATACTGCTCTGTTAAAAGAAAGAAGTAAACACTAAATTTCAATTAAAAATTATTAACTAAGATTGAAATAAAGATAAACAAAGAAAGTTATAAGGAGCGGAATAGTGACACAAATCTAAAAGGTTCTAATCCAATCTGAAAGGCGCTAAAACGTCCAAAAACCACGGTTACTTAAGTTATGACGCACCTAAGTGGTATGTTACAATCCAGTGGATTCGATCCTTTAACAGAAATGTTAGTAAACAGCTTTTATGACAGGTAGTGAGGGTATTTGATTCTCCAGAGCACCCACACGGGCAGGGGTGGCGCCAGGATTTGCCCGACAGGAGGGCTGTTTCTTCGGCAGGGGGACTATAAAACAGAACAGAGGATATCTTTCTGAGCAACAGAACGCAAATTTGCCTCAAAAATTCCCCGATAGGCATACAGTTTGAGAGCTACAGCCCCATGCCCCTCTGGCGCCACCACTGCATACGGGCAACGGGCAATACTTCAAAGTTAATGTTTGGCAGAGATAAGTTACTAGACGAATCAACAATGCTAGACTTTCCAAATGTGTGCTAAATACCATAACTAGTTCGAAAAACTGTCTCTTTCATAATCGACATAATAGTTATCTATGAGGCCCTATCTTGATTGATAAGGTTTTAATGCATTTCCAAGCGTTACTGGGATAAGTAATAAGAAACTTGTTGACGAAACTGGTTGAATGTGCGTACTTTATTGATAACGATAATATCTTTGCTTGATCAATTGCTAGTTTATCGTCTGTTTGGCCACAGACTGTTAAAAAATCATTTAGAAAAATGCTCTTGTATTGTTTAAAGGTAAAGAGGTGTGACAAAAGGAGTGGGTGTCATTATCTTCCCTAGTCGTCATTTTCTTGCCATCACCATCGTCATCATCATTTATAATAACTTACAATGAACATTTACAATAATTTTGTCTCTGCTAATTGAAATGATCTTTCATTTGTCAAGTGTGATTTATAACAAATTTCGGGCATATTTTTATATTTCTATAAAACGGTGTTACAGTCGCATTTATGTTATCTTTATCATGTTGCTGATAGTCCTAATTCGCGCCTGTGTGTTATGATTAGCTATGTAGATGTATTATGATGCAGCAAACACCGATCCACAATCGAGAAAAACCATGCGATCTTGCAACCTCATGTCGGGTAGGAAGGTTTGGGGAAGTTAGGTAAAGTCAGGAAGGAAAATTAGGTAGTAAAATTTCTACCCAAAAAATTGTAAAAACGAAGGTAACAGGTAGTATTAACAGTAGTCATAAGATAGGAATCAAATTATTTATTTCAATATGACTGCATATTATCCAAGCAAAACAGTTTAGCGGAAGAATGATTCAGCATTTCAATGAAAATGTTGGATATATTTCCAGCCTTAATTTCCTACAGCCTTAATTTCATACAGCCACAACAAAGGTTCCTTTGCCTTTCACAAAGGTAGTTTGCATAAGGTCCGTCCATCAAATAAATAGGAAGGGTTTTTAAGCACATTTGGTCGCAGATAAGCTTGTTGGTTTTCTGAGCTCTGCAGCGATCAAATTAATATTATGTTATTTTGAATTTGATTTGATTCAAAATTTCACGAAAGTATAGAAAAATATGCATACTGAAAAACAATTTATTAGTCCTACGCTTTTGAGAGTCATGAATAATATGAATAATAAAATATGCTAATAATATATTATAATATGGAAGGTAACCGAAATGGTAACGGAAATAAATAAAGAGTTGCGGATCGACCAATTCATTTTATTTAGGATTTCACTCACTCAGGACATTCAGTTGCTAGGGCAGGAAAATTACGAGCTGCCCGCAAACGTTGAATTAATAGTTTCGCCGGATGCGATACAGACTACAGTATTGCGTCAATTTTGGTTTTAATTACGTACATCGTCGTAAATGTTCCCCAAGGAATTCAATGCAAAACTGGCTTAGAGTGGGGGTCTCTTATACCCAAAGCGGGGACTACATAAATGACATTAACTTTAGATAAGTAACATCTCTAAAATCTGAATAGCATTATCTTCATAGAAATAAGTCTTGATACAAGGTTTCTCCAAAAAGTATAAAGGTTACATGTAAAAGTATAAAAATGGAGAACGTTTGTAATGTAGTGTATACGCGAGAATGTGATAAGAACATCTCCTGAAGAGTGACTTACCCAAGAAATAGGCTTGTAGAGATATCAAATAATTTCTTTCTTCTTTTCAAATTAAATCGCACTCTTCGTACACACAGCACTTTACAACACACAACACTATACAACGTATAGACTAAAGCACAGATTTTAATGTAGTGTATTTATATAGCTTGCAAAAACTTAACAAACATAGAATGAATAAACAGTGTAGGAATCAATGCGGTAGAAGTTTTGTCTGAAAAACAAAATCATTTAAATAAATACCTTTACAATTGTTTCCTCATCCCAAGGGATAATCGTTTTCAAATCTATTATCTCACAAGAGACTCCAAGCTGCTCTTGGGCAAGTTTAGCTGTCTCTCGCAGCACTTGGATCTGTGTTCCCCAACCAATAAGTGTGACGTCAGAACCTATATATAAAAAGACGAATAAATACTACAATAAGGGATAAATATTTATAATGTTCGGCATCGGGCGCCTCCGTAGACGACCTAGCAGCCAATGTGAAACAGATTCCAGTATCTATCAGTATCACTTTATCCATTTTGTAGGTGTTTATTTAGTTATTTATTTATTTTGCGGTATATTTTTATGTGTTGGCCACAGGGTAGACATTATCTTTTTCTCCTAATGGTATCTTCCTTATAGTGTTGTAAAATAGTAGAATGTAACATATTTTGTAATAATTTATATTGATATATATAAAAACTATGAACTTAATGAATTAATGATACGTGTGATAGTTTAGATAAGGAAACACGTAATGAAAGATTTTCTTTGTTTTTTGCAAGAATGATTAGAAGGGGTTGAAATAACCAAAAAGAAAGGGAACTTACCCTCGTCAACAACATCAGCTTCTGACAATTTTACTTCATAATCTTCAACAGGTACTTCTTCAACTGCAACATGACAAAATTAATTGCTTATTAAATGGTCCGAAATAACTCAGGGTAAATAATTTCAAAGGTTTCCAGAGGTCATTTTCATACCTGTTTATTGATTTAAAAAAGCTTTTTCTATATCTCGGGATCTGAAAAATCTCTAGTGAATTCATTTTGAAAATCTGGAAAACCTCTGTTGAAAAACCGAATACATTTTCCAAAAAATTAAATAAGACATTTTCATGTTTACCATCCAAATATTTACTGTGTTTGCATCGAGTTGCTGTTATCTAATACTTTTGTACACATAATGAATACGTCCGTTAAGATTTCACAAAATCTCTTCAATCTACCCCCCTTCTCCGATTTGTAACTAAACTTAACTAAACATAGAAAATTTCAATAAAACAATATTTACCTGCTTGTCTGTACAGAATTTTTGGCTCGAAGAAAATAACTGGATCGGGGTCTCTTATAGAGGCTAATAGAAGTCCCTTGGCCTGGATAGGACCTCTTGGAATGACAACCTAAATAGAAAAACGTTTAATTACAAAATTGATAGACCTAGTGCGAAGCAGGATTATACTTATTATTACAAGTTTTATTTAATGATATCTTATTGAGTAAAAAATAGCAAAAATCCAAATTGCAAATAAGGGTAATTAATATGGTAAATATGTTAAATAAACCGATATAAAAACCAGTACTGCTTTTCCATGGATTCGTGCGTAAAATATTTTTTCTTTAGCTTAGAAATTGACTTTTCTTGAACAGGGTTAGTGTTAGACCCTCTTATGTGTGTTAGGATAGAATTCCTAGTTGTTAGACCAGTGTAATTAAAACATTTCCCATCGAAGTCTAGATTTAGCCTTGGGATTTAGATATCTATCTTGTCTCTTGTATCATACTTGCTTATCGAGGATTTTCCACCAATGTTATGGATTAGAAAACAGCTGCATCTTAATTGGTAACATGGTACCATAACACGAGATTTCGATGCTTCGGCAGCTCTTTTCAATAAAGACACATTGTTTATAGATAGGCAGGCTATCCCATGGAAACCAAAAACAAACCGAAGATGAGCTACAGCAATGGCACCCGCTGCAACGAATTATCATGGGCCGCCTATCTGTGCAGAGGCATATAATAGTGGAGAAAAAAAGGCAGTTCACACGCGACAAGACGCTAAGCAAAAGGGAATGAATGAAAAGTAAACAAGAGGGTCTTTATAAAAGAGCTGATATCAGTATGGGTCGGTGAACTGAGTTACTTGAAGATTTGGTAACCGCCAATCCGTGCGGAGCCAAATTCAATCTAAGAATCTTTAGTTAAATATTACGAAGACGGACGCAAATAAAACGGCAGAATTATGATGCACTGACGCCTTTCGAAACCCCCATGTTTGCACCAAAGATAGATTCTCTGATAAAAATCATGAAAGAGCTGAAACCGCTAATGCGTCATCTGAGGTCAGTAACGTCAGGGGGGTTTGAGACCGTACGCAAGACTACAAATCTTTGGTTTAATTCATTGTAAAAGCTCCTTGAGCATATTAGTTTATTGGTATAACTGCGAAAGCGATTAACGTGTTGAAACTAGAGGTTAACAAATACCTTAATCGGATCAATTCGTCACAAAACTATCGGATCTATGCTTAACTACTTACGTAGAAATGTTTAGCAAATCGAAAAACCACAAAACTGAGAGGCATAGCAATAGGTGGAGGGGGGCGCAACACTCCCCTGGTAATTATCTTCAAAAAGGGGCAGTTTTTTGCCGATGAAATTTATTATTCAGCCAAATTCATTTCAGTACAGTTTATTGCAGTTCTTACATTCATAACTTACCAGCTGCTTCGAGAAAGAGCATAATAATCATAACAACAAATCAATAGATGAAATTGTGCGATCCATGTTTTAAATACCTTAATACCAGGTGTGTGTGCAAAGTAGCTTTCAGGGCTTTGAGAATGGTAATGTGCGCCATGACCAACTGCGCCGCATGGTGCTCTGAATGTCAGTTTACCACAATCGAACAAATCCCCTGATCGATATCTGTACTTTGCAGCCTCATTTACGATCTGAATTATAAAAAAGGCATGATCATTTCCCAATGGTTATTTCCCGTCCCTGCCAACAGTCTTTGAACGCTAAACAGCATTTCTGTCCCCTATCTGCAGCTTCCCTTCTCTCCCTAAAAACAATGTTGATTGAATCAAGTTTCACAGCTCCCCTTTGACTGCAATCAATCATAAACAAAAGCAAGAGCATTGCTCCAACCAACATTATTTTATTGAGGGTAGGGGAGTGGTACCAGTATAATTAGGCTGAAAACCTCAAAACAATCAGTAAGGCATGGCTTTTCATTGGTGTTTCAACGACTTTTGGTAAGGATGGAGCTAGAAGCTGTGTTCTTTTGCAGATAGGGGTAGTAAAAGATAAGAAAAATGACAAACAGAAGGATAACATCAGATTGGCCAATCTTGTGTGAATGCTATAGACGTACAATTCCTATTGTAATTCTTATTTAACATTCATATAATTGATGGACATAAAAAATACTATTGATGGTGAAAACAATTCCTTATTTTCATATTATATTACTTTTTAAACATCCATATTATTTGAAGGGTGAAAAAGCAAGGTTTCCAATGAGAATTCGCCCATTCATCCAGTCTATATATAATAGCTGTAGAGTGTGGCTAAGCCAAACAGCAATCGTCACAGGGGTAAATCTTGTTGAGCAGCAATGGTGATGCCACCACAAGAGCACCACCAAAGTGTCCAGGAATTAAAACCATGCAGTCCAACAAAAAGCTGAGGTCAAGTGGGACAGAACAATGCCAAAGTTTTTAAAAAGTATTTTCAGCTAGTCGGCATCCAAGAATTGTGCTAGATTTATCTATATTTCTGATAAGTTATTTTTTATTTGCTTTATTATCTCAGACAGGTCACATACCTTGCTCCTCAACCAATAAATTCATGTTGATGATGAAAATAATTTACACATGCCTGGTCAAAAGCCGGGAAAATATAATCAGCAAACTGCATTTCTGCAATGGCAGTGGCACCAGCTGCTGCCATACCTATAGCAAAACCAGCAATGCCTTGCTCACAAAGAGGGGTATTAAACACTCTGTCTTTGCCTAAGATGCAAACAAACTGTGCATTACAACATTTGTATCACTGCATTTAAAAGAAGACACATTTCATTTTTTAAGTGTTAGAATAACTTGAAAATAAATATATTTTTTATTGTGGCAAATAATCCATATATAACATTCTTCATATCATTTTCTCATTTGGCACTCATCAGAGAATACAAACATCAGATATTCACCAAAATGTGAATTTTACATTTCTAACCAAATTATAGATAAAAAACGACTGAAAGACAAATTTTACATGACCATCTACTTGATTTGATTAATCAAATAATTGAAGAGTCAAGCAACAAAATAACCTCCTAGAGCCTACATAAATTGTGGGCTTTAACATGGACACCCAAAATGACCTGGAAAGCGTTGTTCAAAGTGCTTTGAAAATGACACAATATGTTACCATTTTGTAATGTAAGTTTTAAAAGGCTAGTAGACATTAAGCAAAACGGATGCATAAAAATCAACTGATTTTGCCTCTATCAGGCATTTTCATAAGAATTTTAAACCAGATAAAAGACTGCAAATTACACACAAGGAAACTTACCATACTTGTCAGCTAGGCCAACAGTGCACCTAAAAACACCACCAAATGCGACATCTTCACCAAAGATGACTAAAAAGATGAATTATGAAGAAATGATGCAGTTATTGCATCAAAGAGTAAAATATACACAACATTGTTTTATTTTGTAAAGCAAGGAGTGGGTTGGCTGATACTTGTCATGTTTAATGGGGTTTCCAGGATAGGTCACAACTGCTAAGGCCTGATTACCCAATCACTGACCTCAGAAGGGTTGACAGCTGGGTTGGTGGAAAGCTTATGGAGTAAGATTCAGACTGGAAAAAGGGTTCAGCTTTGATTCAAAGGGTAAAGTGTATGGAATAGAGGAGATTTGTTCCAGAGGGCACAACATTCTGATGGTACCTAGAACCATTTGTGTATCAAAAATCTTATTCTCAAAAACATTCATCCATTAAGCAATGAAACAAAATGATCCTGTTGCGCTTGAATTTATGTATAAATTTACGTTTCTAATTTGAGGTTGCATTCTAGCGGAACTTGAATAAAACCAAATCATCAAACAAAATGAACAATAATTCATACAAACCTGCAGTTTGATCAGTTGCAAGGGCAATGTCCATTGCATCAGTTAATGATTGAAAAAGATTCATCTTCTTTGTTGGACCTGTGAAGATTGATATTTGTTGAATTTATGGTAATATCTGGACAGTACACGATAATGTTACTGTGCCATATCAAACTGATGCAAAGATGCAATCTCTCACAATATACATTTATAGCTGCTCATTCTAGCATGTAAATTGCCAAGGCTGGTGGGGTAGGCTTGTCTCATTGGCAGTCTTGAATTTAATAAACATCCTGTCTGTTGATAGAACAGAGCAGATGCTTGCTGGAGAACTGTACTTCTGTTTCTAGGATAGCGCCTTTTTTCCTCTCACCACTGCATTCCCATGCTTTTCTATAAATCATTGTAAACTTTTACCTAGTCTGAAGAGCATGGCAGAGCTCGACCAAATCTCATGCATGCAAGGTAGAAGATGGAAGGTGCACAGCATGCACACCTGATTCTCTCGGGTGCACCAAGCCGCTTTAGGTAGTATGAAACTGCAGGTGAACCTACTATATTGAACCTATACGCATCCGATGCACGCGTTCAAGGCCTAATTTTTGGGGTGCACTTCGATCTGCTGCAAATTGTCTTGTGCGTGCAGTTGCCACGCTTTGCAGACTGGACTTTCACACTATCATATTTTATGTAGTTACTAAAAAAGGAACAAACATTATACATCATGCTAATAACTGGTTTTGCACAAGTTTAGATATAGGTCTAGAATATAAATTTTTAAATAAAATGGGTCCCTCATTTTGACGGTAAAAAGAACGTTTATATACAGACCTAATGACTCATCGGCTATTTCTGGCTTGTAAGATATGCATCTAACATTCTTGAGCTGTAGTAAAGGCGACTTTCTTGCTGCTGAAGGTAATCGATTAAAAATTCTCCATGTTCCTGACAATCTAGCGGCGGCCATTTTGCAAGTGTGTGGCACAAGAACACGAACATCAACAACAACATATGCAAACGAGGCAATAAGGGGTCAAATGCACGTGGAATCCAAAATGGAGGCGCAAAACAGCAAGAAGGTTGAGGTGATCAAAGAATTATACGCCATTGAAGGCGTAAAATTTGGGGATTTTACCCTAAAAAGTGGCATCCAGTCTCCAATATACTTTGATCTTCGTGTGGTTGTGTCGTATCCCAAATTAATGGCAAAAGTCAGCGAATTGTTATGGGAGGCTGCACAACAAGGGACAGCTGAGTTTAAAAGTGTATGCGGTGTACCGTATACGGCCTTGCCTCTTGCAACGTGCATTTCTGTAAGCCAGAACATCCCAATGTTGATACGGAGAAAAGAAGCGAAAGACTACGGCACAAAAAAGATGATAGAGGGCAAGTTTGAAAAGGGTGAGAAATGTCTGATTATTGAAGATGTGGTCACAAGTGGAGGGAGTGTTTTAGAAACGGTGGAAAGTTTAGAAGGAGTTGGCCTTAAAGTCACAGATGCTGTTGTCTTGTTGAATAGAGAGCAAGGAGGAAGCGAGAGGCTGAAGCAAAATGGTGTTAATCTCCACAGTGTGATCACAATAAGTGAGGTTCTTGAAGTACTTTTGGCTGCTGGTGCAATAACTAATGATGTTGTTCAGAGCGTTCGCAATTTCGTGAAGGCAAATGTATGTTCACAAACTGCAAATGTAAAAAGCCCGGTGCAGCAAACGAAAAAGGTTTTGAGTTATTCACAAAGAGCAAATTGCACAACATCAGCAACTGCACAAAAGTTATGGAACATCATGGCAAAAAAAGAGACAAACTTAGCGTTTTCAGCAGATGTTACATCGTGTGACAAACTATTAAGCCTTGCTGATGCAGTGGGTCCATATATTTGCATTCTCAAAACACATGTTGACATTTTGGAAGATTTCAGTCAGGAGTTTATCACAAAGTTAACATCACTTGCAAAAAAGCACAACTTTTTGATATTTGAAGACAGGAAGTTTGCCGACATTGGCAACACTGTAAGGCACCAGTTCTCAAAGGGTATTTACAAGATAAGTGAATGGGCAGACATGATTAATTGTCATATTTTGCCAGGTGAAGGAATCATTGATGGGCTCAAAGCCTCAGTTTCAGGTAAAGAGATTGGCCTCATTCTGATTGCCCAGATGAGCAGTAAAGGAAACTTTGCTAAAGAAGATTATACAAAGAATGCTGTTGACCTTGCTAAAAAGCACAAAGATTTTGTTTTTGGTTTCATTTGCACATCATCTGTGTGCGATGACCCAGAGTTTGTCCACCTTACTCCTGGCGTGAATTTAGGCAAATCTGGGGATGCACAAGGACAGCAGTACAACACTCCTTTTGATGCGATATGCAACAAGGGCTCTGATGTATTAATTGTGGGTAGGGGAATTTACGAGGCGTCACACCCTGCTGAAAAAGCCAAAGAGTATCAAAAGGCAGGATATGAGGCTTATAAACATTCTTTGCAAGTTCCTCACTGAAATGGATAATTTAATATTTATACTAACCTGTAATTCTACACCTGTTTTTGTAGTTTCATACATTGCGTTAACTGTAATTTGTCCAACTTTATTTCAAATGCTTGTGAATTTATGGGAATATTCACACATGTTGTCTCAGTTATCCATTTGTCATTCCTTGTTTAAAATTTTCTCATGCTCCTTATGCATTTAATTTAAATTGAAATCAACTTTATGGATAAGGGAATAAATAAGTAAAGGGATGAATCAATGGATGAATGAATGAAGGAATGAATAAGAGAAGGACCGATGCATGAATGAGCGAAGGAGATAGTAAATGGATAAAAAGAGAATAAAGGAAAGAATGAATGAACAAATAACTGAATGAATAAGTTACTGAATGAACCAATAAAATACTGAATGAATGAATGAGTGAATGAATGAGTGAATGAATTAATGATGGTGTGAACAAGGCAAATAAAACGTGAAGGACATGCCTTAAAAAAAAAAGCTCCTGGTTTGAGCATTATTATACTTTGTCAGATACTGGGCCTCTAGTATTTGATGGGTTGTTCTGCATCGCAATGTTGTGAGCCACCGCCACTTGATTAGCTGCTTTTTTTCGTTTCTCCATATAAAAGTACCACAACGGATCAAAGATGCGATTGAGGATATCCAAGCAGGTGCAGACTAATAACACGATCCCACGCTGGGTGCCACAGTCATCAGAAACATCGTGAGCACCATAGATGAAGATGGCAATAATTAGAGGAGAATTGAGGAAAATAAAACTTAATGAAGTACCAAGGCACATTTTCAGGAGGTGCTTCTCTTTTTTTTCTCTGCTTTGCAAGAAGACGGGATCTCGGGATCTATTGTCGTTGGGATCACGAATTTGACTTTGCTTGTATTTTTTGAACACCAAATAATATGATATTGCAATTAAGAGAAAAGCGATTAACCGAGCACATCCAACTACCACCATGGTTGCCTTTGCATGAGGACAAACAGCGCCAACGAGTGCAGTAGTGCCTGCGACAACGATGGTGAAAATTGATGCAATGAAAAACCGTCGCTTCACTCTCTTCAGTGTTGATGCCAACCTATATTGCATTGGTTGACTGACAGCTAGGTACCTATCGTATGCAAGGGCAAGATTTGCTTGAAGCTGCAATAACACTATGGTGACAACAATAAAATTCGATATTGCTTTTCGTTTCAATTCCGTATGCATTCTCAAAGGAACTGATAGTAACACGATAACATTTATTACCCCAATGCAAGTGAAATTGTAGTAAATGCTCTGCTTTAGTTTGTTGCGAATGCGTATTGCAATAATCATTGCGATATTTGAAATGAATGCAATTACGGCGAGTAAAAATGCAGAGATTTTGCACGTCGCAAATGACATTTTTTCATTCCACTAGGCCCGATGTCAATACACCTTTCTTTTCACTTTTTGCACTGCAGAAGGGAGACAAAAGAGGTTTGATTGATGAAATATTTCTACCGCCAGACTGTTATCCAGTTTATCGTTGGATAATTTTGCAAATTTTTAAGCGAAAGATAAAATTCCTAGACGAAAAATTATATTCCCCGTTAAAAAATTAGACAAGACTACGACTCTATAGGCTTCAAATCTTGATTGGTTT
Source organism: Catostylus mosaicus (assembly GCA_964019065.1). NCBI lineage: Eukaryota > Metazoa > Cnidaria > Scyphozoa > Rhizostomeae > Catostylidae > Catostylus > Catostylus mosaicus. The sequence continues at coordinate 6,872,145 of OZ025197.1, forward strand.
ATTCTACAGCATTTGATTGGTTGAGAATGTAGGGTATTCCCTCAAGCTGTCAATCAAAATTTCATAAGCCTATTGTTTGGGGGCAGCATTGGAATTTAGCCGCAGGTCTGGATAATCTTGTGTTAACATATTTTCCAAATCTTTGAAGGTATATGTTGTCAGTTTCTTTTTAGAGGGTCAAATTGAAAATCCACCTCCATTGTCAAATTCAAAGCATTCGATTGGCTGTATCTCATGAAGATTCCCCCAAAAGGGGATCCCGCGGCAGCCAATCAAGATTTGATGCCTATGTTAGCTATGCTCATTTTCATTGATTATCCCACATTGGCCACCAAAGCAAAATTAGTTACCCAAGACGGAAGAAATCTTTTGATTTCCTTGTTAGCAGAACGAAGTACTCTGTTAATGGTATGGTTAATTTCTGTTATAAGCCATCTTCATAAAAAATTGCCAATGGCAATTGTCTTCGATACGTTTGCTAACAGATAAACTAAAGTTTAATAAAAATTCATTAACTTTCTCGAAATCTTTAACCATGGATAATCGTTGGGTCTTGCAGAAGTTTTAAATGGTCTATTATGATTGGCTCAATTCGAATTGTCTGATTTACATAACAATAGGAACTATTTTGTTTAAAACCAAATATTTGTCAGTATTGTGCTAGAAAAGTGGTCTTTGTCTTTAGACAATAAGGGGAATACCAACCCAAGCCCTACTGACCAATAGTATGCTTGCATTCCCTCAAAACATGAATCGACCAATCAACGGTGATCTTGTAAAACGTCTGCAATACTGTAATCGTTGGGAAAGCAAAAACAATGGCATTTAAACATTTTCCCCAAACGATGCTAAAGAAGAAAACATTTTGAGAAATATTTACTCATAAGTCATGGACAAAACTACATTAGAACATAAAATGGTGTACCTTAACCGATTGAAATTTTGTCTTTTTGTTTGCTAGCGTGCTTGTTCTTCCGTGCCTTTCATTCACACACTAGTCATCGTGTAGCTAATCGTATATATTGAAGTTTCACCAAAAACTATATCGAAACTTGCCGTACATGAATTAAAGTTTCGTTCTCTCTTGGGCGCAGAGCCTTCAACCTTGCAAGTGATGTTTGCTAATTATCAAACAATCGAATCAATACTCTGTTGTTGCTGTCGCCTACCAATCAGCAACCAGGACTTCTCAAATTGATTGACATTTTTGAAAGCAGCGCCAATATCACAACAATTTTTTGAATAATAGTCCTTAAAATCCACGTTTGCTATTGCCTGGTTGCAGCTGCTCAACTCCAAGCGCTATTTTCAACGATCATCGATCTGCAGCATGATGATAGGTTACCGTTCAAAACCTTCAGATTTAGAGAAAAGCCCTTTTGAAAACAATTTTACTGTTTTGAAAAGTTTAGAAAAGTCCAATCTTTTTTGCGATCAACTTGCAAGACATGTGGTGACTAAGAAAATAAAATAATAGGGACCTAGCTCTTCTTAAAAGTATTGACGAATGAATCTTTATTACCATATTTTCAGAAAAGTAGGGAAGTGAGGGGGGGGGGGAATTAACCCCCAAAACATTCCCGTGGATCCATCACTGAGGACGACAAAGCCTTATACATAGCATAGATGTTAAATAAACTGAAATGTGGCTTGCAAAATTCGATTTAAAATAGATTTGCTTCTTATGTACGAAGAATGAGTTCATGATCTGGGGAGTTTTTCCCCACCAGCAATTCATCCAGTTTTTGTGCCACAAGCGTAACAAAAAAATGGTTGTTAGAGTATAAGACTATAAGGGTTGTAAGTTTGTTAGGGAAAAAAACTCTTTCGTTGATAATCCATTAGATCTATCAGTTTGCATATTGCTGCATCTTGCACCAGCAGATTTTTATGATTCTTTCCAGACAAATTTTCTTCAAAACAGAGATAAAAGACTCTTATAGGAGTCATACTGAGAGATTTCCGCCTCCTTGGTGCATAAACGCAAGGTTTATCTGTGCAGCAGATGAAATCGCTGCTAATTAATGTTTACGATGGGCGTAATCTGCAATAATCAGAACACGATCAACTTCACTGAAATTGCATTGAAAAAACGCTGCGCCAAGTTCAGCGGGTACACGGCAGATGTTGCCATCACGTCAATCAATGTTTGAACCCTATTGGCTAAATGACTTCTGCAGGGGCGTTTACCAAAATCAAGATCCAGTTTGGGTGGGTGAGGGCACATTTTCCCTTCACAAACTGTAAAAATTGCCCTATTTGTAGCTAAAACCTGTCCTGCTGTACCTATTTACTCCCTGCAAGAAGACGCAATTTTCATAGTTGAGAGTTGACCCACCCCAAACCTCGCTGAAATGTCTCCGCTAAACGTCTGTGCCAGCTCCAACAACATATTTCAAATCCACTGACTTGCAACTGCCATATTTTGAAAGAAAATTGAACGCAGCAGAATACCATAAAAATAAAATGTTTAAGAATTGAAATCACATTATCTCAAATAAATATGAACAAAATACACAATTAAAAAATTCATAAAGGAAAGCATCCCATGGTAAAAAATCGGCAAAATTTGGAGAAAATCATAGAGAACTGAAAACAAGTCTTACTGAATGCGTGGGAAAGCTAAGAACCTCGGTTACACGCAACAATGGGCAACGCCACAAGCCACAGTTTCGCAACGCGTTTAGCAATTCAATTCAACGTTTATTGAAAATAGCATTGAACAAGGCTTTCAACAACAACAAAAAAACCAAACAATTCAGTTTAGCACCGGAATCATATTAGAGACTTGTTCCAATTTATTTAACACGAAGAATACCATGATGACAAAAAACGATTATGGACTGAAATGGCCTGACAATTTCTTACCATGGAGATTGATCGAGAAAATTCCTGCATGAAGAAACTGTTGAAGAAAGCGGATTTTAAAACTGTACAGGCAATTGAATCTATCATTCAATTTGTTATAAATGGTTGCTGGCACCCTTCGCGACTCCCTAACTTACACGAATTATCAAGAGGAATTAAGGGGTATGTTACTTTTTGTCTAAATTGCCTCAACAACTGTCTGTCCCCACTGGTGCACAATCTCGAAAATGGAAGAGTTGAATCATGCTCAGAAAGCCGTATATACAAGTCGAGATTCATTTTTAGCATAAACAAGCAGATTATCAAAAAAACTCTATATACAAGGGTAATGTTTGTGCAATAGGAACGATCTAAAATTATATCCAGTTTTTTATTATGTTCACGTAGATAACAATAATGATACAACTCTTTTGAAAAAGGAGAGATGATTAGAACACGAAACGAATTTTACAAATGAATTATCCATAAGCGGCAGAGGGGGGGGGGGGGGGGTTGGGTATGATATTCCAATTAATTGACAGGAAAACGCAATTGCCAAATTGAAAGAAAAGTATCGAATGTAAAATTGTATGAGATAAGTAATGATTATGGAGAGGTGAAAAACGAAATCACAATTTTGTACGCTAAGTAGAGGAAGTTTAAATCAGCGTCGCTTTCCCCCTAGACCGAAGTGTACCGAAGGACATAGCACAAGAGACGACAGAAATTTGCAGGAGAGGAACAAAATTACATCAATGAGTGATGAGGTGAATGGGGATGACACAAATTGCACCAGAAACCCTATTTAGCATTGAATTCGCTCGCATTGTGGACGGTCGGAGGATAAAGCGTGGTAATCATTTTTTTAAATAAGGACATGTAGGCCGAAAAGGTTTATCGCCGATGTTACAATTACAACGGTGGCACATCGAAGAGATCAATGACATGTACGTATAATCTTTTAAACTAGCTTTTCGTAGATTGAGGGCCATCGTTTGAATAAAACAACATTTGTTTATTCACACATATGTTGGAAAACGTTAAAAACACCTTTTAACATTAGACTCAGAATTTGCAAAGGATAATCTCCAATTTTCTGCCAATCTATGCAAACAGACATAAAAAACCGGGCCAGGGGAAGGGGGCAAAGAATTGGGGCAACCGGAGACCTGGATACGAGACAGCCACAAAGAGGTGCCTGTTTACAAAGGGAATTCAACAATAATTTGAAAAGCGTTTAAAAAAATGAAGTTTGAAACTCACATTCTGTTCTGCCTTGGATCCCTCACCCTGTGTACCAGATTTTTAAAAAATGAACGAATTTTTGTTGTCCTATTCTATGCTCTCTTTCTTCAAGGCTCTAGTGCCTAGGGAAAGGGGGGCTCTCAATAGACAGGGGGCCATTCAAAGGGTACAAGACCCTTCCGAGTTTAGACAGGAACCAATCTTAGTTATCTTTAAACCGATTATTAACAATGACTCTGTGTCCCTTAACACCATGTCTCTTTGTTTTCAACTTGCTTGTACCAGCTCCCTTCTGCTTCCCACGGTCGTGGTGGGCTTTCAAGTGACGAGCCAACGCCTCCTTGCTTGCCAGGGCCATAGTACAGATTTTGCATCGAAAGACAACAGCTTTCCTGTGATTTGAGGTTTGCGGCTTCGGCGGCGTATCGCTACTGTGTCGCTTTTCGTGCAAACGAAGAAAATACATCGTGTTAAACATTTTACCGCAAATATCGCATTTCAGTTTGTTACGATCATCTCTGCCATTTACGGCCTCTTTCGTTTTGTTTACCGCGATATTGGCAGTCTCTGTCATAGGTCCATCATTGGCTGGAACATTTGTCGAATCACAGTTCGATGAAGAACGTAACAGCGTTGCATCTCGGTTTCCCGTTTCCTTTTCGGTAACTTTCCATGCGTTTTTTATTTTTCTTGATGCCGGACTCACGGAGTTAGTACAATGAATAGATGAGCAGCATTCACATAACTTATTATTTACTTCGATCATTTCTTCAGTACCAATAACTCCATTTAAATAACTGCTACTTCCAGATTCACTTTGCTGCAGCTTTTTAAACCGCGACTTCCGCTTCGATTTCTGGGAACTCCATTTTACTTCCTTCTGCAGATTTTCCGCACTAGTAAGCAAAAGCGGACCGTCCGTTTCAGTTTTGCCATCTTTGCCAATATCCTCATCTACGCCGCTAGAGATCCTTCTGCTTTTAGAAGCCTTCTGTATTTTTCCTTCGCTGGCTACTGCTGCCTGACGCCGTACATAGATGAGAGCGGCAAGCGGTGAGGCCTCCTCCCGCGCGGCTTCGTAGTCAGCTTTCACAATTTTTGTTCTATTTTGTAACTTATTTGTACCACCATTACGATGCCTTTTCATCGACGATTTGACGTCGCTTTGATTCGAATTTTCGACATGTAAACTAGTATCGATATCTGTTTTCGCAAAAGATGTGATATTATCGATGCCTTCGTCACTGTAGCCAGTGTCAACACCTTCTAACGTATGACATTGTCCTTCATCAATGAATCCTGTATTTGTTAAACATTCCGTGTTTTGATCGGAAAGGCCACATTCAACGTTAGAGCTCGATGGTGGTGAAACATCCTGACTTTCTTCAGCAAACTTGTCCTGTCCATGAAACGTCTTTCTTGACTTATTACTTAGCGTTCTTTTTGCATTTTTATTCATTTTCCCGAACATCCATCGTCTCTTCCTTCTCTTAGGCGACCCAGAAGCCTTGCTTTTCTCGCCTTGCTCTAGCATGACTCTTTTCGCTGTGTTACACTGTTTCTCGTTAGAATGTACATTTTCCGAACTCAACACTGCCCATTTTCTCTTCCTCCCAGGCGACGCTGAGACAGTTCCACGACCCCTCGCATTTTCAGCACGATTCTTTTCATGGCTGGCTTTACAATGACTTCCCCTCCCTACAAGAGTGCTATTTTCATTATCACTTGACAAGAAATTCTCATAAGGTTGCTCATTCCCTGAAACTGCCGACTTCTTAATCAAACCAACGTTCTTCTTCCTTCCTTTTCCAGCATTGATCGACTCCAATATACGCCTTTCTCCACATATCGAAGCCTGCCGTCGTACAAACGGTACAAAAGCTGTCTGGTCAATAACTGACGAGTCAGTCTTTATTTTACCAACCGTTTGATTATCTACGATAACATCAGAACTATTATTGTGAACAGGTTCGCGTCCCTTTTCATTATAAGCATTTCTTTCCCAGCCTTTTCCTCGTCTACGTCTTCCCTTTGTCCTGACACCCATCACCCCTGGTTTCGAATCAATCACGTTTGAGTTCATTCTAATCTCTGACTTGCTTCTACGTTGATTTTTACATACTGAACTGCCATCGCTCGCTTTTCCCTTCCGTTGGGACATTTCAAATGCATTCTCATTCTCATCATTCTTCCAAAACCAGTCGATATCACCGTCATCTTCATCGTCAACATTTGACAGATCGACTAATTCTTCTGCGACTCTTCCCACTTCGATCGAGTTTTCAGCGCCGAATCTTGGGTTAATGTCGCCGAACTCTTGGTACATCATAACACGCGACACAGATGTACGCTTATTTCTGTTCTTACCAAATCGATATTTATTGCCAGATAAAAATCGCGTTTCACGTGTATAAGGCTGTCTTTTGACACCACTGATAACTTTCTCACCACCATCATAAACATCATCAATTTCTCTATCACTCTCGCCGCGTACCTTACTTTGATTTTCGCCTATTTGAAAATTCTGGCACTTTTCCTCATCAGGGTTTTCATCATCAATTTCAATAAACAATGCTTGTAAAATGTCTCTGGATTCCTGCTCTTGCAGAAAGCAACTTTTCTCATCTACAAAACTTTTCGAGTCTTCATCTGCCTTCATTTGCACTACATCAGCCTCAGTGTGATTTTCACCTGGTATGGAATGCTCGCGTAATACACTGCTTTCATCTTTTACATAATGTTTCTCATTGACATCCCTGATCTGTTTGTTCTCGGAAGCACAGCTCTCGTCAACACACAAGCTTGATGAGTTTTCGTGAATCCTTTTAGCACAACCTTGGATTGCATTTGTATCATCGCTTTTAGAATCAAAACTATCATCTGGTTTCATTGTTTCGAATTCCACATCTTCTTCCCTGTCAAAGATCTCTTTTTCCTTTGCAAAACCTTCTCTTTCCTTCCTCATCTCAATGTCCTCAATTCCTAAACTAGGCAGCTCCCCATTCGGTTTCGGAACATCAGCATGTGCTGTATGCATTTCATTGTCACTTCTATCACCGAAATCATTGCCTCTATTGCCAGGATCTTCACAGTTCACCTTTTGCGATAGTGTTTGTCCCTTGGAGCGTGACCCACAGTAAACCGCCTCTCTCTCCTTCTGACGAACCATAACACGAGCTTCTCTGCACGTAAGGTTATGGAAACTGACTAAATGCGACTCAACCTCGTTCTCACTTGTAAAAACCTCGCTGCACATTTCGCATTGCAGAGACATGTCACCAAAATTAATGTGGCTCTCGATCACGTGACCTTTATATTCTGTGTAGTTTTCGAAGCCAAGCTGGCAAAGAGGGCATAAGAAATTTGGTTTTGTTAAACTGCAATGTTTAGAGGAAAAATAATCATCGATTTCTGCTTTCTCCCGCTTTTCTTCACCCGGAGGACCGATCATTTGTTTTGTGTCAGTCGCATCTACACTTCTAGATTTACGCTTTGATCTACCAAGTAAACTTTTATTGCTGCTTTTATCTCCCATATCAAATGATTTCGTGTCGTTTTCGAACGAGCATCTTTGCAACATTTTTCCTTCAAGTTTTAAGGCAGCATTTTTTGATTCAACTGGCTTGCTTTTCGTTTTGTTTGCTACAAGCAAACTTTCCAATTCCTCCACTCGTTCATGTTCTAGCATGTGCCCTCGCAGCATCCTGCTAGTCTTGAAACCCTGAGAGCAAATTCTACACCGATGTAGATGGTCACTAACAGGTGCTTCGTCCTCGTGTATCAAAAGATGTTTGGTCAATGATCTCATGTTCATAAAAACATCGTCGCAACGATAACAGTGATATTTTATAATGGAATGCACTGGCAGATGCTTTTTAAGGTTGAACATGTTTTTAAATCGCTCGCCACATTCATCACATTTAAACGGCATAACATCTTCAACATCATTTTTCGATAATACAACTTTTGCTTCCTTAAGCTGAACTTTACTCACATCCTTTGCTTTTTTCTTCGTTCTAACATCTATGTGACTTGCGTTTTTGCCATCAAAATTTTTCATTGCTTTTCCTTTCTTGCCACTTTCTATAGTTTCATCCTGTCTTCTATTTTCTAGAGATACTTTTTTAAACTTTTCATCCCCTTTCTTCATCTTTGCATGTTTCATACCGGCAAAATTCTTCCCAACTAATTTGACGTCTTTTTCAGTCTTTGAAGTCTTTTTTGGAATTGTCAAATTTGATTTACTCTTACTTGACACAATCTTCTTGCCAGTTAAAACCTTTTTACTTTTATTGACGGCCTTCTTCTCAACTCTCTCGTTTCTTTTTGCTTTTTTGTTTTCCTTATCTCCTTTCGACACCATTATACCGACTTTTTTCTCAGGTAGAACCTTCTTTATGTTGTTTTTCGCCATCTTAGATTTGCCTTCCGTCTTTGATGCAGAAGCATTGCACTTTAAACTTGACTTCTTACTATTTGAAGCCTTTTTATCTTTAGAAAGCTTGGACTTGTCCTTAACTTTGCCTCCCTGTTCTATTGAAACATACGATTTAACACTAGTATTACTGACAACATTTTTGGCAACAGATCCTTTTCCGCCCAACGAGCTACTTCCGGTCAATAGACTACTCCCTGCTAGTTTTCCTTCCGCTTGCCCGATCTTTTGTTTGCTTTTCGCGGTAGATTTCGCTTCCGGGTTAGTCTTATGAGCCTCCTTGCAATGCCGTTTCAATGACTTTTTTGTGGCAAAGGTTCTTTTACAAGTGTTGCAAATGATGCCTACAGATTCCGAGGGATGGACAACAACAAACGAATCTTTCGATCGGATTCCTAGGCAGAAACAATGCAATATGTAAACCCAGGTAGCAATGGCACAAATCAGCATTCCATTGTACATGCATAGTAACCTTAAGTCTTAAATTCCACTATTAGCACACAATAATCTACATCACAGGCCATGAAAATGTCATTACACAGTCAATGAGAACTCGACAGTTTCCATTCTAAGGACACCCCACCATCAAAATCTTGGTATTGCATGAGATTGGTCAATTTTATAGTAGGCATAGAATTAATAATAGCTGTCTTTTTATTGGCTTCTCGTTAAGTGAAAACAATTTATGGAAATAGGGGAATAGCCTTGACCAATTAACCAATCAAATTTAGCAGAATGATTCTAGTACTGGGGATCTCTCTGAATACAAAGCCTGTTGGGTCTGCATCTCTTATTAATATTATTTTTATTGTCAATTTATTTAAAGTTGGTTTTCTAATTTATATAGCTGAAATAACAGATAATTAAAGCCAAATTTAGCTAAAAGAAAAAATTTAGCTAAAAGAAAAAAATAAATTTACAATGAAAAAGAAAACGACAGTAAATGAAAAAATTAATCTAAAAACCCCCAATCTTTTATAAAAACTGAAACTTGAAACTTCTCTGATTTAAGCTAGCAGAAATTTACTGATTACTTAAATTCTGGCATGAGAAATATCTGTTTTGCTGTATTGTTCAAATTACTCTTGACAAACACCCTAGGCACGGTAGCATACTAGAATTTTTAAATAGCAACGACACAAATGACCTACATAGAAGAAATGAGTTGGACTTACCATAGTCATAAGAAATGGCTGTTTCTGTATCATTGTGCTCATTTTCATGATATAAATAAGCATCTAGGACAGTTCTCCTTGCCTCAACGCTATTGCTGCTGCGAAAGTTCAAGGGATTGTAAATCATTTCATTATCATCCAGGGTTTCATCTTGTTCATCTGAATATGGACTGTTGTAAACTGGGAGGCTGCAAGGAATGAAGAATTTTTAATCATCACAATTTATTAAGAAATAAATGATGGAATCAATGAAGGAAGGCAGGAATGAATGAGGTGGGAAATAATTAAGAAATGGGAGAAAAAGAACTGAATAAACAAATGGGTCAAGAAAGGCAAGGAAAAATGACAGCATTTTTGATTTGATGGTTGAATGAATGTATAAAGCTTATGTAAATATGTAAATAAACATATGAAAGGATCCTCAAAGAAATGAATGACTGAAGTCACAAAATAACCAACAAATCAAACAATGGTAGCTGAGCAAACAAATGATTAAAAAAAAAGGCAAATAAAATGAGAATAAAAAAAATTACATTTGTGGTCGCAAATCATGGACATCATCACTTATCACTTTCTCTATTAAGGTCTAAGAGGTCTTTCATGCATGCATTTGGGTCAATTAGAATCAAAATATTGTCTCCAGGATTGTGGATTTAAAAACAAGAAATGAAGATGAATAACATTGGTAAAGGCTATTTGTCACTTCCTCTACCATTTTTCAACTGTCCCCAGCAACCTTACAACCTTATATTCAAATTGGATGCACTTCAAAAGTAGACTTATCACTGTTCAGTCATCTAGATTTTGAACCAGAAAGAATGAAGGACCCTCTGATGCCAAAAAGACTGGCTATGTGGTCTACTATAAAAAGGAGACATGTAATGAAAGAAGTTTACCCCTCACTAAAGATGTCAACATCCATCTGCATATTGCTCCATTCTTCCATGAAATCTGCACCACTGTTCAAGACAACTACTGGATTGTTGAATCCAGTCTGTTCAACTGAACTGCATGGGAAACTTTCAAGTCCTGTTCTTGGAATAAGCCTGCAAAGGAATACAGACATAGCTAAAGATGGAGTCAAATTTTAGTACATCAAAACGAAGAAGCATTGACATGACACCTTGATAAAGATTTGTGATAGTTTCCCCTCAATGGAAGCAGAACAGAATTATCACCACTCATGAAGATATCAAATTGGAAATGCTATCATTCTAATGTCATTTTAAAAAAAGCTGATTATGACAACAAAGTTATGAACATGATCAAAACAAAATAAATCTTTGAGCCAAATGCGAAATAACCTTTTCAGAAATAAGATACTAAAAGCTAAATGTATCCTCTACACACAAGTCCTAAACTATAAAAAAGTTGAAAATTTTCATATGAAAAAGGTCCTTTTGATCAAGTTTACATTTAGCACCAATGGCAAAAATTAAACTCTAAATTTCCACATGTGGTTTTTATTTTAGCTTGCTAGGCCTGTTTCTTTGCAGAGGGTCAAATCAATGATGGTTATGGCAGTTTCAGCTTTCAGCTTACGGTTTTATCTTGAATCTCATACCTTGTTGGACGTATATAAACATCTGCTTCTTCATTGTCATCTAAGACTTCAATTTTTATCTGGTCCTCTGGAATAATCTAAAGAGGCAATTTGAAATATTTGAGCTATTTTGCTATCACACTTCCTTCCTGTAATAAGATGCTGGCCCCTCCACTTTTTGTTAGAATTAAATAAAAGCAACATTTGCGCATGTTAAATGATCATTTTAAGTGCATGAGACTTAAATTGTTCAGATATTCATGACAAAGAGACTTTAACAGTATTTGTAATAGGCAGCTCATCATATTGTGACAAGGAAAATTTTTAAATCAAACATCCCCCTCCACTTTTCAAGTCTCGATGAAGGCCCTGGTAAGTAGCACACTTTATAATAAAGAATTTTTGATATTATATTATATATTAAAGAGAAAAGAATATTAAATAGAATTTTTCTATATAACATATATTAAATAATTCTCCATTGCATAAGAAACAGGAAGGAGGAATCTTTAAGCAATTTTCTAAGAGGGAAAAGGCTTAAGTCATTGAAAAATGCAGCAGTACTTACCTCATAAAGCTCATTTTGTTGCTCAATTTCATTTGAACTTTGAGGAACTGGGTTTGTGCTGCTAGATATCTTTGACAAAATGGCATCGAGCTTTTTCCTAAAAGGAGACCATTACAATCAATTATTTCATTTGTTCAATGATATTTGTCAACCCTTATGTCAAATATGCTGCATTCTGAGAGATGGTATGCAAGAAGATCTGAATAAGCACCAGGTGAGAGATAGAAATGAATAGAAGAGAACAGTGCCCTATATCAAGATTGGAAAAGCAGATAAGTTAAAGGTTAAGCATAGTACAATGCCATATCTCATATAGTTCCTAAGTATAGATGGTTCTTAGGGGTGATGTGGCAAGAACCTAGGATATTTTTCTGAGAAGGGGAAGATTCCATTTCATTATCTTCCAGTTTCAGATTTTTTTCAGAAATGTCTTTTTCTACACCCCAATCAATGCAAGAAATTGCAAAAAACACAAGTAGGTAAATTAAAAATTTCTAGGGCTCATGCTTTCATATATATCAATGGGCTCATGGAGGTATTTCTTAGTGGTGTCATGCCATTCCTCATGGTTGTCACATGTTTAATTCTTGGTCTCACAGAAGTTTAATAGGTTCTGCTTGACTGATCAATGTAACTGTTAGAGTGGTCAGCAATCTTGAGGCCAATACAAATTTGCCAAAAAAGAAAAATTGTGTTAAGGAAACATACATTTTTCTTCCCCGAAAAAACAGCTTCCAAGCAGCTAATGCAAAACTTGTAAACAATTTTTAATCTAATGGCATGGATAACATCGAGGGATAAATATGTAGGATTTTTGCTAGGACTTTCATCGATTACGGGTTTATTTACGGTATGATGATACTACGCAAGAACGTTTTACTGTGCAGGTACAGAACATCTCAGATACTCATATTCTATGTGAACTTCCTACATGGGAGGGGGGGGGAGTAAAAAGGTGGGTCAAGCATTCAAGCATGAGCAAAATTAAGCTGACAAGTCTATGTATCGTGTTTAGTTGGTTCTAAAATAAATTTTACAATGGCGAATAAAGAATTAATAACATTTTTTCGTTCAATAAGTTCTGTCCATTCTAGGAGTTAAGGGAAATCTTCTTTAAATCAATAAATGGACGGCCAAAATTTCCCCATAAAAACCAGACAACAAGTTGCAAAATAAATATCAAAGGGAATTTCTTAACAATTGCGCTATTTGAGAAAGAACGGCGTGATTGAGTGACGACAAAATGTCCCAAAACTATTTCGATAAAATGCGACTTGAGTAGCATTCAAATAACCCCCCAAACGACAGCTATTAGCAACAGTGAACATTTTCCTTACACTTTAGCTTGCCTTTCCTTCGAAAACATCTTCTTTTCGTTGATTTATTTTGGTCCACCTTCGCGTCCACTCATGACTTGCCTTCACATCCCATTTGCACGTTTACTAGGCCCATAAATTCTATCGTTGTGCGCATGTGCAAGTAAATCCACACAGAGAAATCTGGGGGAAGGGGGGTGGTCGCTCCAAAAAGAGGGGAACTCTTTTAATTGAAAATTGGTAATGTGTGTAAATTAATAAAAGTTATATATTTTCCGACTTATGATATATCCATTCTACTAGAGGCACTGAAATGAGAAGCCCTTCCTTATCACTTTTTATGGTCCGATAGAGGGGATTGGAGTGAAGACCAAAACAGTTAGTTATTAGGCCCATGTTTATTTGGGGCAAAGTTTCTTTTATGGGATGTCACCAGGCTTATCACAGCTTACCCAATGAGTGTAAATAATGCACTTTTCACATAAAATTTCACTGTTAAAATTTATTGAATAATATAAACAATTTTGTTTTGATTTTAACAAAAAGGCAAACTTGGTCTGTTCTTATAAGAAAGGGCAGCTCAACACCCCTTGATAGACCAAGCTCTGTACAGCTCTCTTTACTTTCTTTTTATTCTTGTTTTTAGTTGATCCTCTCAAAGTCTTAATTATCTTTCAAACAACTTTTTCAAACTATTTAAGCATTGCGTTATAAAATTTCTCAAGATTAAGGATTTTTATTTAGAGAATCAAAGACAAAAGGTCAGTTTAAAACATTCCATTTCATACACAATGCTTCATAAATATGTAGTTAAGAACGACAGGCTTGCATCAACAGGATGTTTGCATGTTACTAATTAATTGGATTCTTATACATAATATCATATAGCTCTCTGCCTATAACTGTCCATTTCATTTTTTTGTTACTATCACAAACAACATTAAGATAACAAAAATTCTGCTACAACAAAAAGTTCAACTATCACATGGCAATGTTATTAGCAATCTTGCATTGCTTCACAGCATCATTGAACCCTTGACATAATGATATATCATATTGGTTTTGTGCACAATCCATAAACTGCTTTATCTCAAATTCGCAGGGGTTTTGGAACTGCTGTTGGTATTGTTGAGGTTGCTGGTACTGCTGAGGTTGTTGGTATGGCTGATTCTGGTAGTCAACTGGAGCAGCTTGTTGCTGGGATACTTGGGAATCACCTCCACTGAATGCTCCAGTAATGGCACCACCTAGGACAAAATCACATTCTATAGGTCACAAAGGAATAAACAGGTTTCATGCAAAGATAGCATAAATAATTATGCCCTGAAGCAATGTTCAACTCCAGTTGTGTCAGGTTAACAATACAGCAGTTGGAGCAACCATCTCAGCTATACTGTATTGTCAAAAAACAGTAGTTTGCACCAAGAGACACTGCTCTACGCAAGTCAGGGTTGTTATAATAGGCATAGTCGTAGTTTTAATGGCAGCACATAGCAATACTACTTATGGTTGATTAAAATATCATATTTCAAAAATTCAAACCAAATTTATCTTAGTTCAGCTTCAAAATTTAAATTAATTGTCAAACATGGTTGCTAGAGACATACTGGAGGAAAGGTCAAAATATCAGCTTGGTAGAGGTAGAGGGCAGAAAAAATAAATGGGATGGGATGATTGGGAACCACTCTTACCTAGAACATGTCCAACAGTCGACCCGACAGCTACTCCCGCTGCAGTAGATGCCATTTGGCCAAACAACCCGGGCTGTGAACTTTGTTGCGGTGCTGGTTGTGCGACAGAAGAAGCTGGCCTAGATGCCGGAGCAGGAACGTTTGACGGACGGGCTGGGGCTGGAGCCGGTCTCGATGGCATACGGGGCGCAGACATTCTTCCGCCACCACCTGACCTACGAGGCATCTTAGATTGTTGACAGTCTGTGCTGTTTCTTAAGTCAAAGAAGGTAAGTTTTCGAGTGGTCTACTCTCAGCAGCTCGTTCCTAGTTTTATAACTTTGGCATGATGCAACGAGGATGGCCTCGATATCAAAATCAAAATGCTAGCAAAATCTTTATTACGTAATGCGTTGTTTAGATAGATTTTAACGCACCAAATGAAGAAATGAACCTGTGAATTTATTGAAAATGTGACATAACTTGTAAAATAACATTAGGTGGAAAGTTCCATGAAAATTTAGGCAGAAAAAAGTGATTTTTTTCATTATGTACAATCATAGCCTCTTTCCCATAGGCATCGATGCCTTGTACTTTGAACTGAATTGCTTTGACGTAGGCATGACTCTGAGACGGTCACCACTTTTGCTAAAAATAGATACATACGTAACCAAGCAATTTACATTAGTAAACGAGAAGAATCTGGGGCTGCCAATTGCTTTACTTTAAACTTGCACGGAAAGGAGAAAGATGATTTATATTCTTAAAGCTTTTTTGGTTCTTTAACACCCATCGAAGTATTGAAGTGACCTTTATTGACCAAGTGGCTAAAGCACAGCATATACTGATGAAAATCTACCATGTCATTAGGCAAGTAAAATCATCTACTCATAACGGTTACAGTACAAGCACAATAGAGAACAAAATAGCAGGCTGCCTACCGGATTGTCGAATTATTTTTGCGACAGTGGTACCTTGCCTCTCTTTTCCTGTCCATCTTTCTATATGCTCTGGAACCAGGTTACGAAGATGGATGCAAATAATAAATATAAAGAGCAACGCAATACGCTAGAAATATTACTCATCTTTCGCCCCCGGGCATACAAGGCTTGTTCAGAGCACTGTTTCTCTTTTTGGGCGAAAAAACGCAAAGCCTCTATTTGAGTGCACGAGTTCAATCTCGCAAAAAATTTGAAAGGGGTAGAAATAAGTGGGTATGGACTATCCAAAACAAACAGCTCACAACGCACGTCATTTCCCCTACCTCATCCCATCTCTTACTTCTTTTTATTTTCATTCGTTTTATAGTACCAGTGGTGCAAATTTAGAGTTATAGTTTGAGGTGCTCGATCTCTCAAATTCCTGACGAGAAACAAAGAAGAAAGATTCCTCCTTTCTCCAATCCCAGTTCATGAATTCTTGTCCCCAGAAGTAGCCTTTTTCAGGATTGAATGTCCAAGCTTTTGAGTTAGAAGAGGTAAATAAGAAATTAAAGAAATGAAACTGATTCCTGGCACCTGAGCCCTCGCCCCTCACAAAACACATATCATTTCAGCCACTGTATGGGTACAAAGCAGTTAGTCAGAAACAGCCTTTATCACCAAAGTTAATGTTGGTCCACTTCCTAATGGTATGCTCAGATTTCAGACAAAACAGAAAAACACAAAATTAAACTCAAACTTAACTATTATGACCATAAAGAAAATTTCTAGCATATAATGTAAGAAAAAAATTAATTTATGTCAATATAAACACATCCTATATAATGACAATTGCTTAACATAACAATGTCCCAGAAGCAGGCGCTAATTTATGATACAGGAACTACATCATCAGATGAACAGGAATTCAGGATACATCTGAAAAGAAATAAAAAAAATTATTAACTATCCATTATTTTTGTTAACTAGAGTCACAAACTGTCATTAACAATCATTGAAGACTGGTTATTCAGTGCTATATTTTAACTCATCTTGTGCTACTACATACTGATGAGAAAGCTCTTGATAAAAATCCGAGAACTTCTAAGAGAATTGAAAAGGCCCAAGGAAAGACCAAATACGACTTGCATGCAAATAATACGATAAGATCTGAACAGCTTTTGAAATTAAATTGGATCCTTCCGAAACAAACCAAACTCTGGCTGGAAATGACAATGACGAGAACAAGAGGTGTGGTAAAAAAAAATATATCTCATGCAGTGCTGTGTGTGTCAACTCGGATTCTAGGCTTGGGATGATGAGCATTCACATAGAAAAAGGAGACCAATGGTTAATTGACATGCACAGTTACAGTGTTCTTCAACTTGAGGAAAGAAAAGCTGTGGAAAAGTGGATCTATACATATTTAATGGCCAACTGTCATGATGTCCTTAAGCAATTTTTGCCACTTGATTCTGTCTTCAGCAAGTTCATTAAATACTGTAATTTTTTCTTCCAGAAAAGCGGTTATAGAGTGAAAAATACTTGCCAACTAAATGGCACCTAGGCCAATTTGCCACCTTGCTCTTCCCCCCCCCCCCCCCTTAACACTTGTCATGCAAAGGAGAACTAAAGACTGTCCTGAAACACACCCAGTTCAATCTAATCATTCATTTATCTGTCAAGAAGGCTGGCCCTTAATGAAGATTTCACTCTGAGGAATTTTAATGACTTTTCCAGGGACTGATTAGATCCCACCAAACTTTTCCAGCATTCCTTTATAAATTAAGAAACATTCTTATCAAGAAATGAAAGTATTGGCATGAAGTATTTTTACTCACAGCTGCATGATGGTTCCCGGTACTGTCGAACAATTTGGTCTTGGGTAAATCTGAGAAACGCATTGTATTGTTCTGTGAAGATGAAAAATTTTATCCTTAATTTCCGTAGAGGGATAACAGAGAAACAATATAAGTGCAACTTCCATTAAAAAGACAGGAGACAGCTGCTACCAAGCAGGAGAAGATCTGTGTTAATATTACAAGTATTTGCTGTTTTAGTTTCAGGTGGTACATTCTGATGCTGTCTTCTTTGCATAGCATAAAATATCATAGCAATCTCACCTGACAACCTTTCATGCAACACATGGTCATATTCCTCTCTTAACTTGTCTTCTCTTTCTTTCCATAACCTTTCACAGACCATGACAACTTGTTTTGCAGTGAACATTGGCTGTTCTTTACCAGATTTTGAAGGTGCCTCAGGAATATTTAGATTTGGGAAATATCCATTGAAGTTATTACCATATGGTAGCATATTGAATTGTGTGGGCGAGTTTTGGAATGAGAATGGTTTTTGCTGTTCAATATGATCATTTTGTACTGGTGAAGAAAGTGTTGATGACAATTTTTGTTGTCGCTTCATCTTCTTCCATTCTTCCAAAACGCTTGCACTCAACTCATCTGCAGAGGAAAGAAGCAAAGATATATTTAGTGTTTTATAATTATACTTTTTAGGCAAATAAGCCATTTTATAACAGCACAAAAACATATTCTAGAAGCTTGAAAATCATGCTTCAAGCCAACCATGTTGTGCCAAGCATCATTGGCGCATGGAGTTGCTTATAATAATAGGGCAAAACAATTGAATAGAAGAAACTGGCCTTATATGGGGTAGATTGCGTACACCACTTTCGCTATGGCTTCAAGCTTTGCTGTTTTTAAACCTAAAGTAGGGCACAGTTTGAATTAAGCAAAGACAAGAACTGCACAGAACAGCAAAAAAAAGACACTGTATGATTGAAGGTAGTAAATAACCTTGCCTTTGCAAACCCCTCACCCTGGCCTTTACCCACCCCTGGACTAGCCTTGCTGAGTTAGTTTTGTTATTGCCTGGCAATTCTCAGATTATTTGCAGTTTTTTGCTTTCTGTTTTTACTCTCTTTATCAACAAAATGCACTGCATTTTTTCAAGTGTTGGCTTGAAATGAAAAAAATATATCATATATTGCTAAAAATGCTATGAAAATACAAATCAAAATCCATCTATTATTATACCATTCGAGGAAGCAGCCTTTAATGTAGCATCAACATTTCGTTTCATTTAAAAGGTCCTTGACTGATAAAAGAATGCATATTTTGAACAAGTTAACCTATACATTACTTAACATTTTAATTATTACGAAAAAATTAGAGATTTTCTTGAGTGCCGTTTTCGCAATTGTTTATTTATTTAGAAGTGACAAAGAAATCTTCTTTGAAACCTTATTGAAACGCAGTTTGTCGCAGTCTCCATTCTCATCCGAGATCTTTTTAACAGAAACGGCTTTCGTGAGAACGTGAACAGGCACCATGAAATATCAGATAAAAGCTGGCCAGGTTGTTCGAGGTACCACGTTCTATGACAAGTATCATAAACGACAAAAAAACTTGAGACGCATCATTTACCACATAAGAGACAAGTACTCCCTGGAAGTTGCGTTCATATTAGCGAGATTATAAGCTATTTTGAGTTTTCGTGATGACTAGCTAGTGCTAGGCCTAAGTTATCTATGCAAAACAAAGGAGCTCTGGGGCTTGGCCCTCAACCTTCCCTCTCAAGTCATATCGTAGCCAGAGGCAAAAAACAAGCCCTAGTCCATTGAATATGAAAAAATTCTTTAGAACATAATACCTGAGGAAAATTTTGGAGTTTTTTCGACGAACGGAGACGACTTTGCTTGGTTTGATGTTTGAACAGGCGAAGTAACAATCGAGGGGCCGCATCGTCTTCTTTTAGGCGACCTTTGAAGTTGAGACGGGCTGACGATGTGATCGAAATCATGCGATCTTTTGAGCGTCGCACAAGCCATCTTTGCGTGTTGCTTTCGACGATAGATACTTAAATGTCATAAACCTTCTCCTTACCAGAGATGTAACTGTATACTGAGAAATTAATATTTTTCTGCGATCGAGTTGTCTGCCCCCTTCGACGCTGTTCACATTTAAGGTAATCAAGTTCGCCAAATGCTGAAATGTTATAGCTAAATGTCATCAGCTTCAAGCAGTACATGTGACGTCAAAACAATATGTCTATACACCCTAACCCCCGTTTTTTCCTTACATTGTGCAATGGGACTTTTGAATTATAACTGAAAGCTAGATAATAGAAATCAATTTAGAGGGGGTCTCTGATCTGTTTAACCCCTTTCCCAGGCAAAGGTAAAAGTGACAATCAAAATTGACGTTTACGGGGAGAATTTTTAACAAAAAACTAATTAATTGCCCCTATTTTTAGCAGTGGCAGCGCAAGATCAGATTAATGTAGAATTTGGCATCCGAAATATGAAAGATGGGATGCATTTATAGAGGATTGAGGCATTTAATTTTGATACTGACTTATTGAGAAATTGTCCAAGAAAAAACAAAAGACTCCCTAAGTAGTATGACAAATAACCTATTATCATCCAAGTCTCGTTTTCATCTCAATTTTGAATGGAAAGACAGCCAATCAAAAATCAGAAATTAATGTAACCGTTAACTATTTATGACTGCACCCAAAGGAGGACGGCATGGATTTTGACAACCTCTCTTGACAATTGAGAACACATGTTCATAATCACTTGGGCAACGCCACCTGTTACCCCCAAAGAAAGGCAACAGCTGTTAAAACAATGTCAAGGATTTGAAGAAAGCACCGTATAACCAAATTAATGCCTAGGGTATTCGTTGATTGTACTCCTGGCAATAACTGCTCTGTTCTGTGCAGAGCAATGTTGCCATTCTACAGGGGGTAATGTTTGGCTTCCTAAAATACGTTCCTTGCAGATTTGGGCCAAAAAAAGGAATCGGGGCTTATTGACCGAATAGATAATGATAAACACCTTATGGAAAGATAGCATTAATGCGCACTTAAATTCCTCGTATTGAATGAGCACTTTACGTTTATCGTAGATTACCATTTACCAGCCCATTCCAAGTTCACCTCTTCAGCGAAGCTACAAAGCACGAAGTTTCATGCTCCAGTTTAAGTTTGGCTTGGCCGACGCCCAGATCTTGCAGTACAGCTATTTGGCAATTTGGGTCCGCGAGCTAGTTAGATTTGTCATTGTCATTCCATGTTTACAAATTAACACAGCTTATCTCAATAAAAATAACTATTTTATAACGATCCTTCACAAAAAACTATTCAACAGATATAATTCCTAAAATATTCTTCTGAAATTTACCAAGGTAAACTACACGCATCTAACAGACGAGAGAACAAAATGTATGCATTTGAACGTGATAACAAATATCAGACTAATCTTTAACTTGAATTTACCAAAAACCGTATAAAATTCTAAATACAAATCCAGCTATTTAACGAATAAAAATCCCTTAACGTCTAACAAGAATTTCTCTAAGTTTTTTCGAAAAGCAGTAACTGATGATTTATCCATCGAAAGTTTAAGACTAGCGGGAGTTAATTCTCTAAATGAAGTCTGAAGACGCTCTATTACCGCCGGTTCTTTTTGATATGCTAACAAACTTTGTGCTAAAGACATATACTCCTCTTGATGTGAGCATATTAATTTGAATAGACACTCTGATGCAGGCTGCAACAAGTCCATATCGAAGTTGCTACCAAGAATGAGCTCAAAAACGACCTGTGAACGGAGGAAAAATTTTGAAGTTACAGAGGAAAGGTGAAAATTAAAGTGGAAAGCACAAAGTTAAATGGAAAAAAGACAAAATGTTAAAGAAGAGATGCCATAATAAAGGACGAAATGTAAACATTAAAGAGAAGGGAAAAAAATTAAATGGGAAAGGACAAAATTAAAAAAAAAGGACAAAGTAAAAGAGGATAGGTTAAAATTGAAGAAAAAAGGAAAAAATGAAGGAAGAATGGACAAAATTGAAGAGGAAATGTCAACTTAAAAATACACCTAATAGGGAACAAGATAATCTAATTTTTCCTACGTAAGGGGGAGTTTTCTTCAAAAGTCTATGCTAGCAAATCTTATTGACCCAGACCAAGAGATTACTATATATAACATCTTGCAATTAAAATTTTTGATTGAGATAGATAGGGTGATGCAATAAGGGGTCTAGGATGACGATGGAGAAATAATGATGGTGGAGATGGTGCTTAAAATGACATTAAATTGAAATCAAAAAAGCACTTTTCATTTCAACTTTAGTAAATTTTAAAACTCACTTTGATATCATTTAGAAAAAGACTTTTCAACTAATATATTTCAGTCTCCAAATGAAGATTAATTTGAATAAAACTGAAGCATAAATGTTGTTTGAATTGACGTGAATTTTAAAACTGCATCTTGCAGGTACTATACCTTTAAAAAATGTTTTAATGATAAATCAACGTGGGAAGCGACGGTAGACCCGTTGGATTTTGCTTTGAAGAAATGCGATGCAACCGATGCTAAAGCTTCTAACGAATTCTTTGCCGCATCCGATCCAAAACTCATGCAAATCAAGGAAGATACCGACAATGATATTATTGCAACAAGCAAAGCAGCGAACAAACTAGCAGGCTGTATGCCGGATTTAGGCAAGGCTTACACGATATTCCCATTAATACCAGAGAGCTCCCTTTACTTTGAAGATTCATAAAGCAACTAAAATGCTATTTCGAGAGCTGAAAGAAAACGAATACATTTCTTCCTAGCAGAACAGTGATTTTTAGATAGGATTTACTTTATAATATATAGCATATACAGTATATCATATTACACATCTATCTTAATGTATTGATATAATTAAGGTATTTCTTAGTTTTTTACAGCTGAAGGGGATTTATGTCTAAATAATTTGAAATGAAAAATGGAAATGAAAGTCACATGATCTGATCACATTAATCTTAAATACAACCTTGTAATATGCTCTGGTTTTTTTTGTGTATCTTATAATCATAGTTATATTAAATGTAGTTTGTATTAAATAATGTTTTTATGTAATTACTTGTAGACTTTATTCAGGATTAATTGATAAATGAATGAAAACTCAGACTGTTGACGCAATAAATTTTTACAATAATTTGAGCGGACAAAGAGAATTAATAGTGATTTTGAAGTTTTTTACGAGAAAAAGATACTGTAGTAAGGCCATTTCCAAGGACTTCACAAGAGTACCATAAAGATCTTTAGGCAACGATTCGATTCGTTCTGGGTAGCATTCACAGACAAATGTTACCAACTTGAAGTATTCTGAGCTCAGCTTCGGGAACTGAAAAAGCAAATATCGGATAACTATCCCCCGATCATTAGGGTGATATAAAATAATCGATTTTCTATTTTCCTGTCAACTGAAATCGATTATTGAAGCTCATATGAGAATTAAAAAAGGAATTGAGAAACATAAGTCAAAGCTTAGAGCAACAAGAAAAGCGGAAGCAGGAAAAGACAAAACAGAAGATGATGAAGATGAAGAATGAGCCGAAGACGAAGGATAAGAAGAAAAAGCAAATGTAGGAGAAGAACATGAACAAGGTTATGATGAAGAAATTGAACAAGAAGTGGAAGAAGAAGCAGAGGGAGAAGACGAACGAGAACAAGATAAAGAAAGAGAAAGTAACGAAGAAGAAGGAGGGAAAGAAGGTCAGAACAAATAGAAGGTGCAGAAGAAAAACGAGTGCAGGGCGAAGAAGAAGATAAAGAAGAAGTCGTCGAGAAAAAGACAAAGATGAGGACGGCGGAGAAGAAGACGACGGAGAAGAAGGAAAAGAAGAAGAAGAAGTAGAAGAAGAAGAAGAAGATAGATTGCAAAAACGAGAACAAAAATATGCAGTAGAAAGAAAACTGAAGAAGAAATATAAGGGAAGAAAGGAAGCCACAATACAAGACGATGAAGAGAAGGAAGAAGAAAAGGTTAATGATTGCAACGCTATGGTGGAATTAGCATGTAATACTAACTATATGAAAATATGAAAATAATGAAGTACAAACTTTAAGGAGTTCTGCGGTCATTAATGGTACAATAACATATAATCCATGGAAAACTGCATCCATCGCATTCAGGAAAACACCGTCTTTGTTCTCATCATCAACTATGAGAAAGAAATGGTTAAAGGAGAGCTATAACGATAAGAGAAAAGCTAAAATAATAATTTAATAATAATAATCTACCATATTTATACAGGATAACTTTTCAGTAAAGATATTACTGTTAAAATCAAAGTATGTAAAGTAAAAGGTTAAAAATTATAAGAGATGGAAGTTACAGCTGGAAAAATTTACAGGGTTAACAATTACAATACAGAAATCGCTAAAAATCTACGTTTTTGCATTGCTTAATGCTTTAATCTCAAAAGTGATTTTTGAGTACATTAATTCTAATGTATCTCCTTTCGTTTTTAAAAATATTTGAGAGGGGGATTTCCCTCCAAATTGTTATGTAATAAGTGCCCTTAATGCAATTTTACGGTCATGAACTATTTAAACAAATGCAAAAATTAATGGACTATTTACGATCAGAAAAATCCAAGTAATCTTTTGATAGAATGTGCGTGAGCAATCGAATGAGGATAAGAATTTCTTGGTATGATTCGTCTTCGCTTGAGTGTAACGCACTGATTCTACCTGTTTGAGAGACAATCACTAAATCAGGGATACGATCATTTCTCATCACTAATCAACAAAGGAACTTGGTAAGTAATAAATACATGAGCACTGCTAGTTGAGTAGTATAGCTAATCAATTAATCAATCAAGTCAATCAATCTATTGAATTTCGCAACAAATCATTTAATTTATCATACAATCAAGGAAGTCACGAATACACCAATTAATCAGTCAATTAGTCAACAAACCGATCTATCATGTCATCAATCGTGTAACCATTCTATTAATCAATCAATCAATCAATCAATCAATCAATCAATCAATCAATCAACCAATCAATCAATCAATCAATCAATCAATCAATCAATCAATCAATCAGTCAATCAATCAATCAATCAATTAAACAGCCAATTGATCCATCAATCAACCAATAAATCAATTAATCATTCAATCAATCAATCAATCCATCAATCAATCAATCAATCAATCAATCAATCAATCAATCAATCAATTAAACAGCCAATTGATCCATCAATCAACCAATAAATCAATTAATCATTCAATCAATCAATCAATCCATCAATCAATCAATCAATCAATCAATCAATCAATCAATCAATTAATCAGCCAATTGGTCCATCAATCAACCAATAAATCAATAAATAAATCAATCAATCAATCCGTCAATTATCTGATCAAATCAACTATAAACAAAACTAAATTACCAAGGTTGTGTTTCGAATAATTGACAATCAGTTGAACACAAATGCCACAGAGAACGTTGGATTTCTCCTGTGAAAATAAACATAGATAAACAGTAAAAGGTTTGAAACAGGCTTCGGCAGAAATCTAGAAACTCATTCTTAGCAATTCTTTTTCTTTTTAGACTAACTATAAATTGTTTCAAACATGCGATCTCTACACTACGGGCAAGATAAATTCCTCAAAAGGGTCCACGTAATTAATTGTAAAACTCTTCTCTAAGCAAACCATTTCCTGCTGGCTCTATTATCCAAATGTTGGGTCTCTTTACAAATATTCATTCAGTTTGGTAAACCAATGGATGGAATAGCACAATAAATGCTAGATTGAGAGCCAGTCTAATTAAAAAAAGTTCTTGTGATCACCAAAGGTCTGCCTTTGGCTTCTTCCTAAGTGTATATTCTCTTCTAGCCTTCAAGGTTAGAAACAAGAAAAGAAATAATCCATTGAAAAAGTCCCATAATTTCGCTTAATAACCAGAGTATGCTTGAAAAGGCCAAGTGGCAAATGTTATTGTCTTTCCTTGCCATACAATCGTGCTTGGCATATTTCGAAAGCTCTAACGTAAAAGAAACGAAAGGTTCAAATAATTATCATTAAAAATGGGCATAGGAGAAACAAGGCATGGCTTTTGTACTAACTTTATCTAGATATATAATCTCAGTCCTGACTACATCAACAAACAACTCTAGGATCAGCTCCACAACGTCTGGGCAACTCGAATATTTTTCTAAAAGATGCGGAATGTCTGTCAAGTATGGAGACAAAAACTCAAAAATCATGTTGACATTCTTGTGATCTGCTGCCAGCGTAATACCACGCATTGATTCCAGCAACGATATAAGCTTTTGCCTTACTGCCTCTTGCCTTGACATCTTCTTACAGTGCAAATGAGTCTTTATACTGCTGTAGTCGCTTTGAAATTGTCCAAGAAGCTGTTACGAATTGAAAATGGGTGAGTATGTGAAGAAGAAAGGGAAGAGTCGACACAAACACTCTAACGGCCCAGAGGGCAATATTAATCAACTTTCTTGATAAAAGGAAAAGACGTCCATTGGGTGTTGTATGGTTAGTTCAATTGCTTAAAGCAACCAGTCATTTATATACATCTTTGCGAGTATTCCACGAGAATCAGGTAGATATTCTGTTCTTTGCTTTACTCGTTGCATTCCTTATGGTTGCCAGCTGTGGTGGGTAGATTTCTTTGGGCATTAAGCACAAGGTTGTTGGGGATCAAAAGTCAGAAGGATGAAATGAGATAAAATTGGAATAGTATTTTGATTAAGAAGGTGTGACGTCGAGTTCAGAGTTCTCATAGGGATTAAGGCAGGAAAACTAAACTGATAAAAAGGCAAACAAAGTGGAAAGAAAGCCAAACGCTCCTAATTTATAACATAGAGATTACGATGCCTGCCAAAAGTAGCTGGAACATTTAGTTTCCATTCTCACATATTTATACTTTCCACTCAATTGTCCTCTGTACATAGACAGCCCCCTTCCCCCCTATAATCAATGTCAAGGAGATTGGTGAACATGGTCCAAGACCTGCGATGCACTTTCCCAACTCATATTTCCTTTTTTATTCATTTGATAATCATAATCACAACATTGTATAAAGGGGAAGGGGGAGGGGAGGGCAACAGAATGGTAAGATTTATAGGTCTTATAATCTTTATGTGTGAGGCTTGTTATCAATGTAATTAGATTCTTAATTATATCTATTTTTATTTTGCTAAGTTCTTCATTTGCCGAAGGTTAATTTGTGTATAGGTATATTAAAATAAAAATAAAAATGAGAGTGTATCGACAAAAGGAGCATGGTGTTGCAACACTTTAGGCAGGCATTGCAGCAAAATTAATGACAACTTTTTGCATATAGGTCGAACTCTTTTACATGCTATATCCAGTTGGAACAACAAGCAAACGATGGGAAAATGAAAAAAAATGGAGAAACAAAATAAAATACCGTGGCTGAGAATTTTTCTCTGAGAGCTGCATCCTGGACATGTGACCCAGCTTTGATTAATGCTTCGACTAAATGCCGATGAGCATCAACTGGCAATTTATCCAACTGTGCATTATGTTTTGATTGCAATTCGGCAAGCCTCCAGAGGTTGGGAAACTCAATCGCTGATTTGATCCTGGAAAAGATTCGGGACAGAACAATGGGATTAGAAAGAGGGAGAAAGCAAGCAATAAAAATGAACGAAAATATGATGGAATGAAAAAAACGGAAGACTACGAAAGAGAAAAAGAAAGTAAAATAAAGAATGAATCAATCCAAGAATAAGAGGAGCGATCGGATGAACAGATAACAAAGAAAACAAAAGAGGTAACATGAGAACAAACTAACAAAGGAACAAATGAACGAACAAATAAAAGATGAAATGAATGAACAAATGAACAAACGATAGAATGAACAAACGAACGAACTATCGAACAAACTAAGAAACGAGAGAGCGAACGAACAA
Source organism: Catostylus mosaicus (assembly GCA_964019065.1). NCBI lineage: Eukaryota > Metazoa > Cnidaria > Scyphozoa > Rhizostomeae > Catostylidae > Catostylus > Catostylus mosaicus. The sequence continues at coordinate 6,899,635 of OZ025197.1, forward strand.
ACAAACGAACGAACAAACGAACAAACGAACAAACGAAGGAACAAACGAGCGAACGAACAGATATACGAGCAAACGAACAAACGAACGAGCGAACGGGTGAACGAACAAAAGAACGAAGGAACGAGCGAACGAACGAACGAACAAACAAATGAACGATCGAACGAACAAATGATAGTGAGTCTCGAGTTCATACAAACACACCTTGAATCTTTGAGGAATATCTTTAGAAAAACTTGCACGCTGTCCAAAGCAACTGCTGGCTCTGCTTGCATATGCAAAAGATTTGTTTCTGCTATATCGAGGGTAATACCAACAAGAAAAGTACCACAAGGGGTCGATCCCCCAAAAGAAGACTTGAAAAGGTCAGGGATAACAGTGTCATCTTTGTCATCAAGATAGAGGTAGGATGATGACCAGCATTGCAAAAACCAAAGGACATCGCTGGCGATTTCTGGGCTCAGAGATTGCTCCATGCCGTTTTTCATGGCATCGCAGAGGTATTCCGCTAGATTTAATATCTTGGTTAAAAGCATGATGAGGCCACTAACTGTAAAAAAAACATTGAAACTAAACCAAACTAGAGTGAAGAACCCAGACCAAGGCAAAGAAATTTTCATTTTGATGAGTCCATTGCGATAAAGAAGTCCTTGTCATCGTCATGGTTCATCGGTTTCTGATTAAACTGTAATTTCTACAAGATGTTTTCTATATCAAACTACAATTGAGAGTCTGAAGACCTTTCGGGACCCTTGAAAAGCCATATCAATAAATTAAAGCAGCTGTTTTTTTAAGAGAAGCAAAGATATACATTGGGTACTGTTTCCTTAATATTTCTGCTAAATTTCAGTATTCGTTGTTTTCTGCAAAGGTTATGACATTTTCCAAACATTTAGATCCAATATTTACGTCAACTAAAAATATTTGTCAGGAAATATGGCTTCCATTCGAAGACTAATTGTAATTTGAAAAGAGAAATGATCTTTTATCATTCGCTTTTAAAGTTATTTGCTAAAATCTAATCATATTGATCAAAATCAAAAATTTTATTTGCACTGCAAGTCAACAAAATTTAGCATTGCCTTGTAATTTTTTAGTTCGATTACTAAAGTTTCTTAATGTTCGCTAAATATCAAGTACTCGCATCTTCTTGCAACTTTATTTAAAAAATAAGTCTACTGTGTAAAAGCTGCATTATAAGTGGCATCAAAAATTTGGTTAAAGAGTTGCCGGTGAAAACATATATCTTAAGTATGACAAAACGTACCCTTTCCGGTACCACAATTTCGGCCTAACTTGGTTATGAACTGGACACTTGAATCTATGTCGATTTCACCCCTTTGTTGACACTGAGCCTCGTAAATGAGGATATCTGATGGAATCGAGGCTTTATCATCAATACAGTCCATGGTTAAAACGTTTGTTGCTATGAGCAACAGCCAATGGATATCTTCGAATAAGGAATCAGTGTTATGGCCTGCGAAACAGAAAAGAAAATGTTTTGCATTGGAGAGAAACCTTAACCCTTTCGCACCCGGATTTATTTTCATTTAAGTGTTATAACCGGTATAAATCTACGCTTTTCAGGGGGTAGCATAGTCAGATAAATTAGGTGAAAGCGTAAACTATTATAGAAAACTGCCATCAAAACATTTACAATATTTTGTATTCTACCCCCTGTAAAATTATCTTTTACGGTGTTTGCCATTGGCCCATATAGCCTGTCCGGGGGTGGAAGGGTTAAACAAGAGCTTTAAATATTAATGTATGCATACTTTCAAAAGGTAAATTGGCAAGAAAAGACACTCTATGGAGGCATCCGTTCAAAGGAGGTTCTAAGCGCTTGACATTCGAAGTTATAAAAGAAGGGTAAATAACATACTTGAACCCTGCTTTATACAGTTGACTAGCGTATGTGTTCTAGCATCGAAAAGTGTTGATAACGTCGGCAGAACATGAGGCAATGCCAATCTTGCCAAGCAACCAATGTCACTGAGTTCATCTGAGTAGGCAAATCGATCATCTTCCTCGACGTCACAATCAATTTCTCCAATCTAAAAAACACAGCATGAAAAGTTAGAAAAAGACATAAAACAACAACGAGTTTTTGTTTGCTTGTTTGTTTGTGTGTTTGTTTGTTTTATATGTTAGTCCAAGCTAAGTTTCTGGCAGGTATCAAGCTGATGTGAGCCTGGGGCGCTAAGGCCTGTAGCCATTCACTGACCTGGGAAGGATGAACAGCTGGGTTGGCTGAACAGCTTTGTGGAGAGAGAGTCGACCAGTGGTCCCGAACCCAAAGCCTCTAGGCCTTCCCTTATCAACTCGTCCACGCCACGTAACGAATCTTTAAAAACGATGCACATTTACACTACAAATGATGTTATGCAATGCTGTTCTGTCATCAAACGCTGCTTAACATTGGCTAAATATGCTTAATATGCTTAATATGCTTACATCCTCCTTAAATACTGCATAGCCTCCTAAGTGCCTGATTACGTAAAGAGCACTGGCACTGATACGCGAGATGAATCTTTGATCACATGAAGAAAACTCAGCTCACCCTTGACATCTTATCTTTGCGCAGTAAGTTGCACACTAATGATTTGAGAAAACTCAACGCTCTTTCAAGCCCTACTCAATCGATTCAATGACAAGAAAATTGCCTGTCTGGCCCTGTTAACTGGTCCTCTCAAAAGTAGGCAGGATTTTGGCTGCCAGGGCTGGCCCTATCTGGATGTAATCGAATTCTCAAATCTTCATCAATACCATCGTATTCATTAATTAATCAAAGTCTCGAGTAATCAGGCCCTTAAATGAAAAGAGATAGAATCACCTCGCTGTTGTCATTATCATCGACTCGTAGTCCATCCGGTGCCGCTAGATGCGTCTTGAGGTATCCGTTGAAAATTTGCACAGCGTACGGTAGAAAATAATTATCAGGAAAACAGGACAAGTTGGAAACGAGGACGACCCAAGCATCCAAAAGGAGGTCAACTGCATCTTCGTATTGGTTGGCTTCTAATTCAAGCTGCTGTTTGAAGATGAGAAACGGAATTTAGTTGAATTGAACGGTACGCAATTGTATTGGTTAATTTCATAGTCGTCATAGAAACAAGGATTGCTAACTGTTGATTGGTTTCTCTACAAATTGAAAGAATGGGGATTCCTCAGAGCAACCAATCAAAAGACATCAAACGTTCGGTGACAATGACACTGACCAATCAAATCTCTTACCAAGACTCTCGTGACGGGGATTCCATAGGGCGAGAAATCTGTCAAGTTCGCACAGACCGTGATTTGATATTCTATGGCCTGTGGTGTAATAAATCCAAAACCTGCGTTCCGCGTTGAGATTGGGGTTTCGGGTGGAAATCGCACTAGTAGCTTAGAAGGATGTTGGGCTAAATTAAGACAAAAATAACACAAACCTCATCCTTTTTAACTGTCAACTCCATGAAAATGCAAGTTAAGGAGGCCAGGATTTCAGAAAACGATTTGAGAGTATCGTGAGAGAGCGATGCGATGGTGGATATTGGGAACACATTAACAATCCTGCTGACAACACTTGCATAACCGAAAGCCTCTAGTGGCGTCCAAGAAGATCTAAAAACAACAATGATGACGATGCAAATGAGAAGAACATGCTGAACGGTGAGAGAGAAAACGATGCATGGCTCAAAAATATTAGCTTAAGAACAGCACTTAAAATGCAAAACATTGCTAGCTTTAAGAGAGGAGTTAAAGAGTGGAAATATGACAACGGCCCACGCAAAACATGTAGATGCATAGTCCACGGGAATGTCCCCAAAAGAAAATTGCATTTAACTTATCTAGTTTTATCTACGTTAATTATTATATAATTTATTGTTGAGAGTTGGCTTTATAATAAATTCAAATTAGAACTTTTCTTTTCTTAGACTAACTGTAAAAACTTTAATAAAAATAAAAATACAAAATAACAATAATTATATAAATATTAAGATCAAATTTTTGATTCAAATGATCTTACGTTGCACGAAGTTCTTATATTCCAAATCTGAAAACGCATTGTTTAAAAACGGGATCATATCTGATCTGAAAACCCTGAATGCAAAAGGTTCCATCTGAAAATCACAGTTATTACTGCTAAACAAAATATACAATGAATTTCCCCTTTAGTCCGCGCCCTTTTCAGTCCCTTTTCAGTTTCAAATTTTCTGTATTTTTCATTTTAAGTGCCTTTGACAATCTTAAAAATACTGCATTTTACTTCAGGGTAGACTCCTCTGCTTCTTTCAGTTATTACTCTTTTGGAACCTTTTTGCAAAATTTCCCCAGTAGTGCAAGTTTCTTTAAAAAAAGGCCCTGAATATATCGAAATATTTTCAACCTCGGACCCTCCGAAGAATGTCTTCCTCTCCTTACCTCCTGGATAATCCAAGCCTCTAAAACTTCCAATTAATACCTACAGTTCAACATCTCAATACTCATAATGTTATAACACATTTATAATCATAGCACGCTACCACAACCCTCACCTGTTAATAAGAAGCGAGAATCCTTGTATAAAACAAGACAGGTAAGCTATTCTCAATTGTTGACTTGTAAACACGGGGCCAGTTACAGATGCGAGTTGGATAAGGCATTGAAGACTGTGGTGAGATAGCTCTTCATGTCCACCACATCTGTCATACAGCTAAAACAATAACAAATAGCTCATAGACGTTTTCCAAACAATCAAGAAACATTTCTCATAAGCCAATTCCTGAAATCTTCAAGGGCCTTTAACCTATTGACTAGTCTTCAAAGTGGGATATATTTTGCTTGCAACCCCAGACTTGTTTAATGACCCTTTTATTCAGGGAGGGACAATTTGGTGAAATGATCTTCAGAGAGAATGGGCTATTTCTCAAAAGGGGGAGGATCGGGGACACCTGATTCTAAACTGTCGAAAGGACACTTCGCTCCAACATTATCAATTCTGGTACCCACTAGTAGTATGAGCAGATGGTACTGTACGGCTATGTAAGCACCAGGGGTGAAAGGGTAAAGATAACGGCATGGTGTCTATATAAAGGGACACAGGTTATGGGTCTGGAACACAGGCTACAAAACAATTATCTCTTCACAGCTTAATAACCCTCATGATATTCGACCGTCTTAAATGCAACAATTCTCTCCTCCTGATTGGTTTCCGTCCTATTCAAGACATTAGCCGAGCCACTGTTTTTTTCCTCTTTTTCGCTCGTAGTCGTTCTCATTCAGTTTGTGCACTATCCTGCTTATTGGCTGCAAATCATTCTTCATTTGCATAATCCATGTGTGTTTTGGTCTTCCTTTCGCTTGTTATTCAAAAGCTCGTTGTAAAAGCGACAATATGCAGGCAAAATACATTTATAGATGATGGAAGGTGCATGCTGTTGTGATTACTACCAATGTGCTTCAATATATTTCAAACATACCTTGAAAAACAGGGATAGAAATTCCGGATCTAAAACTGTTGATTGCCAACTTTTTGGTGGCCTGAATAAATTTGTTTTCGCTGTTTCGTTTGATAATCTTAGCAATTGAAAAGGTGCAGTAGCGTCAAGGAAACATCTACCATTCTACTACCACAGTTTGGATCTCTTTCTAGATATTACAACGTGTTTAATTCTTTAGAAAATTTGTATGCCATGCATTTCATAACCTATTTTTATCATCTTTCAACTATGCATATATTATATTGGTTTCAACAGTTGGCTTAACCTCTTCTCGCATATAGCTATTTAACGCGAACTTTCAATAAATTGATTATCATATATCAATATTATTATCTAGTGATAATCCAAAGCTTCTTTACTATAAAGTGTGGATTTAGAGGGTCACCGTGGCGGAAATTAAAAAATATATTAATGGCGGAATCCATCCATCCCGACAATATTTTCACGACATAAAAATCAATGAAAACTTAAGAATCATAACATCAGTTATGATTACGCAACTTCATTTGTAAATAGAGAAAAGATATGATTTCCAGAGACAAAGTTCCAGTTTAGAACTTGTTCAGCAAGTGAGAGATAGCGAATAAACAGCGCTGTATCTATCCTTGATAACGGTGTTGAGCTGGGATTCGTGTAATTCTTCAGTAGGTCTTTGCACAAGAGAAATATTGTCAATAAATTGCTGTTCTGAAAATAATACAAAAATTAAAAAATCACCAGTTAAGGGTGATATAGGTAAATGCTGCTCATATCATCTGACATTTTAATAATAATAACTATTATTTTAGCAGGTTGACATGTTCTGACTTAGACATTTTGTTTTCATTAAAGGACTTGTATTCCTACCTATAAACAATAGGTGAAAGCTAAACTAAATTAACTGCAGAATAGAAAAAATATAGTTTAGACATACATGTGAAACGATAAAAATATAATTAGAGTGCAATACATTTCCCTTGGAAATCTACAAAGTCTTTGACAGCTGTTGTTCCTTTTTGAAAAGCAAGACAGATGTTTCTTTGGTAATAGATTTTCTAGATGATTGTAAATGTAGGCTCCTCGGCAGGCAAAAAACATTTTTCCTGCAACCATTGCAATATGCTCTCCATCTGCAAATCGTAAAAATCATGCTTGTTTATCAAATTTATTATCAAACAAATAGCAAAGGATCTTACTTCAAAGCCTCTTTTGCATTCTGCATGATACTCCAAACTGAGGCCAAGATTTGCTGACTGGGATGTGCTAGAATACTCTGTCAGAAGAGCTTTCATTATGGAACAGCATGTCATTTGCTGGAATTGAAGAAGTCAGTTAGTTGGTCCATTAAAAATGAATGAAATATCAAAGAAGTTACTAGGTAGCTGAATTATTTGTTGAACCTCTTTGCAAAATGAAAAAAATAATTGCATGAATATTGTGATAACAAAAACAAGTCTTGTAATCAGAAGTGATGTTGCAAGATAAAAAGCGCAGTTTTAAATTGAACTTTTGCAAAATAATTTCCATTAGATAGATTTTTGGACAAAAAAATGCTACACTAATTTGAAACAGCATCTTTTGCTTAGTCTTCTTACTTAACGACTGAATTCCATTCCTCTTAAAATTTGATAACCCACACAAAAAACATATTTAAATTTCAAAATATCTACCATGTCTTTGTCTCCACTTTTGAGAAGGTGTGAAACATTTTGTAGCAAATCAGTGCACCCTTCCTTAGATTTATCCAGTGCTCCTCTTTTGAACATCATCGCAACAACTTGTAATATTTGCTCTCTTACAAACTTCTGGAGGCTGCAAAGGACAATCAAGTTTCAACATGAAGAATATTTTTAAGCAATGAAATGCCTAGAGAGTTTTTAAACTGAGTGCAATTGTTATAACAAAAAAAAACTGAGATTCTGTTAAAACAAAGGAAGTAGTTGGTATTACTCTTTGCTTAGAAATCAAAGAACCAAGAGGATGAGGAAAAGAAAACATTAATACTTCCAAGGGAGAGGGCCACCATTTTACTAAAAAAGAAGGAAATTTTCAAAAAAGTAGTTGACACAGTGTTTTATGATATATTGGTAATCATTTATAAAAAACTTCAACTTGGGCCAGTTAATTATTTTAAAAAAAAACCTTTATTAGGCATTAGCAAAAACTTTAACCAACCTTTTATTCTGGGTAATGTAATTGAGTAAAAATGCACACAAGCTGTCAACATCCTGTTTCTGAAGAATGTTCCATTCTCTAATAACTGCTTCCTTCAACGTTGTTGCTGCCTCAAATAGGACATAACCAACTTGTGAATGCTCTGTGATGAAACATAAAAATTTTAATAGATTTGAACAAATCAAAACAGCAAAAAACCAGCAAAATTTCACCAAAATGACATAAATTACACCCAATTGATTTACTTTTTAACCTTGTTTAAGGGCTTGATATTGCATCTTAAATTCTTCCTGAGATCATTTATGTATACAAGAAAAAAGAAATGGCCCTAGAACTGATCCTTAGGATACTCTACAGTTTAAAATCTCCTTACAGGCTAAATATATCTGTCTTCAAGGAATACAAGATACATCTATCACAGAATATTTCCTGTTGTGTAGCCATAGCCAGTCTTATTGCAGGAGTAGGAGGATTTGATATTGCGAGGGAAATTTAAAAAATGGTTTAAATTTAAGAATCAAATATACCTAAAATATATCTGCACAAATTATAAGGTTGTTTTGTTTTCCTAAATTCCAAGAAAATCTTCTCTGCTGCATGTCTCTCTTCTGATGTAACTGCTTGAGCTGGTGCCTGCATTAAAAAGAAAAATGTGTTAAAGCAATTTTGTTGGTATCATGCCAAAGTTTTTCAACATTAAGTTTGATTGTCCCTTGTTATACTTGTATTGGCATTCAAAAGCAGTATTCAACTGAAATACAAGTAAGTTTGGAAATACGAAGCTTCACATTACTTACATATATAACTTGGCCTAAGTTTATCAATAAAGATGTTTCGAGTTAGGCCCAGATAACTTAGATGGTCGTCGGATGCACAAGGAAACAGTAACGTACCATTAACGTAGTAGCTGCTTTTTCCAATTCGGTGATGACCATTTGCTCCATTTTTATAGTTTTGTTTTCTTACCGGCTTTCCAATTTATTCTAGAACAACAAATCAACGTGTGGCCGTTCCGCCATTTTGAACAAAACGGCCTCGCATGAAATCAATTAGAAACTAGAAACGAGGGGAGGGTAACGCAAATTGGCGCGAAGAGAACATGGCGGCTGGACAGGATGACTGGGGTGAAAAACTTGTAGTGAAATACATTGGTCAAAAGGTATATACTGATTACAATTAAAACAACGATCTAGTGTCTAATTGAGCAAAGAGTTTTCTATATTAATTGATCATGAAATTTTCAAGTACCCGTTTCTGATGAACAAGTCAATTTAACCTTTATTTAAACTCGGGGTCACAACTCTTTTCTACAACATACAATGTTCCAAAGTATTTAATTTTTTTCCTCATTCGATTTTCTTAACATACTTACCACTGTACGTAATGTTTTTCTATAAGAACATGAATACATGATTATTAGATTGATAGATAAGTTATGTGTCAAACTCATGCGGGCGGAAGAAATTCTTGTGAAAAGCAAAGTTAGCAGTCTGCCCCCCCCCCCAGTTCCTAAAATTCTTTTGCGATGGTGCTGCCTGGATTACTAATAGATTCTATAAACTTGCATTTTCTCAGTTCATAGGGTTTCGAACCCCATGTAATGGACCTACTTCATTTGCCGCTGGATCTATCTAGTTAAGCTTCCTTTCTATTGATTGAATTTATTTAAGGTGTCAAAGGTGCGCTGGAAACCAAGTCATTATGGACAACTTCGTGCATCTGATAAATTTGTAACAGGATCATGGGATGATGAGGTAATTATTGAATGAAGGCCAAACAAAATTAATATAAACACTGTTGACACTTTTCACCATCATCATTAGAGCTAAAGCATTACCTCATTTTATGTAAGACAGCTACATTACTACTGAACTGAATTATGTTTAAGTAAATTGATGATAATCATCAATAATGGTAGGGACTATGGAGCAATCTGAAATTAGGGCTAAAATCGGGAAAAGGGAAAAAGAATGGGGGTCTTTCCCTCAGAAAAATATTTAAGTCAAGCCTCTTTTATAAGTAAGGAAATAGCTATTTTGAAAGCCATACCCTCATGTTTATCATATATTAGTAATAGCCAAGTTTCCCCCATTGTCAGTTTGCTTCAAGAAGAGAAAATTACATCAATGCAAAATTGCTGAAAAGATGATGTAGCTCTTCTTTAAATTCGTAATTTTTAATTTCAGAGGAATTCAATATGCTTATGGAATATTAAAGGGTCACATGAAGAGAATTATTTTGAAAATAATGCATCGGATGGGGAACCAGAAATGCTCTGCTCTGCTTTTCATATGGGATCTGTCACTGATTTGCAGGTGAAGTAGTATTATCGTTATAATGAAAACCATGATCATAAATGACATAGTCCTTATAATAAAGATTATCTTTAACTGATAAGAACTAAATTTTTGAGTGAACTCCTGTTACAGTTAAGTGTCAAAATTTTAAAAAGGAGGGAACCATGACTTAGCTTGAGAAAATAGAAGAAACAATAGCAGGAACAAAATATGCGACAAAGTTATTGTTTATAGCTGATATTTTCCCCCAACATTTTGTCATGTTTCTTTGTGTTTCTGCCACTTTGTGTTGTTCCTTATATTTCTCATTAATTCTCATTAATACATTATTTCTCATTATATTTCTCATTAATACATATATCATCCCAGGCATTCTCTGAGAATCCTGTAGGCAGCCTGCTATTTTATTCCCTACCTCACTTGTTACATACAACCAGGGGCACAGTAGCTGGGGGACCGCCCCCCCTGGCATAAATTTTGTCGGAAAAATCGGAAAATACGTTGGTTTGTCAGAAAATTTGGAGAATTCTAATGCTAGCAAGTTACAATCGTCTGGTTGAAAAACAAATACTTTGCAACTGCAATAAATTGATGATTTAAAGTATTAATCTTGTTTTGTAGTTTGTAACATCAGATCATTTCATCACTTCTTCATCTTGTGGCAATGTGGCTTTGTTTGAGGTCAGCAGAGATGAAAAAGTAAGAAAGTTTTTATGGAATGCTCATAGTTATGTTTTAAGGTGTTTAATTGCATTTTCTGTGCACCTCAAAAACGGCCATTATCTGGATGTCTTTATGCTTGCTTTGAGAAATCTCTGGTTTCATGAATAATTGGACAGCATGGGGCAGCCTCAGAAATAGCCCTGACCATAGGAAGCATAAATATTTTTAATTGTTCTGGCCAATTTCATCTCTTAGGAGATAGCTTGACTACCTGTTGGAATCAATGTTTCATGTACTAATTATGTAAAGTTAACGGGAAAATGTAAACTGCATAAGCTTAGTTTGCCCTCTGTAGCCCCTCCTTCAAAAGGTTTTGAGATCTTTAACATTCTTCAGACATTCAAGATATTCAAGGTTAAGATAGGAGGCTAAGCTTTTGACCGGATTTCATGGAATTTCGCTTCGCGCGTTATATCCTCATCACCTGAAACCTTTGTGATATGATAGTCTACCTGAAACAAAGGCAAACCCATTAATTATCAGTGACGTAGTTAGGGTGTAAGCTGATACAAAATACTGGTTCTCGAAGCCGGCTTTTTATATTGGATGTTCCTTTAATTGTCCTTGACGATACACTATCTGTTGCTGTCATATAAGACATAAAATGTCCTGGGGTCAAAAGCTAACTCCCCATGAGGAGGGGGGGGGGTCTCAAATGGTGCTGAGGGTATGGTTTTGATAATTTAGCTTGATATTGCGACTATTGCTGTTATTAGCGTCGGGGGGGGGGGGATAAACTGCCGCCAAGGTGCATCAAGTTGCCCTTTTTTCAAATACCTCGCCAAATTCAGTTTGATCCAAGGCTAGGCAAAGGTTGTCATCAAATTACATTGTGACAAAGTTCCTCGTCACTGAAAAGTTAGCTTGGGAAATAGGTTGGGCAAAGTTTATTCTCAAATGCTTTAGTAACATAGTTAATTGTTTGTCAGAAATACTTAAGAAGGTCAAAAGAAACCGCTCGATCTCTTCTTCGGAAGTACTCGGGAAAGTCAGCACCACTACTGTTTTGCGAAATGGGCAACCAAAGGTTGTGACTTTAAGCTAATAATGAGCTTGTTTTTTACCACGTGCCCATTCTTTCTCCTCCCTGTGATTAAACACCTTTTAAGACTAAAGTTACTAAGATATTAAGCAACTCGACACTAAACGTCGTAAAGGAGAAATACAGCTGAAAGATCCATTTTGAAATTGTGTTAAATCTTCAAAAAATTTTAAGCAATATTATCATAGACAATAATTAAGCAGTCGAACTAATACGCCGACTTTTAGCGTTGCTACTGTGCTAATGTCTCAATGTGCTTGCTGAAAGTTAAGCAAAGTTCAGCAACTGTAATGGCAGGAGTGGAAAAGTATTTATATTACACTATTGAGACCATGGTCACGGAAAGCATGTTGGCTGCCAGAGAGAATAATCAGGAGGCAGAATGTATACAGGAAGATATCGGAACGCCAGAAAAATATACAAAGTTTATATAGTTTAAGTAGCTGGATCTAAGTCTGAACGCAGAATAAGCTCAAAGATCATATGGTATTTGTCTTTCTATCTGGGGAACAGAGGATACTTGGTATCTACTTGTTCTGACAATAAAAGGTTATTTTCCACCCCTTTTGAGAAGGGTTTGGGTTTGAGAATTTGTGAGCGCCCTTTGAGGTTGGATACCGAGGCAATTTTTGATTGTATCTCATTTTATTTAGGAAATAGGCATCCAGCGAAGTTGGCAACAGGCACATCATTATGGCACAGACGATCCATGTTCCAGTACCAGCCTTTCAATCAGCCAATCGAATTTTGTCAGTGTTGGTGAAGATGGAAGGATCAACGTGTTTCAGCTTGAGCAAAGGGATCCAGTTCGTGTTATGGGTAAAGAATCGTAATTCTGTTACGTCTAGCCGCGCCATTTTGCCCAATTACTTTCAATTAGACCTGGTTATTTCTCAGAGATGGAAACTAATTCCATCAGCATCTGGATACCCTTGCTGTTTAAGATTTGTAAAATTCATCTACCCCCTTCCACCTGACCAAAAGCCGTAGATACCACTGTCCAGCTGCAAATAAGCGGGGGTTAATCATGTTAACCAAAAAAATACTAAATAGACACTAATATTTCAGTGATAAATCTGAAGCCTCGCATTGAAGACCGGAATATTTAATATTTTGATTTTTTAAATATTTCAAGTTTTTTTCATTAATTGTTCTTGTTAAAAGAAAGGAAAAGTTCAAGCTCCAACGGGAGGCGTTGGGGGAAAGCCTGAGCGGTTTTCAGAAAATCTTTAGCATTTTCTACAAACCATAAATTGATTAAGAGCTGATGATGAAAAAAATTAGCCGGCAAAATTGGAGTTGTTTTCCCCCCTCCTTTTCATATACAAAAAGAAAAATCGATTTATATCTACTTATTTACATAAATTAGAGCAACGTTTTTCATTCCAGGCTTTTATGCTTTTGGTGAATCTGTCAATAGCGGTTGGCAGCATTAGAAATCTTATGTTTTTTTTTCTTTACCCTTATCTTGTTTGCCTGTTGTAGAAAACGCTGAATGCGTCTCAATCACCTCGACCGTCCATACTCAATCCAATGAGATAGTGACAACAAATGCAATCGGACAGCTGAAAGTCTGGGACCTCAAACAACCTGGTAATAAGCCAGCAAAAGTGATGTTGCTGTGAGTATTGTCATAAAGTTTACTTATACCGCATTCGTGGGTTTTTGGTGTACTGGTTAAGGTTTTGAACCAAGCGACGTAAACGTCGCGGGTTCGAATCCTCGCCTTTACAATTAACGAGGAGGGCACCCTTGGGCAAGGTCTTAACACAAAATTGTGCCTGCTTCTACTGTGTCCCTATCCATGGGTACCTGGTCCGTAGGTATGAGCTCCGAATGTGGATACACCCTAATATATGCGGTTATGCATAGTTACCGAGAGAATGTGTAAAGTCGGTAGAATAGCTTCTAGCTAATAATAGACTATAAAAGCACCATCACCCACCACCGCACTGTCAACAATACCAACAGTACCTTCCTAACATCCTCCACCGAAGTCTTTAAATGATTTCCGAAGTCTGCAAATACCCATGAAACTGGCGGAATTATTTGGTTGGAATCACCCTTTTGTAAATTAATTGAGCACGACTTTGAGACTCATCTGTTATCTTATTATTTCATGCGGCGGTTTTTGACATTCGAAATTGGAAATTTCCCCTTCTTGTTCAGACATGATTCTCAGTTGATTACTTATTGGCATAACCTTTAAAAGAACACTAGAAAGATCTTGAATGACCCAGGAACTTGAAGACTTCCACCTTGTCACTCACGTTTGTCCATCCAGCCATAGGCTAACACGTTTGTTCCGTTAACCATAAACTGACAGGGAAGTGTCTGTCAAGTCAATCCTCATATCTAGTCCGGTTCCATTTCTGCCATGAATTTGATACGACACATTAATTTTGGCGTCGCCCGATAATCTTTTATTTTTGTTTAACTTTTTGATTAAAACATTTAGTCTTACAGATAATAAAACACACTAGAAGGCAGATTTTATTTGGCTAGCTCATAATCATCATCATCATCATCATCAACTTAATCGTTATCATCATCATCATCATCATCATCATCATCATCATCATTATCATTATAATCGTTATCATCATCATCATCACCATCATTATCATCATCATCATCATAATCATCATCATCATCATCATCTTCATCATCATCATCATCATCATTACATCATCATCATCATCATCATCATCAACTTAATCGTTATCATCATCATCATCATCATCATCATCATCATTATTATCATTATAATCATCATCATCATCATCATCATTATCATCATCATCATAATCATAATCAGCATCATCATCATCATCATCATCATCATCATCATCATCATCATCATCATCATCATCATAATAATCATCTTCATAATTATTTTATTCATCATTCCCATCATCATTTTCATCATCATGACCAGGCAAGATCTTGCTTTAAACCGCAGCAAAGGTTTCTCAGAACAGATTTGCGCTAAATGTCAAATACCAATCAACTTTCCTTGATAAAAAAAACAGTGCATTATATTTTGTTTTGTCTTCAGAAATCTTTACTCTGTTCGCGCTCCTTCATTGAGATTTCACAATTCCGCGGCAACGTGGGCATTTTATAAAGTATAATCAGATTTAATTTAACTTTAAAGCTTTTTGAGATGTTTACATCGGCTTCACTATCCACTACTTTCCATTTCTTTCTTCCCACACAACTGATAAATCTCGTTTTCTTCATTTCCGATTAAATATAAAGTAATACTCTTGATAGTGGTTCCGCACAAAGCCGTTGGTCTGAGTTTTTTCTGAAATAGAAAGTGGTCTCTAGAATGCGAAACCAAAAAATCATTTGGATTTAAATGGAGATGCTGTTGCCAGAGAGAATTTTGCGGGGGAGGTGAGGGGTTCTTAGGATCATGGGGACATTCCCATGAAATGCTATGTATTGAAATGTAATGTGGTGAATATGATATAATGTAATATAATGTAATATAATTAATGCAATTTAATGTAATGTGATGCTTTGTAATGTAATGCAATGTAGTGCAATATAGTGTAATGTAATATAGTATTTTATAACGTAATATAAAGCGACTTAATGAAAAGTGATGTGAGACAATGTGATTGCAAGGTAATGCTATATATTGTAATGTACTGCAAAGTACTGCAATATAATGAAATATGATGTAGTCTAATGCAATGTATTCTTAGGTAATGTATTTTGATGTAATGTAACGTAATGTAATGTAATGTAATGTAATGTAATTTAATATAATGTAATGTAATACAATTTAATGAAATGTAAGGTAATGTAATTTAATGTAATGTAATGTAACGTAATGTAATGTTATACAATTTAATGTAATGTAAGGTAATGTAATTTTATGTAATGTAATTCAATGTAATGTATTGTATTGTAATGTAATGTAATGTAATGTAATGTAATGTAATGTAATGTAATGTAATGTAATGTAATGTAATGTAATGTGATTAAATGTAATGTAATTTAATGTATTTTCAATCCTTTCCCTTCTGAGCTTGCAGGCCAATTTTCATTGCATTTTTAGGTCGGGTGACAAGGTTTCCCTTGAGAGTGTTGATCGGCATCCATACCAGCCGTACCTGGTTGTGACTGGCTCATCTGATGGTGTTGTTGGAGTTTGGGACTTGAGAAACGAATCCTACCCGGTTACAATGATTGATGCCCATGACAGCGAAGGTAGACCCGACCTTTTAATCAGGAATATGTCACCCTTTTTTGTAATTACATTCGCTCCAATTCCAGGCTGACGTGTTTTATTTTAGTGATTTTGAACTTTCTAAGATCCCTAGATACCGTGCTTATGCGATTTACCGCACCCCCTTCGAATAATCGCACCCCCCCCCAAATAGTCGCACCCCTTCCAAGGGAAAATTTGTTCTATGAGCACCCCCTCGATAAAGCGCACCCCCAGGTAATGGTGGAGAACGAATAGACTAATATTCTAGAAAAAAACACCCTGTCTTTGATGGCACTTCTGCATCAATTGATGAGCAGTGAAAAGAACACAGGAAAACACAAATTGCAAAAATTAAAGCAAAGTCGATTGCTGGTTTTATTGGTTTTGAACCCTCATACATATTCATGCTCGTGTGTCTGCATATGTCTTTAATCTTATGGCTTCCTATCTGGTTCGGTACAATTTAGATGAAGAGTCCTATCCGAATACGAATACAAATCATAATACGAAGACCTTGCGTAAATATTGATAAATTTGCGTTATATCTGCTGCTTTCACTCAAAGCTGTGCCTGTAAAGATATCTGATGACGACATTTATTTGGAGCGGTGACGTACCTGTCAAGGCACAAATTATGATTTGCGTATCAAACACTACTGTATAATTATACAGCTGGTCAAATGTTTACCATTCTCCCTGTAAAGCTAACAAGCCTAGAATCCATACTACATTTTACGTGCAATAGTTGCAGCCCCTGATATTATTTTTCAATTCAGGGCCTATCATGTCCCAAAAGGACTTCTAGGTAACATTGTCTCATCAACCAAGATCAATCTTGTGACGTAGAAGCCGGAATATTCCGATTTTGGATTTTCCCTCTGCTTATGACTTCAATTTCCAACGAATCGAGAGGCTGGCTGAATCACCAGCAACCCCCAACCCCCAACCAACCCCCCCCCCCCTCAAAGACAATATCGTTTTTAGAACGGTCGTAAGTAGTCAGGGGCGTTAGTTCAAGCTCTGTATCAGGCGATGGCACGTTTAGCCGCAAGAGTTACCTATGCCCTTCAAAAGCTGTAAAACGTGTCCATTTTGCAGATAAAACCTATCCATTGTGCTTGTTTTTGCCCTGCAAGAAAACGAAATTTTTAGAGCTTAGAGGCTGAGCCGGTCCCCCCCCCCCACCCCTTATAATGAGACTCCTGATTGCAATGTTAACCCTGTTAGTATTATAATCACCAACTAGAGATTACACTATTCCGTGCTTCAATCAACGCAAATTTAATTGGTAAAGATAGTATAAATCTTAACGGTTATGTGATGCATTTTTTATTTTCACTTTCTTTTAGTTTGGGAAGTAAAGTTCCATCCGCAGTACCCGGATAATCTGTTCACGTGTTCTGAAGATGGTTCAGCTTGGTACTGGGATGGGACCTCAATCACAACAGCAACCACTAATGAAGCTACCCTCCCTTTACCAAATATGGATAGTCACCAATCAAGACTAGATATCCAACAATCGTTATCACCATGGCTGCTAGTTGATACCAACAAGGACATGTTAGAGACCTACTCTTTGCTGCCTGTTAATAATTTACCCGTTAACTCAATAGACATCGATGCAAAGTCATTGATAAGTGGGACTGATGGTGAAGCTATTATCATAGTGCAGGATTTGCCTCTTAAGTAGCATGCTTACGGTTATATGACCCCGGGATGCGCAACGCACGAAGTAGTGCGGGCTCTCAATTTCCCTCTCTACCCGTGGAGAGAAAGCTATTTGTTTTATTTGGCTAATGTTATGTTCGTATTTTTCGTGCTTATGCCAAGCCCTCCCCTGGGGTCCTGGTTATGGCAATGCTTATTAGATGGAGCTATTATCCGAAAATAGTGTAAGCATGGAGGAACAAAAATGCTTAGTAATCCGAGCCCCCTCCCCCCGCTCATGCCAGAATTGGTGTTGGGATCAGGCTACTTGTTCATTTAGACATGTCCTTAAAAACTACACAAAACTTCCTGCGGTTTTGGAGACGTTTAATTGAAGCAGGCCTTGCTTGTTTAAATGCAACGTTGCAACTGATGTATTAATTCAGTGGGTTTAAATTATGAAACTCCTAATTATGTTATTTATTTTTGTGTGCAAAGTACGTTCTTTGCCCTTCGTTTTAGACATCTGATGGGGCACGATTTTTACCCCAACCCTATCCCAAACAAGGCCAGTTTCTCAAATTGGAGGCTGCATAGCAATCCCATTCCCCTTGTTTCTAATTTCTCCTTTTTTTTGGCATTTGTCCCAGAGAAAAGGATACTAGAGGCGATTCCTCGACATATTTGAATAGAAAATTATTTGAACGTGTTTAGTGTCTTCGATTTAGAGAGATTGGTAGTTTTTTGCATGCCTTTTATTCCAGTTTCGTGCATAAATGCAACTGGCTTGCAACCTTCACAATGTTTTATTGAATTCTGTGTCGGCATCGAATAGCAGTGTTCTTAGAATTTGATTCCTTGTAAATCAGATTGATGCATTCTTGTAACGCGCCATAGAATTCCAAATAAAGGCAATAACAATGCTGTTTTTAACTGATAAATGGTATGGTCTCGATTTCTCTTTCGATCTGGAATGTACCTGGGAAGTTACCTCACATAAGATTAGCTTTGCGTTCAAAGCAACCAGAGAACATCATCGTCATCACGTAACTTTTGAAATCGTCATCATCAATTTTACATCATTGTTATTATCACTATCAACATCATCATAATCATTACCATCATAAGAACTATATTTTTGACTACATCATTATAATAGTTATCATAATCTTCATCATCATTATAACCATCTTCATTATTATTATCATAATCATCATCAAAACCATCATCATTATATAAGAATTTCAATAACTTAGAGACAGGGGCACAATGGATGGGGGGTGGGGGAAGCAAATGATGTGGATAAATTTGAGAAATTTACAACAAATGGCCAATTCATCCGGATGGTCCACTAATATTTATTTTTCCATTAAATTTCATGAGATAAGGGAGAAGAGGAGAAGCAAATCCGATCTCAATAACACTTGATTCATAATCATCTTCAAAGCTTGAAAACTGCCACATAATGCTACATTATTTGTAAACTGATTTGGCATTGAACTAGCTTAATGAAAGGTAATTGATGTAAATAGTATTTACTTCACCAAAGGATAATCACCAATTTAAGTACATTCTACTGAACATAGTTCTGAAAATTTCACTGAGTCATGTTCCCGTTGAAGAACAAACCATTATTGAACAACATCAAAAATCATCAAAATTCAGCAAGAATCTCTTTCGAGCAGTTGCAATTAAAATTTTCACTTTAAGAAAATTTATTCTCTAAGAAACTGTGTCTGAAAATGCCCCCCCCCCCCAAAAAAAACGATTTAGCCCCACTGCGCCCCTGCTAAGAGACACTGCAAACACTCAGTTCCCATTAAGTTCGGAAACTTTGGACGCTCAACGATTGTTGAGTTTCTTATATGATTTTACTTTGTCACAATAATACACTACCAAGACCCACCCACAAATGATACACTTACATTAATGTACGTTTGTTTAAGTTTGTTTATTGCGGTTGGAGTAGCTTCAGTCCTTTCAGAGTCGGTGCATGCGCCGATCAACTATTTTTTGCAAATCGCTTCCGCGTTCGAGGGGCTTCCCCGGTTTTTAAATCAAGCGCATAAAGACTTTTGGCCTAATCAGGGAAGTCAGTTTTTGCGAATCGTCGCGGAGAGCTAGTTCGATTACTCTTCGGTTGAAAAAAATCACGATCGATTTCAGACAAGATGGACGATACGCCTGTTTTGAAAGAAGGTGAGCTGATAAAATCACCACCAAATAAACGAGATAGCTTCGGACGGTTGAAAAGTTGGCGCAAACGGTACATCGTGCTCAAGAAATCACGTCTGTCGTATTACCTAGATTGGCAAGCATACAGAATAAATGCTAAATCAAAAGGTACGTTGCTGATAGATTTTGTTTTCAATTTCTGATTAGTTATTTTTCCAATGTTCCTGATTTCTTGTAGTCTGGCGTCGTGAAAGGAATAACAAAACTTTTTGCAGACGCCGGTTGACTTTGAGGGGCAGTTATCTGATAAGGATCCTGTCTGATCTAATTTGTATTTCAAAGGTGAAATTTGCGAATAAACTAACATTTAATCTCACATTTTCAACCTAGTTACTTACTCTTCATTTTAGCCTTTGAGAAACTGCATTACTTATTTATTATTAGAGGGTCAATTTTGTATGGCGGGAGCTATATGTTTTTTAAGAAGCAACTGGTTGATAAGAACGAGAGTTTGAGCACAGTAAAAGCAGCTTACTGGCTCCGGGCCGCCAGGAACTATGTTCAATTCTTTGTTTCGTTAATTTGTTGCCTTGATTTTCTCAACTTTGGTATTTATCATAGCAGATTTTTCAAATATTCGGGACGCTAGAGTTGACTTGTGACAAATTTGACCTCTTTTTAAACTAATTATGACAGTCCCTTTGTTACCTTTAAAGCAAAAATTGCCCCTTGCCCCCTCAATTATCCGTAGCCCACCAACCTTCCCATGCCCTCAGGTGCAAAGTGCAAGATAGAAGTTGACTACTGTTTGTTAGGGGAATCGCCACAAAAAACCTTCAATCCTTGTCACAGCATACAGATAAAGCCAACCCCCACCCCCACCTCAATTTTAATATGGGTGATTGACATTGTTTAGGATAAAATTGGGTCGGTCGGGGGCTGGTTTTGGGACTTTTTGTAGCATCGCTCGCGCCCATGGTTGGCCATTTTTTTCATGGCATGCGTCCAGGATGTATCGTGTGACACAGACAAAGAAACCATTCCTAAATGTGTGCTGTGGTCTGAAAAAGGCTTGAGATATTTTGCAATACTTCCATAAATCGCGCAAAATCTCCCGCAAGATAGAGCTCTAAAAAATTTCACTTTCAATTTATTTTGATGTGATTTCAGGAACGAAAGTGAAATTCTCCAATATTTGTTTGGGCTTGACGTGGTGAAATCGCAAGCTATTTCTAGAATTTTTTTAAGTAGAGGCAAACTTGTAAGGTCTAAAGCGGTTTAAACTGGTTTTTGCCGGGTTGGGGGAAGCTGAGGGCCAAAAATATATGGCAAGAAAGACGGGAATCGAAGAAATTTGACTCTGTGGTACAGTTTTCTTTGAACAAGACACAATCAAAAATCAACACAACTGAACATTTTCAGGGAGTTGAGAGGGACTTTTTGGAGGCAGGAAGGGAAATAGCCCCCCTCTGCAAGTGCCCTTACTCAAAGGGACCCATGTCCTTCGCTTTTAATTATGGCAATTATAGTCATTTTAATAATTTTAATTATGATATTTATAAGAATAACTTTCATTCCTCTTATTTTCTTAACTAAGTTGGAAGGATTTTAAAGGGCCTGAAACATTGAAGCCATGGATAAATGAAGCGTTACAACTTGATAGGAGAAGAAAAGGACGGAATTTTCAGCAGCTTGGGCAAATTGCATAATTTACCTGAAGCCATGGATAAATGAAGCGTTACAACTTGATAGGAGAAGAAAAGGACGGAATTTTAAGCAGCTTGGGCAAATTGCATAATTTACCTGAAGCCATGGATAAATGAAGCGTTACAACTTGATAGGAGAAGAAAAGGACAGAATTTTCAGCAGCTTGGGCAAATTGCATAATTATCCTTGATGAGCCCTTACTCCTCCCCCCCCCCATTGGTTACATTTATCCAATTTGATTTCATTTGCGCTCTCAAGGTGTTTAAAACATTACTGTTTAACCCCTAATTGCTTATCAACCAGTTGCCTTTTACAAGGGGAACTGTGCTGAATATGCATGATCAAGTACCAACGACCCTCATTATCATGGGTATTCCAACTTTTCAGGTTACATCAACATGGAAGATTGCATCTATGTAACATTGCAATCGACTCCAAAGTTCAAGCGAGACTTCATTGTGTCGTTAACAACCAAAGAAGAATCTACCCACAAAGGACGAGTGTTCCATTTTTGTTCCAAGAACCAAATCGAACAGAAAGAATGGTTCACAGCCCTTAAAAACTGCATAAAGCAGGTATGTATCTTTCGTTTGTCTCTGTTTGTTCCTTGTTGCCAGTGGGGTGGAGATACCAAATGGGAGGGGGCTCTAGGAGAGGGGTGTACTGTCAATTTCACTTATTGTCTCAATACCTAGGGGGGGGGGGGGGTTCTGATTATTATCATTCTTATCTTCTTTTTTGTTAAAGAGCGTCTTTTTCTACAGTGATATTATTTTTACCATAAGAATATATACAAATTGTTACCACAGAACCCCCATCCTGTAAGATTCCCTTCTCCCTTCCTCAGCTCTACAAATCTGTTTGTTACTAAGCGACTTCTTATTCAAGGCTTGTATATTATGTTATGTTGTGAGAAAGGGCACATTTTCAGGCAAGATTCACGTTTTCCTTGCCACAACATGAAAAACGTGTGCGCCTTATCGCAAAGGGAGTGTTATGGTAAAGCTAGATGCCATAGCCATTAATAACGCCTCCATGTCATGCTTTAAGACCAAGAAAAGGTTTTACATTTTGTAAAGATCTCGATTGAATACGATTTTATTTTTTCTCAGCCAATAGAATTATCTGATGATGATAACGCATCTCAGGATGAAGTCTTACCACACGTCTTCAAACCGTCTGCGTAAGTATCAAGGAAACCTATTATTTCTGCTTTTTACCGGTTGATATTGTAACCCACACATTGCCCCTAACCATCATCTAATCCCTTACCTTAATCATAGCCCAAACCAAAACCCTAGCCCTCATCTTGACTCAAAACTTATCATAATTCTAATCCTTACCTTAGGCCTAATATTGATCTCAATTCAGTAACTTTATTCGTTTCAATAGCTTGACTTGCCGCTTCATGTTCTATTCGTAGGCCCACACCTCTGCAATCCTCTATAGAAGCAGAAAAAAGAAAATTATCCACCGCCGTCGAAATAGATCGCAGCGGCAGCTTCGCTGTTGAACTTGAGTACCCTGTATACTCAGGAGACGTGGCAGAGAATGAAATCCAAGACGAAGGCCTTGATGAAAAATTCGAAAGCCTTCGAGTCGAGGAAAGAGAAGAAGTTGAGGGGTGTATCAAGGTTAAAGAACTGGATGACAAGCGAAACAGTCAAAGAAGTAGTGGGTACGAATCGCTCCCCAGAGATTCCATTTGCTCGCGATACAGCCAGCTTAGTGGTAAGTCTTGTTCATTTAAATTACCTTGGGAATCATAACCTTGAAAAAAGGGACCATGGGAAAAGGAAATTGCAAGAGAGGGTCGTAGGAGAAATAAGGGAGAGAGGGGTTAAAGCTTGCTCACTCCCTTTTTCTCTTCTTGTTGTTCCTGTAGATCCTTGCTCTTCCCCTTTTTATCTTTTATTTTTCTTATTTTTTGGTCGGTTTTTGTTGCTCAGGCGTACTTGCCTTCTTATCTTAACAGGTTACAGCTATAATGATCAGTTTCTACCCACTCATTTTCGTCGCAGCCTCAGGCCCTGTAGATTTTCAAACAAATCGAAAAGTATTTGTAAGAAATTTTGAGCATACAGTATACGAGTAGTAGGCCATTTTTTCTAATTAAACGTCTCATTCTTTCGACAGATGTTTGGGAAGCAGGGGATGAGAGCGGAATTTGGAGCGAGGCAAGGGTTCAAAGCGAAAGCAATCTCTTTGAGTTCTCAGCAAAGTTTGAGGGGCCACGCTGTACGACAAAAGTGAAAACGATGTTTAAAGCGAAAAGCATGGGAGATCTGTTTAGCAGAAGTGATAGCGACAGCCAGATGAATACATGGGAAACTCCAAAGCGACGAGATGGTCGAGGGCCATCATTGCAAGACCAAGTCAACATGATCTTGCGATACTCCGGTGGCAGAAAAGATTCCATCGTGTCTTCACTGTCTGAGGAATCGTCTGAAGAACCGCTTTATGAAAACATCCCTGTCAGATGTGAAGAGAGGGGCGGCGAACTAGGCTCCGAGTTAGGGAGACCAGGAAGAACCCCCGGCAAGGCAGCTAGGCCTCCCAGGCCTAGAAGCGAACCATCGAGACGTGGATCACACGGTGAGAAAAATAGAGATTCACCAAGAAGAAAATTAAGCTGTGGCTCAACAGGTTGTTCGACAAGAATCGAAGGTAACATCGGAAGGGCCAATATCGATTTCGATATGGACTTCAGCGTTTGGAGTAGCCAGAACTTGGGGCCGCAAAAGGACCGAAGACCTATGCCGCGACCACCGTCCATGGGCCGGCAGTGTTCGACAATTGATGAAAAACCCGAGACGCCTCAAGTGAGGTCAGGTTCTGACCCAACTGATAAAAGGCGAAGGAAGAACAATATTGTAACCCTGGCCTATTTGTAACGAATTTAAGCAGACTTGAAAATAGTCCAGCGAAATATAAATTAACTCAACTGTGATTTTTAGAAACATTATGTTTACAAATTTAATTTTTTATATTAAATGTTATAAGCATGCCTACCGCAGTTGCTGGTACTAACCATTAGCCTACCATGCTGATGTATTACGCCGTAAATGCCGTTCTGGGTCGCGTCTCCTGGGCTCCTAGGACCGTCAAAAATCCGTCCTGAGATTAAACCACGAAAGTTCTACTCAGCTTCTAAAAAACACAGCGAGTTTACATCTGGGTTGTGACACCTAAAAATTTATGAAAATGTTTTGTTTATTATGTTTTAAAATTAGTTTCTATTCCTTAGAGAAAAGGTTGTATTGATAAAAAGTCAGTTGCTTGACTGGCGAAACAGTGCATTCAAACAATGCAAAGATTTTTAAAACGTGCGAACGACTTGCTTGAGAAAGAAATTTCTCGTTGTCAATTTTTCGGCTATAGAGTTATTAGTAAGACTAATATTTTTAGATTAAATAAGATTGTGTGAGATATTTGACATCATTGCAGCTTACAATCTGTAGCTCACAATTGCGAGCCTGAATTGTTTTGCCCTTGTCCCTATGATAAAAACTTGTAAACATGTATCCATAGTAATGATAAAACGTAAGACTGATATGTTTTCGATGTAGCAGTTTATTTTACAACATTTCGTACAGGTTTATATAAGAAAAAAGATTTGTATATATAATTCCCATTAGCTTGTTAGATAATGAATATAATTTGTTGCTCTGGAATAATGTTATTATTTCAGAAATTGAAATGCTGTTTTTAAAGTCTTTTTCTCTGGTTATGATCGAATTCACTGAAAATGAAAGTAACCATATGAGTTTCATTTCTCAGTTAATTATATGAGTGTCTCTATGTACTGGGGTGTAGTGGTTGAGGGGCACAGGGTGTAGCTTCCTTCCTGAGCACTGAATCTGTCGGAAATTTTCGGCCACTTTACCACTTTGTTAGGATGATTTCGGAATGATTTGGTTTGACTAAATTGTCAACAAAATTCTTTTCCAATGTGCCCAATTGACAAAATGTAGGTACATGATAATAACAACTATAATTACCTTCTTCACAGTCAGTTCGACAATAGTGCGAGCACTGAAATACACATTCAACAATTTTGGAGATTGCATTATGGAAGTTATTGATTTTAAGCGTTACATGCGCATTTATGTAATGCTGTATCATGTTTTGACTTAGCTCAGCACAGAAAACTCTGTCGGAAAATGTCTGTCCGTAGCACCCCCAAAAATCATGCCCCACTGCGTCTTTGCCTATGTGGGATTGAACCCTTGACAATGGGAGCTGACCCACCGGGATGCCCCTAAACTTATCAAGCTTTAATAAAAAGCGATCGAAGGGTGATAGAATGATATTACAATGCCGGATAGTCTAAAAGCAAAAGTTGCTTTTTGCTTAGAGCTTTTAAGTTGCAGGTCCACATCAACCAGCAGGAGGTTGCCAAAAATTAAACCTGCGTTATGAAATAAAAAATGCAATGTAATGTAATGTAATGTAATGTAATGTAATTTAAATGTTATGTAATGTAATCTTAAAAAGAACCATAAAATCAAGGAATGAAATGCCAGAAGAGATTGTAAATTATGAGAGATGGTATTACAGTTTGAAAACCTCTACAACATCCGTTGTGGCGAGCGACTGTTGATAAAAAACCAACTGTAAATAAAGATTATGAAATGAAATGATATTTAAAAAACTGCAGAACTTACTTTGCATCTTTTATAAAAAAACAGCTGTTTTGAAAAACTGTTACGAGGAATTCTCTTTCTAGGCTCACTTTGCTAAAAATTTAATTCTTCAACCAATGGTGGAATACTTTACGATACCAATAAAAAAAATCAATCAGGTGGGGTCTTTGGAGTCGGTCAAATTTTGGTTGGCTGGTCGGCCAAATTTCTTTCTCAGAACTGTCCCCCCCCCCACTCCTCTGACCCTATCTCTGCCCCTAAAATTACACAAATATTGACTTTAAGATTTGCATTTTTGGTTTATAAAAAATACGCGTTTGAATTGCAGTACTCCTTTAAAGTTCATTCTCGATTCTTACAAGTCCTTTAAAATTGCCATCCAATTGGAAATCACCAATTCAACAAAATATATTGATGTCAAAACTGCGGTTACTCAGAATCTGAAGCAATCTGAAAGCTTTGAAAGAGACAAAAGACCAAGAGAGGGGAATTACACAAATGGGAGACAGTAGAAATGAGTGAGAAAATTGTCATTGATCAGCAGCGAGACCGAACAGCCAACAACCACTTAGCTGGGGATTCCATGGTGGAGGGGCAGAGTAGATTTTCATGATACTATCATTTAACCAGAGCCACTGGTAGAGGGGGCAAACTGTTGCCACAGTTTTCGTTGGGGGGGGGGTGGGGTAGCTACGTGGGTGACACCCGATCAGGGGTATCGGAATGTGGCAAATCAAAAGGCACTGCCATTTCAAATAATCCAAAATTTCCATCACCATCATCATAATCACAGCTCGAATGCAGAAGTCAATCGAAAAATTCAGTGCTAAACTGTTTCGCTGTTGTTTCCTCCCTTACCATCAATTTCTAATTTTGTCTCTCCTTTTCTTTCCTTTTTGAAAGAACTGGGGCGAGAGAACAAGGTTCAACTGGGAATCTCCCTCGTCGAATTTACCTTCCTCGTTGAGAAACTTGAAAACACTGCGTTAGGAAATCGCAGTCAGTTGGCATCATTATTTTGTAATACATCGACGCAACACGGTTACCTCTAAGTTTGGCGAAAAATGACAATTTTAAGGAAGGGCAAACTTTGCAAATCAGCTCCCGAAGACAGCATATGTGTCAACAAATGGAATGATAGATATTTTGTGCTTGAAGGTGGAGATTGTGCCGCTTGCTTGAAATACCATCAAAACGAAGATGAATTTAAAAACGGATCCGAAGGTAAGCTGCTGAAATTGTTACTTATCACATCAAATTTCATTGCATATTTTATAGGAATAAAACAGACTTACGCGCCCAAAAAATATCGCTAGACCGGCTTGAAAGCTTTCCTTTATTTT
The DNA here is from genome assembly GCA_964019065.1 of Catostylus mosaicus. Lineage (NCBI taxonomy): Eukaryota > Metazoa > Cnidaria > Scyphozoa > Rhizostomeae > Catostylidae > Catostylus > Catostylus mosaicus. Next base: position 6,927,052 of record OZ025197.1, read on the forward strand.
GGCAAGTAAATCTTTTCTCTTCAATAAATCTAATCAACCACTAACCCTTTAAATAATTACAGGGATTATGACCCAGTAACTAACGAAAATTTAGAACTGGCCCTCTAAAGTGTCCTCTATATTATTTATCTGAACAGAGGGTTCATATTACAAAGGAACATCAACCATAATTTTGTGACCAAATTTTTATAATTTCCCGCAAATTTTTCGACGATAACTATTAGGTGCAGGGCTTAGTACCCAAAGAGACTGTACCTCTGCAACCGGTTCAGTAAATCTAGCTGTCCGTCAGTTTTCAGTCGGTTGGTACTACGGAAGGAAACCCTGAAGGCACAAACCATAACACGTCCCAGCCACATCAGGTGCATCAGCTAGCAGGACTCCCATCCTAGGTTAATGAAATAAGAAAGCATGCATAAGTAGGAGCTTTAGGCTTTATTTAAAGATATCATGACACCCACAGATTGGGTTTTTCCGCGGAACATGAACTCCCCAACACTTCAACGTTTTGGGAATCGGATTTAGGGATGGCCAAAGAACAAAATCTAGCACTGTCACCTCGGTTGCATAAAATATAGATGAAAATTACTATGCATGTTGAGAACATAATTTGTTTGGAAGGCGCATCGGCGAATTCAAGGTTTCCTTTTCCGCGTGATTTAATCATAACATTCTTTCTGTGAAATCATCAAATAAGAGCCTTTTGGTAACCTCCTCCGCAGCTGTAATAGTATGCGGAACAAAATTGCCCACAATGCTACGGACTTTTTTAAGGATTTCAACTTTGAACTGTATTCAGCTTCCTCAATCTCCAAAAAATTGTTAGTATTGAAAAATGTTCAAGGAAGTAGGGGGAAGACGGTTCTGAAGTCCTGGGATTTCTAAGGAAGTTTTTTCACTGAAATCATTTAGAACTTTCTCAAATGAAAATAATGTAGAGGGTGGTAATCAGTAATAAATAGCATCATATTTTTCTGAGAGGGTTTGGGTCAAAAGGGTTTTTTATTCTCTCAGCAGCCAACGCCGCCTTCAGGGGGGTCCGGGGGGCCACCTTCCTTATGCTAGGCAAAAGGGATGCTGCACGGCAAAAGTTACTGCTTATAGAGCACCTGCTCCCTCAAAAATGAGCCATCTCTACAGTTTTGGCTCTTTGAAAAGTGACATTCTCAGGACAGATGCGTCATCACCCCTTCGACATAAAGTGCCACCCTCCCCCCTCAACAGCTTCAGTACCAGGATTACCAGGATTTGCCCGACGGGGGGCTGGGTTCCCCGACAAAGGGCCAAATAACAGAATAAAGGATATTATATCGTTCTATGCATTAGAACAAAATTTTCCGTCGAAAATTTCCCGACAGACACGAAATTTTTCCCCAACGGGGGGAAGCTAACATTCCCCGATGACGGGGCTACAGCCAACCCCTCTGGCGCCAGCCCTGTTCAGTACTAAGCTTCTTGCTTCGTATAAATTTGTGTGCTTCAAGGTTTGGGGATTGTATACTGTTTTAACTATTTTAGGCCAAGAAATAGATTTACAAGGGTGCGTTGAAATAAAAGAAGAAAATGAAAAGGAAAAACACAGATACTTGTTCTCAATTACAACAAGTTTACTATCAGAAAATAAAGGAAGAATTTTTCTCATTGGTGCTAAAGATGAGAATGACAGAACAGAGTGGATAAAATGCATCAATAATTTAATTAATCCAGAACTGGTAAGCATTTCGTCATATTTATTTATTTATTGCACTTCTTGTTTATGAACATTTCTAAATCTTATTTTATTCATGTCTTAATGACAGCATGCATGACTAAATAACTTACATTAATAAAGTTTAGGCCACAGCATTATTTTCCCTATAACACAGCAAGCAAATTGCAAACAACATAAGGACAAATTTTGGTAGTTAAAGAATAAGATACGAAGAAACTACAAAACAAGCTAGAAACTGAAGGCAAATGGAGAATAAAGACGGAAAACACAAAAATATAATATAATTCTTTAAAGAAGATATTAACAAATTGAAAGACACCAGAACCTTTCATGCAATTAAAAACATAGAAACCACAGCTTAGTCTCTATAATGGGGGTGTAAAATACAAGTACTGTACTAATCACCATTATCTCGTTATACCAGGCCAAAAACCAAGAAAAAGATGACGAATCAAATGGGTAGGTATCTCTTTTGTAATTTTTCAACCTGCAAGTAATAAGCTTCTTCTTCAAATATAGAGGAAAATAGTCCAGCTTGATGTGTTGTAAAAGCTATTAGGCCTGGCCCGTGTTAAATTCGTCGCGTTCAGGTTTCCCTTCCGGCTTTGTCCTCATTTGATACAAGACGTGGCGTTGAAATTAAGCTTTATGTAGATTTAACAAAACACAATATTGATACGAAAGCTTTATATTTTGCAGCTTGGTACGAACCACCACAGGAGCGACCACTGCGAGTAACACGACCTCTGGTTATGGATCGATTGGTAAGTAGGATATCAAATATGCTTGTCATGGCACTCGAGAGGTTTTTCAGGCCCAGGGACAAACTGCAAAACGAGAACCCTTGTGTCTGTGAAAGAGCACGCAGAAGGGCAGAAAGCAAGAGATTCTGGAGGAACTGAATATCTGGGGCTGCTCTTAGAACCTTGTAGGCTGCTCCAATTGAGAGGTTCCTTGAATACATATTTACAGGAAGTCGAAAGATTAGACTAGTTCTTTCTTTTGCTAACATACAGACTACAGACAAAGAAAGCTCTTTCACAACAACAGCATGGATAGTACTTTGTTCCGAATGTTATTGGGTTAGATTTCCTAGCCAAATTTGTTGAATGGGGCATCTGTCTGCATGCGTGTTTAGCATTGCCATAGATATTGATAGTGATGATAATGTTTTGAATAATAGATGAAGAGATCAGTATGGATAGTAGCTGTGAAGGCGCAGGAGGGGTAAGTTTCACCTTGTACTGAGTTTCTGGGATATTGTTGTCTCTTTAGAAAGATAAATGTGAAATTATTGCTGCCATTTATCGAATTGAACTACCCACTGTGGACAAGTCAGATGAGAAAGCATGCTATTTCTTACAACCCCTCGTTTGGGGCTGATTTAATAGCAATTAGACAAGCCATCCCAAAAGCTATAAAGATATAGGGCAGCACCCCTCCGCAACACCCTTGTCCAATCCTGATGTTCAATGGCTGCTAATTTGAGTTAATTTCAAATTTCGTTAATCACATCACACAAAATCTGCTGGTTACGCTGAGAGTTATATATATACGGATAAATGTATCATGAATCACCCTGATGAGAATGGCTCATAATTTGCATCTGCATCTTCCAACATTTTCAAACTCAATTTCACACATATGAACATTGATTCTAAATTTATAGCCAGTAGAAGCTGATGATGATCACGAAGGCAATGGAGCTACAGGAGAGGATAACTCGAGGTGAAGTTTTGTTTATTTAACGCACTTTTCTTTTATAGAAATACAATTTTTTTGCCCAGCTAAGGATCGTCACTCTAGGGGGAGGGGGGAGGGGGTTGGTGCTCTACCTCTCAATCTTTTGTCTGTCGGCACACAAAGGTTTTATCAGTAAATATTTTGCAACTTGTTTTGTTTTACTTTCGGCGTATGTAATAGATTATGTCATAGAAGTTTATTATAAGGAAATAAACCATCTACCTTCCAAGAACGAAAAGAGCAGGGGACAGCGGAAGAAATCTCCCCTCTTGTCCTCAGGGAATATACCTGATTCTTATAGTTTGCTATTGTTTGGCCCTTAATTTTCGCTGTCTTGCCCCCATTTCCCTGGAGTGCAGCAGGAATCCCTGTTAATAATTGTGCCTCTTCCTCGTTATGCGTAACATTTAAAGAATAAGATTTTAACTCTGATCGCATATTTTTCACGATTGTTTTTTTTTAATAGCGTCATCCGAGAACCACTTCCAGATGATGGAGTTGAAGTAGACATTATACCTCGACCCCGAACTAGAAGAATTGTCAAAAATGGTAAGCATTATCATAAAATATTGAATCAGGGGTACATCAAGAGTATAATTCTTCCAAATAAAAGCACTAGACATTCTGATGTACGGTGCCTATACAGAACATTCAAACACCATAAAACAGTTCCCTAACCTCAAATTTACTAACTTCAGACTGAATAGCCTAAGAAATGCAACTCTTAAAAAGTCTGTCTATTACTTAAGGAATGCAGGAACACAGAAAGGATGAATCTATACACTTCGTAGTGCAGTTTGTTCGTGTTTGCAATTTTAGGGACGATTAAATCCCCCAGATAAAATGCCGATTTTCCCGTCTGATGCAATTGGTAGGATTTGCTGTTGGTTCCTTTAAAGTCCCTCTATTGATCTTGCAAAATTGCGGCTGATATAATGTGCTACTTTAGTGTACCTTTGTACCCTTAAAAAAATAAAAAGGATCCGAGGAGATAGAGATTTAAAAAGATAGAGATTTAGCAAATGAGCGACCAAAGATAAACTTATTTGGTAAGAAAAATAGTCAAAATGGTATAGGTTTTCCCAGGGTTTTCTTAAGAACCACGCACGCCCCTTGTTCTCCCCCCCCCACAAACTTCAATGTTGATGATCAAAAAGAAGAGGCACTTTGCTCCTGATTCCCTTCAATTGTACTCTTTGTATTCATTGCAGGGATTGAATGTCCACATTGCAAGAAGTATATCGACCTTAATCCAACAATACCCCATGAAAAATCAAAGAAAAAAGCTTCAGAGAGTTCGTGGGAAAACGAAGATGATAGGGTACGAAAACTGGCAAGAGAGAACAGTGACCATGCAAACGAGATGAGCCAGAAAGAGCAAAAAGCAAACACTGAAGGTAAAAGTGAGGAGAAAGTCCTCTCCGTTTAGGAGAGCCAAAAAAAACAAGTATAGCATATATGCCAGGGGGAAAAATGAATGAAATCAATATCAAAAAAAACTAATGTGTTTCAAATCCTAGATTTGAATAGTTTCATGCGCTAGACGTATGTTAGCAAGGGAGGATCCATTGGAGGGTGAGGGTAAGGGGGATCCATAAACCACTAAAAGACTTTCTTCTATTTCCCTGGAATCAGCCTCATCACATTGTCCTAAAAGGGCATTAGAGTGCGAAGTCTTTCGCTTTGAAAGGAAAAAGAAATCTGGTTTCAACAAATACAAAGAAATGTATTTGCAATGCAGGGAAGAGCTAATGATAGCAGGGGCAGGAGGCTACCACCCTAGAAGGGGGTGCTAAAATCCTAGAAGCTCCGTCTTCAGCCATGGGGTACTTGTATAAGAGATCTAATATGAAAACAAGGATGCAAACACAATAACAAGGCAGGCTATTTCGCATGCTATTAAGTTAGATATTTTCTAAGGATTAGAGTAGTGGGCTGTATATAACAGATTCGGTTTTTAGCTTCATTTTCGAAAGGGAATAGGGAAACATCTGCGATCATGGTGAAAATATATTTGCAGATAAATTTCCAAAAAATTTTTGTATAGAATTGTATCCTGCTTATTGTTATCGTCAAATCTGGGGCGTCACTTGATTGCGAACAGGGGGAGGGGCAAGGGAGGGCAAGGGTATTATTATAAATCAACTAAGCAAGGACCTTATGGTTTTGAAAACCTAAAAACTAACAAAATACTTACTTTTTGGAAAAGAGTGCGCTTAAATGCCCCTTGCAGCTAAATAAACTTTGGCTTCAATCCTTTGGTTTTATCAAGTGACGCTCCATGTTTTAGTCCAACAAAAGGCCAGTCATTTATAACTCCAGATACAAAATGGCTTAGGATTTTTTTAGATGGAAAATAACTTGCAAGTTTCGCCCAAAGATTTTGCACCCTTTTGTTGCATAAATGCAGAGAAATTAACCCTTTCAATATTGATTATTATACAGCTATACAGTAACATTAATAAAGGGGAGCATGAATTGATAACGGGCTAAGGATCTTTGTGGGTGTTTAGATACAGGTGCACCCAAAGAACTAGTTATCGCTGAAGTTCATGGGGCGAAGTGGTCTCTCCGTAGAAGACAGGTTTAAGATGAAGTGAAATATACAAATGCTTCTCTTTGAAATATATTTCTAAAGGATTTTTCTCAAAATGCTTCACACATGATCAAAAAATTAAAAAAACATTCCACATCTCAATTACATTTAAATAATTTCAACACGTCCTCAAATTCTAATCCACTCTCAGAGTTATAAATGATTGACCCCTAACAGACTCAGAATGCTTGCAATATTTGAGAATAAATTTGAAATGAATTGTAAATATTACCATTGGTGTATAAAATATGCCAAGTATTAATCATCAGAAATAAAAATACGTTATTTCTTTTCGTCTCAATAGATCTTGTTTTGACAATAATTTTTATCCAACCTACCCAGCCAGGCCCCTATCTTCTCCCTGGCAGGAACAGCACGTTTCACCCTCCCCCCTCCCCTTCAAGAGCAGTGAAACTGCATTTTCATTGCCGAACTGCTGATAAATGAAGTAATGTATTATTGCCAATTGCTGAACTATTAATTAAACAAATATTCAACAACTCAATTTATGACAGTTATTTAGTATCAATCTATGTTTGTTTGGTATAAAAGAAGGTCGACAGTTCTTTAGCAATTAGCAAGATTTCGAAAAATAGACTGTAACTAGATGCCCCAATCAAGAGGTCATGAGGAGAGTGTCCAAAACAAAATTGCCAAAGAATTAGACGTGCCAGGCTGTAGATGCTAAATGATTGAAAAATATGCCAGGGAAACATCCAGAAATAACCAAAAAATGAACATTTCCGAAAGAGTGTTGCCCCTTTCACATTCCCTGGCTACAGCCCTGTTTACTTCCAGATCAAGATGTTTTCCTTTTTCGCATTTTCCCTTTAGTAGAAATAAACTTTTCACTTTTTTGTGTCTTTTCTTCAGCAGCTTTGGTAACTTCTTTTGTTTTCTTGATTGGCTCGATGATGGTCCCAATCAAAGTCGATATCCTGGGTTGTGTAAGTTTAGCATTCATCGACGGGGTGTTCCAAGCTTTCCCCAGGGGTTGACGAACGCTTCGCTCAAACTGGGCTGTACTTTTGAACGGAAATGGCAAAGATGAGACCTAGAAAACATCAGGTTTTAGAAAAACTACAGCTTATCTCAAAAAGCTGTTTATAAAAAAAGACAAGTTAATAAGCTACTGTTGGGCTTGAGTCCCTTTGAACATTTAAGGAACTTGGGGCTCAATGGAGAAGCTGTAGCCCTATGGAACAGACTTTGCAATAGAGGGATCTGATCAGATTTATTTCGGGGATGCAATGCTTTTAGTGGGGGGGGGGGGGGTGATTCTGTTAGGGGTAGCACAAGTTTTTTGGGGGTGGTTGTTTTCAATATATTTACTTGTAAAGTGAATCAACTTGTGTATTAGTAAAAAAAAAACTCAAAATGGTGGAAGAAATCAAGTTTAACGTAAATTCCGGAAGCAAACGGCCCAGAATAATCTAGGCTGAATTTTTTAAAACATTGGGAATAGAGTAATAACAATTAAAGGCAACTTTGTTGTTCATTTTGGAATATTAATAATTCACATAATCCAATCTAAGCACTTGATAAGATGAAAGGACACTTTTAAGTTGTTTTATCATTTAGATTCGCGGTTTCCCAATTCCTCATTTCTTTCATAGCTTGCCTTCAGCTAGCAACATATGAGGAAGGAAATTGCCACGATTGCGAAACAGAATTGTTGGCAAGGAAACCGGAGAAATTATTAATCCACTGGGACTTTCCCGCTTACTCTGAAGTGGTTTCATCAATAAGGTTCTTTCCCACTGCCCAATTTTCTTTATTCTAATCTTCTAAGTATTTTACAATTGCAGACCTAAGCTTTTTTTCTATAGTCAGAAGTCGGAAACCCTTAGTAATGTATATGCATGTACTTTCATAGTATAGAGCTTTACCAATCCACTGAGATCAGGTGGGGGGGGGGGGGGGGAGCCGGGGTCAGAAGGGCTATGGCCTACACTTTTTGTTAGATTATGCTACATTGCCCCTCCCAAACCCAAATTTAACCTTTTACTAGAGTGGTCATTTGCCCTCCCTTTGACTTGATCCCTACCTCTATGATGCTCCCTTCGTCCCTGCTAAGAAGAAAGCAAGAAAATGATCCCAATTTCATACCCTTTAGAGGAAGTCCTTGCTGATAGACATGACCTTCAACATTCCTGGACAAGCATGCTTACATTTTTAACCAGGGGTGGCAACGTCGGGCAACCTCCCTGAGAAGCTTTGGAACTCAAATTAGTAGTTGGGATGGAAATAGATGCACGCGCTAGTTCGACCTCTATTTTTTAAATGATTGGTCTAAAATAGTTAATTAATTAGCTATACAAAAAAAATTGTAAACAAGTTTCATGATTTTGATGATGATTATCATCGCTTAATTATCCTCTATCTATCAAATATATTTACTAGAATCTCTCTTTATTCGGCGTACAAAACATATTCTAAAAACTTCCTAGCAAACATGCTTTCATACGCCTTAACATGCTCGGAAGACAGACGTCAAACTTAACCTTAGGTGATATTTACATTTACACGATTGCGCTAATTTAGAACTATTTCAGCTCTCTTGAACCGACTGTTGAAATACCAAACATTACAAGTGCTTTGTGTGCCATCCACAATGATGTAATGAAATAAAATTACCATCAACATCAAAGTCCTTAGGGAACTCAACCTTTTGTTGCCTTTGCAAATTCAAACAAAAAAATCATAAAATTCCCCCAGAGACTTTAAAAACGTTTTGTGTTTTTCAAAAAACCAGCCTCATATACCAACCCATCGTATTAACAATGATCAGTTAAAATTGATGACAGAAACTTACCTTAATGACTAGATAACAAACCTAATGTTAACAGACTAAATAGATGAGTATGGAAAGCTGAAGTGAGATCGAGAAAAACCCCTCTCTTAAAAGAACCTCTGGCAGAAGAAATGGGCACAATACAGCAGAGGATACAAAAATAAACACAAAAATAAAGTAAAAACAGGAGTAAAGATAACTTTACCTGGTTTGAAGTGAATCTTGTATTTGTTTCTTCGTTGATAATAACATGTTTCAAGTGCGCGTCTTTCGATGGCCGTGGCTTTTTAGCCTTTTTCACAAATTTCTTTCTTTTTCGACTTAATATCTTCTCTGTATCCATGTCCGCACCTGCCCATTCCCCCCAACCAGGCAGCGTTAAATCAACATCATTCGGCATTCGTTTCTCGTTTCTCGCCTTCTTTTCTTCGGCAAAATCTTCGAGTACAGCATCGTTGGCAAACGCCTCTCTAATTAACGATTTCTGATTTTTCGATCTCGAAAAATCAAGATCTGAATTGTCTGTGATTATCACATCAACATCCAAAGCTTTAGATTCTACTGACAGAAAATCATCTGGGTTTAATTTACCATTTTTACCGCTAACACGTTTAGATTTATCTGTTAATGTGGTATCGTGGGTATCGTATGCTTCAGCCATCGGTTGATTGCCATGCGAAACTCGTTCGGCATTTTCTTGAGCATATGCTACATCGATGACATGTTCATACTCAACATCACTATCCAGGTCACTATTCTCTTTAGTTTCTGAATCAGTTGTGCGTTTTTTGCCTTTTTTTGGCATCCTTGACTCTTTGGAACCTAAAAATTGTGCCAATGAAGCGTATGAATAAAGAGCTAATTTATAGTATCCTACCAATTTTTCACAAATCTTCAAAACTTTTTACTCCCCCGTGATAATAAAATTATAAAGTAGCAAATAATGCGTTTGCTCGGATTGCAAGGGGGGTACTATAATTGATGATTTCTGAGCAAAAAAGCCTCACAAATGTTGAACTAAAATTGAATCAAGCTAATGAACCATTAGCAACTCTTCCTAAAAAGTAACAAATTCTCGCTGAAGATCAAAGGGCCACTTGGTCCCTCTAGGCAAGTAAGGTCCAACGTTTTTTTTACACTAATTCTTCATTTACACTGTTTGAATGAAAACACTATTACCACTTTTAGCTAAATTCTTCCCAGCTGCATTCCACTCATCATCAGATTTCGTATCTTCTTTCTCTTCATCTTCTTCATCTTCTTCACTGTCGGATGACGACTTGCTTTCGTCTTTATCTTCCGTTGCTTTGACAGTGTTCTTGCCTAACATGATTCAATTAAATGCAATTAAATGCAACAAAAAAATTACATGAAATTTAATCCAGTTCAGTTCAGTTGACTACTTGAAAATGTAGTTTTTCTTCTCAGAATAGAGTTCAGTCAACTTTCACAATGTTAGACTTGACAGCATTCCATGGCATTACAACTCAAAAAATAACTCAGAAAAGTTCAAGCAACGTTTCCTCTGCTAATTGTACTAATCACATTCCATTAAATAAATATCATTAGTTCAGATTCTTCTATAATTAGCATGAAAATAAGCTATCTATACTGTTCAAATTTTTGCAATTTTTTCGACACTGGTATTATATTCACATTATAAAATGTCACGAAATAATAAAACATCACATAAAGCGACAAACCTTTAGTAGAGTCAGAATCTTTTCCCAACAGCCAAGGATTGTCTGCATTATCTGATGTAGCTTTTAAAAGAGAAATTTCATCGCCTACTTCAGCATTAATCTGTTCATCATCTTCACTGTCTGGATCGTAAACTTTCTGCTCTGTTAACTGCCGGCTTGCTCTCAACTGGTCATGCAAGAGTTGAGTTTCCTATCAAAAGTACCGCAGCAAGTTAAGAAATTGTGTTTCATACAACAGACAAGCAACGGTGAAACTGGAGCCGTGGCTACATTGGTGTGAGGGGACACTCCGCAATTAAAAAGTTGTGTTCCAAAATCAAGGTTTTTTGGCCATGAAGGAGTATTTTGTCGGCAAAGTTTGCTAACTTGTCGCCAAATAAAGAATTGCATGCAATTTTATCGGTGAATTCGTCATGGGCATCCCCTAGAACGAGGTCACAGCCTACGGCCCTGGGTGGTGTATGTAACAAGTAGACAACAAAATAACAGGCTGCTTCTCAGATTTTCAAGGAATACTTGTGGCAATAGATATAAAGGACGGGCACAAGGACCAACGCAAAGCGGAGGAAAAACAAGGCAAATATGACAAAATTATGATATAAGATTTGCTACTTGTTCAAAATGATGTATACTACTGCCAAATTAATTTATAATTTCAGGACATAGAGACTAATGTCGCTTTTAAGTATATTGAAAATAATAACAAAAATACTTGGCCTTACCTCTTTGCTTCTATTGCTTTTAATTATCAATTTCTTTGCCCATTTCGATGTATTTCTATGGCGTAGGTGAGCTCGTTCCTATAAGAATGACAAAAATATATATATTGATAAAAAGCATACTTTGAAAATTGAATCGTTAAATGTATATAAAACAGCATTTACTCTTCCTCACCAAGACTCTTTTCTTCTCAGTTTCATCAAGCAATTCTTCCTCTTCGTCTTTCGTTAAATTCGCCGACTTTTTGGCTTCTTTTCTTTGCTCTGATTTTCGAAGTATCTTTCGAAACCTTTCGAAGAAACAATATGGCTACATCATAAACAAAAGATCGGCATCGATTTGATGTTTAGCATCACATTTTCCGGGTCAAAACATTATATTAAAGCGATAAAAATCCAAAAAATATAAGATTTTCATTACGCTGAATTATGTTTCCATTTTTTCATACAATTTTGAAACAGATTTATATACTTACTTTTTACTTTTTATTTTCTTCTGCCTTTTACATTTGAGTTCGTAATAAGATTGCAATGCTCTCAGCTTTTGCAGTTCCTTTCTTCTTGCTAAAGCCTAAACGCAAGCGTAATACTGTATTTTTCGCATTTTCATACATTTCTACAATCAAAGGTCTTGTTATGTATAAAGCAACTTAGCTGAATTCTCAGCCAAATTTAAAAAAGGTGATTATGAAATAAAATTGGTGACATATTTGTCTCAGATGTCACGGTCCAATTATCATTAAATTTTCTTGGTTTATACAACAAAGAATGTTTGCATCACAAAAATATATTTTGACACTGGCTTACTTGCTCTAAGTCGACAGCCTGCAAAGCCTTTTCTTCATCTTCAGTCAGTTCCTTGTTTCTCCTTTCTAAAACCCCTGAACTGCCTTTTAGCACTGCAGCTATTTCCTTTTCAAGTGAAGTCCGTGGCTGCCAATCAGAGGAAATGATGACAAATTTCAGATTATACAAGCAATGACATTTTTTCAACAGCAGCAAAATCCAAGCCCAAAATTTTGGCCATATCAAATTTGGGCCTAAGCAGAGACATATTTTCAAACAAAACTTACAGTGAAGTTCATAAACGATAATAATGGAATGTGAAGGAATTACAAAACCATTTCATGCCAATGGAAAGAAAAACTGAAGGATGCTTCATTCTTAATTTGAAATATTTAGGAGAAACTTTGATAGAAGATTGTAGGGCAAATTTTCATGGCATTAACGAAAGGTGATGATTATTTGAAGACTATACAAAAATGACAAAATGCTTTGAACTTGCCATAAAAATACTGAAATCTCTTTTTTGTTTCAAAATCATACAATCATTTTGAATCATACCTTGAAACTTACAGCTACTGACTTTGTTGTTATCTCCTGTGGTTTATATTGATTTAATGGAAACGACAAACGTTCAGCCTATAAGAGATGTTGAATGAATAAATAAATAAATAAATAAATAAATAAATAAATAAATAAATAAATAAATAAATAAATAAATAAATAAATGTATAAATAAAATGTTGACATAAACAAACAGATAAATTAACAAATGAGCAAATGAATGAATAAAAAAACCAATAAACAAATCAACCGCAGAACATTTGAGGCTTACCTCTCGATTCTTGATGACAGTTGGAGCCCATTTGCTGATATCTTTTGCATTTTCTTTGTAGGCTATTGTTCTCTCAATCTGCGAGATGATATCACAAACAAACCATTTTAATTCAATGCAGAACATTGAGGTCAAAAAGGGGACATTTGACACAGATGATGCTTTATAAAAACAATCAATGAATGAATCAAATTAAGTCAAATATGTGGCCATTAGTGGCTTCAGACTTTTGCCTTATGGCAGGCCACTGAAGGGGAAGAATGTAGGGAGGGACAGAAGAATGTAAGAATGGAGGGAGGGAGGGAAGAATGCAAGAATGGAGAGAGGGAGGGAGGGAGGTGCCAGTAAACAACATATTTCATATCATATTCAAATCTTTCATCAAAGTTACCTTCTCTTTCTGTGGCTTTGAAAGGGGCTCATCAAGAACTGCCTGTGATTTCTCAAATTTTTCCTAAAATATGAAGGAATTGATTATAATCACAGTTGACAGATTACATTAAATGATTATGCTCACTGCAAAATATTCCATGCGAAGAAATATCTTGTGAGCATTTAATAATAAAAATGATAGTGTTAAAATAATAACAAATATTTGCTTTCAATTAATTTTGAATTTACAGCAGTCAACTACACTCTCTACATGTCCTTCTCTTATTTGCAACTCAAATCATTTAAAAACCCACTATTTTCTTCTTCAAGGAACCAAGAGAGGCAGTCTTAGGTACTGATTGTAAAAGATCTGCCAGTTGCACTTTCTTGTCACCATCTGAAAAATGATAGACAATTATGAAGGGTTATTAAACTGAAAGTTATTTTTGACAATGTGGTCAAAGGCCAAGCAATCTGCAAATATACCTTAATGATTTTGTCAAGATCTGATAGAAGGATTGGCTTCTAATATCACCTACCTCTCTTCTGAGTCCAAAGGTGTTCATCAATTTGTGTGCTTGGTTCTGACCTCAAGGCAGCCCTGAATTAATAATAGAATGATAAATAAAAACTAGCAGGTAGCGCTTTCCTTCGTAACCCCATTCCAAGAATTTAAAATGCATAGTTTTAGGATATTTACACAGCTTTTGTTTTCCAGGAGAATGGAAGTCCTTTTTTCCAAACATAAAAATTGGGCGAAAAATCTAAAATGAAGGCACATACCGTTTTGCAGGGACACCAGTTATAGTAGAAATATCTTTAAGTAAACGCTTATGTTTCTTAGAAGTTTTTTCCTTGTCATCATCCACCTGAAATTAACATTGCAGTTGCATAACTATTATTTAATGAATTTGTATTTTATTAAGATAGTGAATAAATATCAAACTGATAAGGGGCAATTGACATTAAGGTTTCCTCTTCTTTCATCGCGGCTTTTGGCCGTGTGATTCGAAATTTCACTGATTTCTAGGGTAAACAATACCTGGAAAAAATTGCTACCTCGTTATCACTTTGCTCTGAATCAAATGCTTCATCTAATTCGTCAAAAATCTCAGCTGAATCTTTGTCACCCATGACGTTGTGCTTGTTTCACATGTGCAACCAAAATGGCAGCCCGCCTGGCATGCATACGCGGCTATTGGAAGAGGAGGGACTTAATCAATACGAGGCGATTTTAAAAAGGGTCAGCGTCAAGTTGGTCAATGTCAAATAGGCACCATGCAACACCCAAGGTATTTTGAGAATAATTTGGACGATTCAACGGCAGCTGAAGAGGTTTCAACGGCACAGAAGGAATATGTACCCGAACTGCTTCAAATTATCCACAAAAATTGCCCTCCACTGCCTGAAAACTGTGAAGGAGCCATGTATGTTGGTGCTGCTGGGATTGGATATGCTTTTTACCATGTCGCTGAATGTCCTGTATTTTCAGAAAAAAGAAATCAATTCTTAGAAATCGCTGAATCATACATCAAGGTAAAATTGGTAAAATAAAAATGGTTGCATTTTAGCCACAGGTTTTTTTTAGGTAACATGGGAAACCCCACTCTGGAATAGGTAATTATTCAAGTAGGCTGCTTATTTGATGCATGAGGAATACCTAGCATTAGATGACAGGAACCAATGCCTTCTATAAAATGATTATAAACAATTATTATTTTAACTATTTTAACAATTATAAGCAATTCATGATAGGCCATCCATTTACTTGCTGCATGCAGAATGGTGGTTCACATGAAGCAGGTGACTCATCTGCAGCTACCCCAATTACTAATCAACCATTGTTACTATTAACTTTATTTTATAGAAATATCCCTCCTTGCTTATAGGTGGGGATGAAAGAAATCAACAAAGTCGACCCCCTTAGGGGTGGCATTGGAGCATCACTTCTTCTTGGTCATGCAGGGATTTACTGTACAGCAATATTGATACATGAAGCATTGGGTATAACTTCAGCATCTACTGTTTTTATTTGGGTCCAATGTACAGAGCATGGCAGTCGTGCGCCCAAGAAAATTCTTAACTGCCTAAGATAGTGCCCCTCAGATTTTAGAGTTGTCATGTTTGTGCAGTGGTACCCATAGTGTAGTGGCACACCTGATGATTTTTGTATGGTTTTGGGCACCCGCACCTGAGATGCGGTATTTTTTGTGCACCCAAGATCTTGTCAAGATCGGCCATACTCTGCAAACTGGATTTGGGCCCAGCTTTGCATCTCAATTTGTAAAAAAAGACAAGGGGAGGTGTAAAAGAGACACAGGATAAAATGACAGCTCCATAATTAACATGCTTTCCTTTACATTTAACCCAGCCAGAAACATGACATTACAGACCATGATGTTTCAATTTGTCCCAAACAATAGATGAAATTAACATGCCGAGCTATGATTCTACCTATAGATAAAGAAATATTGTTATAAAGTAGATTTGTCAATGGTATTGTGGCTTTCTTGTGTCATGTATTTTGTATGTTAACTTTAACCCTTATACCCCTGGACAGGCCATATGGCCCAATGACAAACTCCGGAAAAGATGATTTTTTCAGGGGGTTAAGTACAAAATATTGTAAATGTTCTGATGGCAGTTTTCCATAATAGTTTATGCTTTCACCAAAGTTATTTGAATTTTCTACCCCCTGAAAAGGGTAGAATTATATGGGTTTTAACAGTTAACTGAAAATAAATCTTGGTGCGAAAGGGTTAAACTTCATCAAGTGAATCAAGGTTTTTTAAATACATTTATGTCGCATGTACAGATTAACTTTTCCCATTGAAAAACTTTCTTCCTCTTTTCACAGGCCACCAGACAGAAAAAACCGAATATCTTCAAAGCTTTCTAAGCATACAGGCCAACCTGTCTGCAAACTTCTTTGCACCAGGATCAGATGAGTTTTTTGTTGGTAGGGCAGGGTTCCTTGCAGCTTGTTTGATGCTCAACAGGCGTTTCCAAAAGAACATCATCCCAAATGAAGTCACTTTGCAACTGTGCAACTTAACTATTGAATCTGGTAGAATGTATTCCAAGAAATACAACCATCCGAGCCCATTGATGTATTCCTACTATAATTCAGAATATCTAGGTTTGTTTAATTTTCTATGAATCGTCTTAAATGTTATCTGATAGTCTTTTTAAAGTATCAGTATGCTGTGTGTGTCAATAGTCACCATTTCTTTTTGCTTTTGTTTTTTTTGCTTGTTTTGTTTTGTTGTTGTGCTGTACGTATTGCTCTTTTGTTGATTGTTTTCATTGTTTTGGCCGATTCAACATTTGTTAGGATACAAAGAGGGAGATGGAGAGAGGAAGAAGTTGTAAGAATTTGATGTTATTTTAAAACAGATTGCAAGTTTGGGGCTTATTCATAGAGAGGAATTGCAACATAATACACAACAATATAATTAACATAACACAATACAAAGCAACAAAACTCCACACAACACAACACAACACAACAGCACAACAGAACCAACATAACGCAACATAATGCAATGCAACATGACACAACCCAACACAACCTAACACAACACAACGCAACATAACACAACACACAACACAACACAACACAACACAACACAACACAATATAAAACTACAAAACACAATAAAATGTTAGACAAGGAAACTTGACTCAGCATAACACATTACAGCACAACGCATCATAACAAAACAAAACATTGTACAATGCAACACAATTGCAATTGAAGCACTTTTAATAAGCAGTATTATCCTCCAGGTGCTGGGCATGGTATGGCTGCAATCCTCTTAGCTCTGCTCAACTTTCCAGAGTGCTATGCTAACAGCCCTCCTGTGGAAAATGACATTAAATCATCAATTGACTACATCCTATCTTGTGAACAAGGAAATGGCAACTACCCACCAGTGCCAGAAGAATGCCGTGATGACTGGAATGAACTAGTGCATTGGTGTCATGGTGCTCCAGGTGTTATCTATGTTCTTGCCAAAGCATTTCTGGTTTGGAAGGATGAACGATACTTATCAGCAGCTTTAAGATGTGGAGAATTGATTTGGAAGAGAGGACTGCTGAAAAAAGGACCAGGAATATGTCATGGTATAGGTGGTAAGTCAAAGGATGGTTCTAAACCTTATGGATCCCAGGGCTTCCTTGAGATAATCCCTCATGATGTTTCCCTCAACCCAGCTAATGTTTTTCAATAATACAAAGTGTTAAGATCCTTGCTAAATAATCACATTTCGTAAGAAACCTTTGCTTAAGACTGGCTTAAGTTCTTAAGCCTGTATTTTAAAATTTTGTGATGTTCCCATGCTAAGTAGTGGATAGTATTTAACTATTATTCTAAATATATATTCAATAAAAACTTCGCTGAATGCAAATACTTTATGTGGATGACGTCTTTGCAATTTCGCATATCTTGGAAGGTCCTAGCTTACTATTTGATTTTTATTCAAGAATGTAGCTTGCCATTATTTCTTGCAATACAGCACCATTTCTCTCCTTACATACTTATTGAGTCACAAGCACTTAAAAAGCTTCGTTTTATCATGTTCATATTGCTTGATTTAATGAACGATAAATGGCATGTCAGGTAGCAGTAGGCATAGAATATAATAAGGAATGAAATGATATGAACTTCCAATGTGTTTAATTGTTTTTGATTCATGATGATGTAGATGCGTTTTCTCTCTTCATTTAAGGAAATGGGTATGCTTTTCTTCTCCTTCATCGGCTAACAAGTGATGAGAAGTACCTACACAGGGCAAGGAAGTTTGCTGCATTCATGCAGACAGAAGAATTCAAAGGAAATTCTCGCGTTCCCGATGCACCCTACAGCCTTTACGAAGGTATTGCTGGCACTGCGTGTTTCCTGGCAGATCTTGTTAACCCTGCGGAGGCGATGTTCCCATTTATGGAAGTATTCTGATTGTCTAGCTGTCAGGTGTAAGGTTGCATTCTTGGACAAGTTGAACGTGCTCGCTGCCGATAACTGGCTACAGGCCACGACGAAGCATTCCAAGAACCAAGTTTTTGTGTAGATAGCGTTTGGGACGTATACGGGCTCTGGATAACTGTACAAAACTTTTCTACCGCCCAATAGACAGAGATATAATCCAGCATACCGGATGTTGCTTTGTCGGACGTAGTTTTATCCGACATCTCTCGGGTCGCAAAGCGTCGGGTGTTGAGCTTCCGACTTTTTCGATGCTATAAGTAGTGTCCGACAAAACAACATTGAAGTATGTTTGATTATGTCTCCGTTTTGCGCCCAAGTTTTTAAAGTATGCGATGCTCGAAATGGTATCAAGGGAAAACTTATAGGCCGTATATCAAACACTGTCTTTGCAACCTATATTTGTTTAGATTTGATTGGTCGGTTTCATTGTCGTTATAGAGATAAGCTAGTGACCTCATGATTCGCCTCTCAGTTAAAATAGCTGGAAATTGGGATTAATTTTGTGTTAAAAAATACAATCGAAAAGCAACCTGCATAATTTATACCGCAACTTCAAAATACATCTTGGCTAATATTTCCCCATTTTTACAATAAGGAAATATTTGTTGAATTCGTTGAGTAAAACTTTAAACCAAAACTTTACTTCATATCATAGGGTAAAAAGAACTTAGGTCGCAATTTATTATGAAGACTTTGTATATCAATGTATAGTAGACCTGTTTTTTAAAAATTGACCTCTGTTTACAGCTTTATTTTCGCTTCTATCAAACCTTTTGCCAAGGCCATCGTCTTCCTGAGTACCTGTTTTTATGTTAGTTTTCTAAAAGAATAGAAACTTTAGTTAATATGCAGTGTAATCTCCCATCATTATTTCACAAACAAGCTTCCTGTTCATGTGAATAGCGAGGTAAGAGCTATCCAAGTTAAGAAGAACGGCAAAAAGTCATCAATATAGATATTTGCATGGAGCGAGGCGGTCGTCTTTAGAATTTTCTTTAAACTTTATAACAGAACACGACCGTTTAAGTTGTAACTTAAAGTTTCACGCTTGATGCGATCTTCAGACAAATCTTTAGATAGAATTTTCTTTGGTTACTTTTCACAGCTTTGGCTGAGAATGACACAAATTTGAAAATACATGCTTATCGGTCTTAGGCCAGAGTTTCTTACAACAGGGTTTATTCAGCAGGAATCTTAACGGCTTGGCGCCTCGTTTTGAATGTCTTTACTGTTTCTTGTTCAGTGGCAAAGCAAGTCAAGTGTGTCGGTCAATGAATGGATCCCGATTCTTCTGTTTGGTCAGGAAGAATTTGCCACCGGCTTAAGAATGCGCCCTTTATTGACATCATACGGTTGAGTTATTCCTGCTGAAATGCAACTATCTAGCTTCAATAAAAACAAAATATGAGGCCTATTCCAGCAGATAAATAAAAATTATGTAGGCAACATGAGTAAAATAATGGATTTTAGGAATTTAGAGACGTTTTTGCTATTAGCAGCGATTTTTGCGTCGTCGATTTTGTTATGCAATTGCGTTCCTCGTTCGATCGATACTGACGATAAGAATGGCCGTAACGAGAACGGAAAGGACTCTATAAATGAGGATTATTCCAGATTTACGGCGCCGCAACTAACCAAGGCAGATAAGCGTCATTTAGCGAAACTAGAGGATGCTTTGACAAGCCGGAAAGGAAAGCTTATTTTTACGAATTCATGGGCTGTTCAATTGAATCCAGAGCAAGTTGCATCTGCGGATCAAATTGCGAAAAGAAATGGATTTCATAACGTTGGGCAGGTAATGTAGCTATCACGTTGAAATCTACCAACCTGGGATCGTTTTGTGCCTAGGAATACTATCCACATCAAACATCTGCGTCATCATGGCTAAGAGTGCGGATTTTTCAAAAAACCTGTTTCAACAAACTATTTTTCAATCGGAATTGTCTCTAGGTTCGACATAATGTCATACTAGCTTCAGGTAACATCTATTATGTGAAACAAAATTGATACTGAAGGCAATTTTTCGC
This sequence comes from Catostylus mosaicus, assembly GCA_964019065.1. Classification (NCBI taxonomy): domain Eukaryota; kingdom Metazoa; phylum Cnidaria; class Scyphozoa; order Rhizostomeae; family Catostylidae; genus Catostylus; species Catostylus mosaicus. The sequence goes on from OZ025197.1 coordinate 6,947,322, forward strand.
CTTACACTCCGATTCTTGAACTAGAATTCTTGAGGTAGAGGTCATGAACAGCAATTGCTCTAGTACAGATCCTTGTGGTAGACCAAAAAAATTGCAGTTTAACATACAAGTGAAGCTATGTAGGGTTATTGCTAAAGCACATTGCTGTTACAAAGGCATAAGCCAGAGCTAATAAATGATATGAGAAAAAATAGTTTGTTAAGAAACTGATATCAATTAACTTTTAACGGTTTATTTGATCATTTTAATGATGGTAGACCTGTTTAACCTCGACTTGTGAGAGAAGTTTCTGATTTCCTTTGAAGACGGGTGACTAATGTGAAATACAAAATGAAATACCATGATGATTGAAAAGTGCATTGTTCAATTTAACGTGATAACTTAAAGCACTTGCAAATAAATGCATCTTTTTAGGCTTTGGTCTTAAATGAAAATTCATAAATCTAAATGGTGACTTAAACAGTGACTATATATCGTGACTATGAGCAGTGAATATAAACAGTGACTATAAACAGTGTCTATAAACAGTGACTGTAAATGGTGACTATAAACAGTGATTCTAAATTGTGACTATAACAGTGTCTATAAACCGTGACTATAAACAGTGTCTATAAACAGTGACTATATATCGTGACTATAAACAGTGACTATTAACAGTGACTATAAATGGTGACTATGAGCAGTGAATATAAACCGTGACTATAAACAGTGTCTATAAACAGTGACTGTAAATGGTGACTATAAACAGTGATTCAAAATTGTGACTATAACAGTGTCTATAAACAGTGACTATAAATGGTGACTATAAACAGTGATTCTAAATGGTGACTATAAACAGTGACTATAAACAGTGACTCTAAATGGTGACTATGAACAGTGAATACAAACAGTGACTATAAACAGTGTCTATAAACAGTGACTATAAATGGTGACTATAAACAGTGACTATAAACAGTGACTAAACGCGGTGACTATAAGCTGTGACTACTGACACGGTGTCAACTAATGATGACTGCTAATCCGATTTACTGTCTGTATAAACAGTAAGGTAAAGAACAATATCGAAAAAGTGTCTCAATTTTTTCTCCTGTCACGAAAAAGTGACTGTTCTCATGGCGCTCTTTCATCCATTTTCGAGCTGCAGTTTCCAAGTTTCAAGTTCAGAAATCTTACTTCAAAATTGATCTTTTTGCAGATTGGTAGTTTAGAAAATTTTTATCATTTCAAACATCATGGAACAAAGAAGAAATCGAAAAGATCAGCTGTTGATAGGACGGAATCCTTGATTGCTGATGAGCATGTAGGTTGATTTGACCTTAGCTACTCGTTTGAATTTCGATAGCGTATTTGTAACACTTTGTTGATTTGAAAGGGTTTAGCTATGTTTGGACCTCAAGGATTTTTGAAGTCAGAGACAGATTTTATGCAGGGACATTAACATGCTAAGGACATCCTAGAGCGGATAAGTGGAAGCTGCAAGTTTTAGGAGGGGACCTCCTTTGTTGTAGCCAGGCTGCATAAAAGACAGTTGGGACTCAGTCGTTAGGTATCGAATCAAACTGCTTCTTTCAGCTGCCACAGTAAGTATCTTTGTGTCAAAATAGGGAATTAGTGCATTCTTTTGATGATCCCCTAAGACTTGAACACTTTTAACGAAGATTATTTCGAGTGGATGCACTGCTCGAATCGGTAATGCATCGAATAAATCTATTTGTTGTGATTTAGTTTTCTAGGCCTATTTTTCCCACTTTTGTAGGTTCTGTGGGCAGAACAGCAACATTTGCTAGACAGGAGAAGAAAAGACGGCATCCCATCTGACCCAAAATTCAATCTGCAGTGGTATCTTGTAAGTTATGCTCATGTTTTTCATGTTACAACAGATGCCTGAATTGAACTTTGATTTTGTTTCAATTCATTTCAATCTATGACAGTTCAACTCAATAAATGTAAAGTAAAAATTTCAAAGTAGGCTTCCGAATCAAATTCCATACATAAAAAGGGTAAAAAGAAGGGAAACCTTTGAGTACCAAAGCACATTTTTGCCCTTTTCTTATGTTTTTATTTTCTGAGAAGTGTCAGACGAAATACTACTGCTTAGTCTGCAAAATTTTACATCTTTTCTTGCAGTATTAAACAATTACTTCATTTCCCCTATTCAGAACCAAAACGCCTGCTCTAATACTAATAAATGAGAAATTTGTCAAAATCTGCAGTCTGAATTTTGTTTTAAAACTGTTTTAGAGAAACACTGGCCAATCAACTGGACCGGCTGGCGTTGATTTGAATGTGTTGTCTGCTTGGCAACAAGGATACACAGGAAAAGGTGTTGTTGTCAGCGTCCTTGATGATGGTACGTATTTACCCCCTTTAATTTAAGAGATGTGAGGATTTTTAAATTGATTATGCCCCTTGATTTCATTCGTTTAACCTGTTTTGCGGATTCCCTGTATCTAAGTCCATGATAATAATAATAATGTCGAATGTTTTCAACTTGAACGGCTGTTATCAATGTGTGTCCAGGAAAAATTAAAATAGTAAATTAAAGAAGTTACCCAAAATGCCAAACTTAAAATAAGTACTAAGGGCATATGTCCACAAAATTTAACAAAAATGTTTCTTTAGAAACGATTTAAAATCAGATGGAAGCATGTTGACTTCTTTAGCGCCTGTCAATGAAAAACCTCTTCTTGCATACTCTGTTTTAAATCCAGGAAGTCGTATCAGGTCTGATCTATTCCTTGTCTATGAGCATCCATTTTCATCATCATCGCAAGCACTCATTGGATCTAGCGAACTTTCCTGTTCTTACCAACTTTTTCATTATCGTTGAATAAAGACTACTTTGACAAAAAAATCACACAATCAGGCTACTTTCTAGCTCCTTATTTAACAAGAGAAGACAACCCCGGTCTTTCTTGTAAATTTGAGTGATGCTAAGCTATTTTGGCTCACTTATTCGCATTATTTTTTCTTTTATTCAACAGGCGTTGACCATAACCACCCAGATCTGAGAGACAATTATGTAAGTCAGCAATTTTAAGTTTTTCCACAGCATGTTTAACCCCTTTCTTTACGTCATTTTTCTTCCGCTATCCTCACAGCCAGGTCTTCGTATCCTTCGTTTCCATAATGCATTCTTTTTTCTTCTTCTTCCACAGGATCAAAAAGCTAGTTACGATTTCAATGACATGGATGCTGACCCTAAACCACGAGATTCTGATCCTGATAATTGGTTGGTTAACGCCTAATTTCATATGATGCTCCAATATCATTGACCCAGCCTAGATTGAGCACATGAACATTACCATCTGCTGAGCCCCAAAGCTGCCTTTGAACCTAAAGAGGGTTTTGTTAAGCACTGTCTGCTTGCTGTTCCCATAAAAACGTTTTATGAACGGGCTGCTTAAGATAACACCCTGCTGAGGGGGTCTTTCGGTCGGGGTGGCCCCTGGATTTGCTCGACAGTAAGGGAAGGTTCCCCAACAAGAGGGCTATGGAACAAATTTTTGTGTCTAACATCAGCAAAATTCTAACATTCAGACAGGCATTAAATTTTCAAAACGCTCCCTCGTGGAATCCCTCCCTTCTACCTCGTCTCTTCTACCTCGTCTCAGTACCTTATGATATTTTTTCTTTTATAGCCATGGTACAAGATGTGCAGGTGAAATTGCTGCCGTTGCCAATAACAGTGTATGTGGTGTGGGTGTTGCCTATGGTGCAAGCATCGGAGGTATGTTGGTTTAAAAAGTTAAATTTTACAACCCTGATTGACATTTTCAGTTTTGGCATGCCTGAAGATATCACCAGCTAAGCTAGTGGCAGATCAAAGGCATGAAGCCATGATTAAAAAGAGAGAGTTTGCCCATATACGCTGAGTAATGATTTTTCTGCTGCAATATAAAAGTGGGCCTAATATTATTCCCATCTTTTTAGCTATCAAAGCTTTAGGAGAGCTCAAGTTTTATTTGCTTAAAGTGGCCAAAACCAAGCAGTGCTTATTTGTTTATCAATTGAGCTTAACCGCCTTTGTTGAGTTGGCAAGGCTTTAGCTCTACTTGCTTAAATTGGCCTAAACTAAGCAGTGCTTATTTGTTGATCAATTGAGCTTAACAGCCTTTGTTGGCAAGGCTTTAGCTCTACTTGCTTAAATTCGCCTAAACTAAGCAGTGCTTATTTGTTTATCACATGAGCTTAACCGCCTTTGTTGAGTTGGCTTTAGTTCTACTTGCATTAATTGGTCTAATCTAAGCAGTGCTTACTCGCTCCTCTAATGTGAACCGGCTGAAAAGGGATGACTGCTGACTGAAAATCTATTTTACCACCACTAAAAGCTTTTCATACCTGCATTGCTATTTATGATGTTTTTACCATGATCTATTACTTTCATTTCGTTAGGTGTTCGCATGTTAGACGGTCAAGCTACTGACATCTTGGAAGGAAGTTCCCTCAGTTTTCAATCTGATTATATCGACATCTACAGCAACTGCTGGGGTCCCAAAGACGATGGCAAAACATTTGGGAAACCTGGGAAACTTGCACAAGAGGCGCTCATGCAAGGGGCTCTGAAGGTAACTGTCCCCGTTTCATAAATCTTAAATTCATTTGTTTTTATGTCGCAGATATGACTGATAACTGCAGCACAAACTCATGTTTTTTTTCACTTGATTGCAATCAAAACGTGAGGGAAGATTGTTTTTTTCGAGCATTTGCTTTGGGTTTTATAGCCATTAGTAGTTAGGAAAACTGCTTTTAAAAATCTCACGAAACATATATAGTATTGTTAAGTTGTGTCTTGTCGTATCGTATCTTGTTTTGTCGTGTCGTGTCATGTCGTGTCATGTATTGTCGTGTCTTGTCTCGTCTCATCTTGTCCCGTCTCATCTTGTCTTGACTTGTCTTGTCTTGTTTTTCTTGTCATGTTATGTTGTGTCTTGTCGTATCGTATCTTGTTTTGTCGTGTTGTGTCATGTCGTGTCGTTTCTTATCTCGTCCTGTCTTACCTCGTCTCGTCTTGTCTTGTCCTATCTTGCCTTACTTTTTTGTCGGCTTATGCTTTGTCACTCGCCTCGTGATGTCGTGTTGTGTCTTGTCATTTCATATCCTTTTTTTCGTGTCTTGGTGTATCGTATCTTGTTTATCTCATATTAATAGAAAAACTGTACAGCTCTAACTTTGATGTTAAATTCAATTATTTTATATAAACAGGGTCGTGACGGTAAAGGTAATATTTACGTATGGGCCACTGGCAATGGTGGATTGACCGATGATGATTGTAATTGTGATGGTTACACAACGAGTATTTACACAATATCAATTGGATGTATCAGTGACCATGGATTGTCAGCTTATTACACGGAATTATGCTCATCCACTCTGGCTGTTACATTCAATGGAGGATCCCACAGAGAAAAAGAAGAGAATAAGATAGTAAGTTATTCAATAATTGCATTTTTTATTAACTTTGAAATATTTTTATATTTTTTAAGTTTTATGAAAAGTATTTAAAGTTTGGCAGATTTGTGCGTTTTGCTTGCTTTGTTATATTTTATTAGCTTTAAAAACTTTCTAAGCTTTCTAGGAAATTTTAACTTTGAAAGTTCTCTTGCATCTTGTCTGTTTTCAACTTCGATATTTTGTGAGGTTTGCTAGTTTCTAGTAAATAAACGTTGCAAGGATTGAATTAACTTTGTTTGGTAGTGCTCAAAACGTTCAATACTCAAAACAAACAAACAAACAAACAAACAAACAAACAACCAAACAAACAAACAGAAAGTTTTTATAATCTATATTTTTTTTACTTTCTTGTTCAGTAGGTACACACGACCTTTAATTTTACTACCTATAAGTGCACCTGCTATTTCGAAATTAATATTAACAATAACGAATCAAATACTTTAATAACTATAAAAACCAACCTTTTAGCACATGCATTCCTGCATTTGCAGTGCCTTTCGTTTGAATCTATCTGTCTGCAATTCGGTTACATTTTACGATATGTTTTATCGAATTTTTAGATCACGACCGATTTGAAGAACAAATGTACAGAAGAATTTAAAGGCACCTCATCTGCTGCCCCCCTTGCTGCTGGTGCTATTGCTTTGGTGATGCAAGCAAAGTAAGTAAGATTTGTTAATTTGACGGGGGTTCAGTTATGTATCGATGTAAAGGATCGACGATTGCGGCTACACAGACAGTTTAGACAGCCGCTTTTACATGTTCAACTCATTATTGCAAGGGTGGGAAGCTGCAATGTTAAGGAAATGCTTGGGTCATGTTTTTGTCTAAAACTCGAAATGTCCTGCATTCTTTGGCAGCAGTCTCGCAGATCCCGTCAATATTTACAATTTCTTCCTCACGTTTCAGCCCAAAACTGACCTGGCGCGATGTACAACACATCATCGTTAATGCAGCTCAAGTCACTAGTCCAGTTGATGAAGGATGGGTAAGCAATGGAGCTGGATTCCATTTCAACCATAAATTTGGATTTGGTAGACTCGATGCGAGCAGGATGGTTAGCCTTGCAAAAAGCTGGAAAAACGTGCCAAAACAAAGAACATGCCAAGGACCTTCTAGCAGTTCACCACAGTATGTTTCCAGTTGTTTCTGTTTAACGCATTTATTTGGATTACTTGTGTTATCGATTTTGTTTTGTCTTGTTGCGTCATGTCGTGTCGTATCTTGTTTTGTCGTGCCGTGTAGCATTTGGTGATGTGTACTCTCTTATCGTGCCTTGTCTGTTTTCTTGTGTTTTGTTGTGTTGCGTTGTGTTGTCTTGTCTTGTCTTGTCTTGTCCTGTCATGTCTCTTCGTGTTACATTGTATCTTGTCGTGTCATGCCGTATCGTGTCTCGTCTCTTCCCGCTCTGTCTTGTCGTGCCTTGTCTTATCTTGTTGTTTCTTGCCATGTTGTACCTTGTCCTTTTTGCCTTGCTTCTTCGTGTAGCGTTGTGCCATCTTTGTTCAGTCTTGTAGTTCTTGCTCTGCATTCTACTTTTCTTGCCTCTCCTATCCTTAGCGTGTTGGATTTTAGCAGCTGCCTTATTCCACTCTTGCAAGAATGTTCTCTTTCAAGCATACTTTAAAATATGCATTTATAAATTCCAGAAATATAACTTTGAATTTTTTCCACCCACAGAGAAATTCCCGCAGGTGGAACACTATCAATCACCATTGATACGATCGCATGCGAGGGAACTGACAACGAAATAACGAAACTTGAACATGTGACATTGACAGTGTCGTTCCAACACCGACGACGAGGCGATGTCAGCATCGATTTATTCTCGCCAATGGGTACGAGAAACGAGATGCTATCGACGAGGCGTTACGACGACAGCGACAAAGGTCTTCATGATTGGACGTTCATGACAGTTCATAATTGGGGCGAGAATCCAAAAGGAGTTTGGACATTGAATGTAACAGATAATATTCCTGCATTGATTCAGAAAGGATTGAATATTAATGGTTACCTACAGCATGACACAAGTAAACAGGAACCTGATGTAGAAGATTTGGAAGAAGAGGTATGCTGAGTTCGGTTTATTTGTTTGAAATTAAACTTATACAACTCTACCAACACTACGCACCATCTTTCATATCAACAATGATATGTTCTATCATAGAATCTAAGCCTATCCTATGATTATGTCAGTTTAGGTTCATTACGTTTTGAATTCCACTTCATTCAATTTACAGTCCTAAATTTACAAACAAATGGCTAAACGACAAAAATGATATTGAAGAAATTAATACAGTAATACACAGAATATTGATTTAATATAACAACACTGAGTGGTGCAGAGCAGCGTCCTTTGGCGAGAAGTAAAGAACAAATAAAATTTAAAATAAAACACAACTTAAAATATTAAATAAAGAAAAGGACGGTATGAAATACTTTGAGCATAATGTTGCCAGACTAAATAGGAGAATGAGATAAGGAGTTTCTTAAAAAGGCATGATTTTCTATAAATAGCTCTACTGTAGATTAAGATTTGCAATGTATACGAATTAACACTGTAGCTTGCATCTTGATTTAGGTTATTGACGAGGAGGAGGAGCTTAAAGCCATGCAAGCCAAGAAGAAGGGCAAAAAGCCACCAAAAGGTCCGGCTAAATATCCTCAAGGTGTACGAAGGAACCAAGTGCGGTTATTAGATCCGGATTCAATAGTAAATGATTTAGAAGAAGATAAAAAGCTGCTTTTATCAGGTAAACATTTATCATTCAATACTCAAAAATATAAGTGAGGATTTTTTGTAAGATCAATTTTCAGACAGTTTTTCGATAGAAGTATAAATATTTATATATATAGGAAATTGGAAAATGGAAATGGCGCTGTAATCTAGTGGTCTAAGACGCTTGCACGAATGCGAGAGACCCAGGTTCGAATCCAGATGGCGACAGATTTAGATTTTTCTAGATTAATTTGAAAATTAAAATGTTCTTGTTTGGACCAAAATAGGAGAAATTGTTGCACGCTAGCTTATGAGTCCAACAGGTTTCAAGCAACCAGTAGGATTTTCATCTTTTTTGTGCAAAGAAAAACACTATCGTTTTCAGAAAAATCGTGAGACATTAGATCTCGCCACCACCCGGATTCGAACCAGAGTCCGGAAAAATCAAAGTTCCAGAACTGGCAGCCGCGAGGAAGGCTATTGAAAACAAAGAAATTGCATGGCAACAGATCAGGCTCTTTTCTCTCTATTGAATGACGAAGGGTGATTAATATGAGCCATTAGGCCAGAGGAAGGTTTATCACTTACCTGATCTTTGTGGGTGTCTTAGTGTCCAAGTGTCTAATCAGCCAGCTCTATAAACATATGTATTGCCAAACTTCTGTTTATATATAGCAAGTAATTCATGTCATATTTTGCACAGATGATGCTATCGCAGACATGTTCAAAGAGAACGACCGACGCACAGTCGTGACCGGGGGTAAAGATGATGAACTACTATTCAATAAAATACAAAACTACGACAGAGATCCGGATGTACTTGGATTCGAAAAGTTCACTGGAATGAGTGACGCGCCAGAGGTGCGTAGCTTTGGAACAGATGACTCTCAGAGTTCAGAAGTGTTCGGATATGACAGAAATATAGAAAACATAGAGAGCAATATACATCAAGACAACGTTAAAAGAATGGGCCTATCTTATCAGGACCCCCGTGTTCAAGTGCAGCAAGAAGAAACCGGTTCACAACGTGTTCAAGTTAGTAATGGCTACCAAGAGGCGTTTATACCCGGATTAAATCCATCGACGAATAGAGTAAGTTCCGGACAGTTTTTAGAATGGTCATTAACATTTTATGGCACTGGACCTGAGGAAGACTAACTTTTATATTTATTTAAATATTGATTTCATGTATTCAATTTTGCAAGTCAACAGTGACGCGTTGTCTACCGGAGAAGGGTGTCAAAGATGGGGGTACAAGGGGGATATTTCTTGAGGAGATGTGATGGGGTATGTAACTTCTACTGACTATTGGCATCATTACACCGGATAGTAGAAGAACTCTTCCCCCCTGAAAATATCACCGGTTTACCATGATAGTGTCCAGGGAAGACGATATTAGTGGGTATATAATGGCCAGTTTTAATTTTGGTTTAGTTTTAATTCGGGATAGGCCCAGCTCAAAAGTGCCACCTAGAGTTTTCCCTGCGTATACCTATGCAAATTCAAGACCCTCTTTCTTCTGATAATCTAACTTGTATGCAATGCCACAATCGTTTACTGAGCTATCAATCGAAAAGTAACCCAAGTTATCTTGTTCCCAAGATTTGCTCTGAAGATTAAGGAAATTTTAACTACCATGGAAATTAGACAATTCTGCAAATACTCCACTTTCTCAAAGGCGATCTGTTTCAGGAAAGATTTGTGCGAACGCACAAAAATTTCGTGAAACCTTTTTGCTAAACTGGTTAACTCCAAATTTTAACACCAAATTAGTTAGGCAATCGATTTGTAGACATTAAAATTTAAGATTATAATGTATATATTTATTGAAATAAATCTAATGGATTATTTTCACCACTCTTCTCCTTGTTTTCTTCTCTGGAAATAAAATGTCGAGCGAGACTGGATTAGGAATGTCTCGTGGGGAGGTGCAATTAAGCGAGGGTGTGCAGAGCAGAGGAAAGCAAGAAAGAAAGAAAGAAAGAAAGAAAGAAAGAAAGAAAGAAAGAAAGAAAGAAAGAAAGAAAGAAAGAAAGAAAGAAAGAAAGAAAGAAAGAAAGAAAGAAAGAAAGAAAGAAAGAAAGAAAGAAAGAAAGAAAGAAAGAAAGAAAGAAAGAAAGAAAGAAAGAAAGAAAGAAAGAAAGAAAGAAAGAAAGAAAGAAAGAAAGAAAGAAAGAAAGAAAGAAAGAAAGAAAGAAAGAAAGAAAGAAAGAAAGAAAGAAAGAAAGAAAGAAAGAAAGAAAGAAAGAAAGAAAGAAAGAAAGAAAGAAAGAAAGAAAGAAAGAAAGAAAGAAAGAAAGAAAGAAAGAAAGAAAGAAAGAAAGAAAGAAAGAAAGAAAGAAAGAAAGAAAGAAAGAAAGAAAGAAAGAAAGAAAGATAGAAAGAAAGAAAGAAAGAAAGAAAGAAAGAAAGAAATTAAAAGAAATGGAAACCTAATTTTCACTCATAAGCTCTGAAAGAGACGCCTCTCTTTGTTGTTTATTTAATGGGGAAATATTCAACCCCTTTAAACTCTCCCAGCCCCCCCCCCCCCACCGCGTCGATGGTGCCATGACAACTACTGCACCAACAACGAGAAGAACAGCAACAAAAGAGCAGCTAATGGCGGCTAAAATGTGCCTATCTCTTTAATAAAATAGGTAAGAATTTATGTTATCATTTTAGATACGGTTTAAAAGGCTTATGTTTGTTTTAACTGTATGCCTTATTGAGAATTTTCTGTCTTCATCTAAAGCACAATTCTACGTTCTCGTTAATAATATATCATTCAAAATCCCGTTTCTGCAAAGACATAAATAAAGTAGAATAGAAAGATGCTATTTACTAATAAGAGTTAATTAATCAAATGATTAAGGATAATATACATAATTATATAACTCTGGGATTATCGTTAGCAAGAAGAATTAAAAGTAGGCCTAAGCGAAATGAAAACAATATTAGATTACAATCCTCTTAGCCTAGCCTAGGTCCTAACAATGAAAATTTTGAATTGATATTTGGATGATTATGAATATAAGAAACTTTTTTGTCTTGTCCTTTATCTAGTGAAAAAATTGAGGGTTAAAAGATGGAGAAAAAATCAAGAAGGAAATCCTCCTCAGCAGAAAGGGAGCTTGAGCGCCGCAAAAGGAGACAAGAAGTGAGTTTTGTTGTATTTAACGTTTTTAAAAGTAAGGTATCTAAAAATGCTTCGATTACACTCTTTCTTATAGGAATAATTTTAACAATTGGTTGGAAATTAAGAACCAGCTGAAGCTGAAGCACTGTCCCAGAATGCAGAGCATGGCTGTGGCGCACCCAAGATAATTCTCAAATGCCTAAGATAGCGCACCTGGGAACCCCTCTCAGATTTTGAAATTTGTGTAGTGAAGGGGTGCACCTTACAATTTTTGTTCGGTTTCTGCGCACCCGCACTTGGCGTGCGGCACTGTTGGCGCACCCAAGATCTTGTCAAGATCGGCCATGCTCTGCAAACTGGTCAATGTCGAGGATTTAAATTGAATTTAAAAGTAATCTAAATCTGTGAAACATTTTTATTCAGGATACGTCTTTTGCTTGCTAATGGTATTAAAAAAATACCCCTTTTATAAACGTTAAACATTGCCTTTATAAATTTCTAAATGCCAAAATTGCTTGTACCCTAATAATTGAAGAACAAATCAAATTGTTGGAAAGTTAGGAACAGCCTTAATCTCTGTTTTATTTGCTCTTATGACAAAGAGACCTAATCCCTTTTTATGATAAAATTGGATATTTTTCTTGCAGTTGTATTTTGATACGATGACAGATCTGACAGCTCTTCGTAATCACTACAAAGCGGAGGTACGAGCTAAGCTTGAAATGAAAGTAGCCAAGCAGAGGAAAGAAAGAGAAGAGAAAAAAAATGAATTGGAGAAAGTGGCACAGGAAGAAATGGAGAAAAAGGTTTGTCGTGAATTTTTTGTCAATAAATTCACGAATCAAACGTAAAGTACTAGCAAAAAACTAAATAATTGCTCATTAATAGCAGTTTGTTCTAACATAGGATTTTACAGAGCAGTATACAATCTAGATCACCACCATGGAATCGTTTCTGGTATCTCCTTACTTTTCCTTTGGTCTTATTTAAGGTGCTCTTTATATTCCTAATTTTGCATTTTCTTTTGCAGCAAAAGTTGGCACATACCTTCACTGTGAAACTGCCAAAGTCAAGTGATCTGAAAGACAAAGGTTATCTGCAGAAAGTCCCATTTTCAAAATTCTATTTGGTAAGAAAATTCAAATATTTATTTATTGGTACAATAAGTGACAATAGTGTTAACGAGGACTAGCTTTACACAAAAATAGAAACATAGCTTGCCATTTTGAAAAGTAATATTTTCTTCTGACATTCCTCAGATCTGTGCTTTTATTAGGTGCTACCATTCTTTGTGCCCTGCCTTGGATTAACATATTATTAATATTTTGCTCATAATTTTTCCTCTATCAAACCAAAGTTTCTACCTGACTACCCCCTATTTTGATCAGACTCAAGTCCCCCAAATGGGGCTGATAGAGAAGAATGGATCCTTTTTACTGGTGGATGGAATAGAAAGTAATTTGATGATTATTTTCAGCTGTCAATTTCCTTTCAGGTAAATGATATAAGAAACCAGCTAGAGAAAAATAATGAACTGGATAAGAAATACAAAATGGACGAGTTTCATAAAGTAATTTACTCACCTGAGGTTTTAAGAAAAGTTGAACGTGAAATCACAAAAGGTACACATGAGAAACAAATTTTCTATTGAACTTTGAAATAAATGTTGAATAAATAAATATATTGGCTGTTCACTGGATCCAAGAATTCTTGTCTTGAGGGCCAAGAAATAAGCAAATGCTAGAACAACAAGACCATTAAACGAAAAGCAATGAAAAACAAGACCATAGATGAAAGAAAGCAATACATAAATAACAACACATTGACTAAGCAAATAAATACAAAGATTTATCGTACTAAATATCTATGGAGTAAATTAACTCGTGTTATTTACACAATTCAGTGTAAAAATGCTAAAAAAAACAACAAATTTCTCAAAGCTTTGGGTCAAAACAACTGGCAAGAAAAACAGGCTGTTTGTTAGAAGTTTGTTGAGTGTTGAACATGAATTTCTACCATTGATGCTTGTAACTTCACTATGCATCTCTAAATTGCAAGATTTACTATTGTTTATATCTATTAAATTTCAGGAAATATAATCACAATGCAAAAGTTAAAAGAAATTGCGCAAAATATCAATCAAAATAAAGCTGAGAGGTCCCTCAAATCTGATTGGGAAAATGAGCAGGTAAATGTTGGACCCAAATGGATTGTAATTCATAACCACCGATAATGAAAGAATCTGTCAATAAATGTAAAAAACATTTCTCGATTATGTTACTTTGTTTTTCATGATAGAATTACTTGTGATAAATGGCACAGATTCCTGATGTTTTGTCGTACAATTACCCCATACTCCACCTCACTTGGCCTCTGCCCTCTGGAAAATTAATAACGCTAAAAACCTACAAAACATGATTGGATTTTAAATCCTTAATATGTTGTTACTTATAATCATTAATTTGATGCTAAAAATGGTTTGAATTTCGAATTACAGTGTTTAAATTAATTTTCACCATTTGTTTTCAGAATAAAGCTGCCAAGATACACCAAGAGCAGGTGAAGCCAGATGAAGTGAAAAAGGAAAAAATTAAGCAGCAAAAGGGCATTGATAACTTAGAAGAAATTTTCCCTCCAGTAAGCGCTTAGAGTAGAATAAACAAGATGTTATCAGAATGTTACAGATAATGTATTTAGTTTTAACATTAAAAACATTGAAGCAAAAGCAACAGTACCATATTCTCATTAGACCTTTATCAGATTATTAGACAAGCAATGTCATCTTTTCTGGAGCTTTGCAATCTAGCTCTCTCAAAGCACTGGTTTGTGTAGATAGAAAGAGTTCTTTTTCTCACTAAGACTCTCTATCAAGTGGCGGAGAGTGGGCACCGATTTGTCAAAATAAAAGGTTAATCACATGTCCTATTTCCGCAGCTCACTTGATTTTCGGCCTGCAGCTGGTAATATTTTCCTGTCGCCCTTTTGTCTTTATGCAGCCCACAGATACTCCTTGGAATATTTATGGCGAAAATATTCTTTAACCACTCTAGATTATGTTTTCGCTTTTTATACAATTTTAGCTTTATGCAGAGCATGACAAAGTTGTTCGATTATGATGTTCTTTGCCTGATTATAATATATTTCCTTGAATTGTAACCCATAACCTTTAATTTATAGCCGCTTTGAAGTCAAAGGTCAAAACTTTTTTCTTTTGGGATCGGAAATTTTTCCTCGTATTGATACTTCCACCGAATAGCTTCCTAAACAATTTATTTCTTATTTTCCAGATACAATATCCAGAATTGCTCGCAATAAATCGTAATTTTGGAAGCCCAGAGCCAGATGATATTCAGGTAATTATCATTCGTTGCATTTAAATGACTGAAGGATTTGATTGATAAATGCTTGAATGAATGAAGTGTGGAATAAGTGAAGAAATCGATCAGCAAATATATATTTAATGGAATAGAAAATGAGACAATGAATGCATGATTAGATAAAAAGATTTGTTAAGGATTACATCAATGAATAAATTAATGAATGAAAGAATTAGGGAATGTGTGAATTGTGGAATAAATGCAAATTTGAAGGAAAGAGTGATTGAGTTCAATAGATTAGAAATTCGACTATTACGTGCTTAAATGATTGGTTGATCGAATAATTTAATGATATGCTGATTTTTGAATGAATGAGCGATTGATTGATTGATTGATTGATTGGTTGGTTGATTGATTGATTGATTCATTGATTGAACGATTTAATGATTGCTCGAGAAGGCTGAAACATAAAGTATTGATTTCTTTCCAGATTGATTTGTTGTCTAAACGTAAGAAAAGGATGCAAGAAACTGAAAGGCGGAAAAGAATTGTGGAAAGAATGTTTCGATTATCACGCTCGTATCAAGCTGCTACGAATAGGTAGGCCAGTATAATTTTGGTCTTTTTGATTGGGCTGTTCATGAATGATCTTTTTAATACGAAAGGCATCAATCAAGTAAAGACGTCCACAGCAGCAAGTCATCCAAAAACCCTGCTAATAGTCCTTGAACACTAACCACAATTTTTGTCATCTATCTGTAGCTGCACCTCTTCGTCTCAAAAAAGAATGTATTATTATTCCATATCTTCATGTTTTTCGCCGTTTTGTGTTGTTCCCTTTTTTACTTCTAGAAAAGCCTCAATTTACCGATTACTTCTTTTAATTTTTCTGCAATTCTTTGTTTCTTCCGCAGGCTAATGACAAAATACAAAAATTTGAACTTCCAAGAACTAGCCGAATCCAAAGATCCGAAAGAAATCTTTGTAAGTTTATTTTAATTTGTATCCCAGTTCTTTCTTGATTTGAGATATGAGACGATTTTATCTGACCGCTCTTGTAGGTTTCTTGCACAATACGACAAGACCGGAAAAGATACGAAACGACACGACACGGCAAAGCAAGATACGGCAAGACACGACATAACACGACAAGACACAGCAAGATACGGCACCACATAACACGACAAACCACGACAAGAAAAGCAAGACGAGGCACAACATGGAACGACACGACAAGATACGACACAACACGACAAAACAAAGCAAGATGAGGCACAACATAGCACGACACGATGAGATACGACACGACACGACAAACAAGATATGACACAACATGACAAAACAAAGCAAGACGAGGCACAACAAAGCACGACACGATGAGATACGACACAACACGACAAAAAAAGATACGACAAGACATGTCACAACAAGACATTTCACAACAAAACAAAGCAAGACGAGGCACAACTTGGCACGACACGATGAGATATGACTTAGCACGACAAAAAAAGATAGGACAAGACATGTCACAACACGACATTTTACTTCAAAACAAAGCAGGACGAGGCAACTTGGCACGACATGACTCTCCTTCCGAGTTGGTGCCTTAAGTAAACGTGTTTCCTCTTTTAAGCTCCAGGCTCATAATGCTGAAGACGACTCATTCACGGAAGACGAAGATGGAAGTATCTTGGAAGAAAGATTTCCGATTGAAAACCGTTCTTCTAACGAGACAGAAGTCAACACTAATATCTATAAATATTTAGATTCGTTGAACGAGTTAGAGATTGCCGACGAGATGATGCAATCAACTTATCAAGGAACAAACGACGATACCAAGGGGTGTGTTAAGTCAAAACGTGATGTACATAAAGAGAAAGATTCGAAGAAATGGGAAGGGCGAGTTTACTCTGATGAAATACTGCGGAAGGAAATATTGGGTGTCAAGGAAATTCATAGGTATGTCTAAACCCATCTTAAAATATCTTAGAGACGTGTACATATTTCAGAAAATTGCTGAATATCTCAGAAATAAGCGATTTTGAACCTCAAATTATTATTAAAATATTTTTGATAAACCCAAATGCAATTCTGCTTGGAGTTGCTGTGCTTGGGATTTACGGTTGTGTTTATCTAGCACTTTAATTGATCTAATTTGACTTGCTTAAAAATTACACTTGCTTTTCGTAATGAAAACCCACATGAAAAGTAAGAATCAAATTCCTTATCACAGACTGAGCATCAAATTCTTCTTGAGCAATTCTTAATCATATGCTTATAGAGCTGTCAAAAGCTGTCCAAAACGAGCCTTGTCTATAAATCCATTGCAGTCTTTGTCGCAAACTAACAAAGTTGATGTTGTTAATTTAATTTGTGTTTTGATTTTCTAGAGAACCCCGAAGGCTCGCCCCGTTAACCATGAATGCTCTTGAAGAAACAACCAAAGTTAAGGTCAGTATTCACTTCAACAACTCTTGGCATCTTTTTGCATTTCCTTAGCGCTTCAAAGTGTTAAGGCGTGGGGCAAGGGAAGTATAGCCAAATACGATCCTACAGTACCATTCATGGAGCCTACATTTATCCGAGCCGTCATTTGAAGGGAGAATGTCCTCCCTTCCCGCAGTTAAAGTTCAATTTCTTATTTTTGCTTTTGTTTGATCTAATTTTTCTTTGGCTTGCCCCCCTGCCGAAGACTTAAGCAGGTGCTGGTTGGGGTAGACCTTAAAATGCACCCTGGTTTGCATCTCTACTGACCTTCGCAGGGGTACCATCGTTCTGCACTTTTTCTTCTTTCATTTGAAAGTATTAACGCATGTTGCCTTTTTTATAGACTTTGAAAGGCCAAGCATTGTGGATCAACCCAGAACAATAAAATCAACGAATGGATCGCTGGCTAAAGATCATGAAAAAGATCAAAGGTGACTATGGGAATTTGCAATGGTGGGGGGAGTGGGGTTCATGGACTATGCACCCAATTCTGACCCCCATGTGGCGTACGTAATGAAAAGCCTGTTCATTATAGGATTGCATGGGTTTGTGACATGTTGGTAACATACCTCCATCCGCTCATGAATCACATAACCCAACCTCTAGCATGGTAAGGAGAATAAAGAGCATTGATGTTGATTTTAAGAATGCTAAAAATATTTCAAAGACCAGAAAGTTTTAAGCCAGATATAAGAAACTTTTGTACCACGACGCCCATTTTATTGATGTCAA